>JBBPCY010000109.1:7463462-7475130 GCA_037974405.1 Brachyalestes nurse
ATATATATATATATCCATCCATCCATTATCTACCCCTTAGTCCCGCACTCGGGGTAGGGGGGGGGGGCTGGAGCCTATTGTAGAAATTATAAAATATATTTTAACATGTGAAGTGGTTCCAAACTTTTGAATGAGAAATCAGGTTTTGTTGCGTTACAATATTTTGCAATGCTGTCATAACAGCAGTTATGAAGGAACACATATGTGGGCAGATCGTCTCGCAGCGCCGTGGCTAGAAAAGGTGTGTAAATGTCCTGTAACTTCCTGTTGATGCTGAGGTCATAGAGGCACTTCATAGCACAGCACCCCACAGCGCCAGTGAAGTGTAGAGAAAGGACAAGAGAGATGAGAAATGAGAGGAGAGGAAAAACACAGCAGAGAGGATGAAGAAAAGAGCGAGTAAAAGAGGCAAAGCAGTAGAGACTGGAGAGACGAGCAGAGTGGAGCTGACAGGCCAGCAGAGAAGCGAAATGGACGGGTAGAAAAAAAATGAATTGAAAAGAAGAAGAGAGAAGAGGAGGTCGGTCACTCCAGAGCACATTAAATATTTCATGAGACGTGTGGTGCAGCAGAGACAGGAAAGAGTGTGGTCAGAGAGGTTAGCCCAACTCATTTACAGAGAGAGAGAGAGAAAGAGAGAGAGAGAGAGAGAGAGAAAGAGAGAGAGAGAGAGAGAGGGAGAGAGAGAGAGAGAGAGAGAGAGAGAGGGGGCTATGGCTTTAATGGGGGATGTCCAATGCATGTTTTTGTCTTGTCACACATAGCTACTGCAAGAGCAAGCTGCAATAATGGCTATTCTCTATATTAAAACTATGAAATTTAAACATCAATGTTGGCACTAAACGAATGCTTTATGTCACTTTTTTCAGGGTTTGGGTTGGTCTAGGAGTGGCACACTGCTCACACCACCCGAGTTAAATACTAATTATTGAGTGATGGAAATGTACAGTGGGTATGGAAAAGAATCACCTTTTCTAGCAATATTCACATTTTCTAGCTTTGCTGCCTAAAGACACACACATAATAACATTTTCGAGCTGTATTAACAAAAAGAAGAATGACTGAGATATAGGATCACCTTCCTGGGAACAACCTTTTGCGTTAATTAACACCTTGAGTTTGGGATTCTACAGACTCCCAGCAATATTCTGCTGGGAATCTGTAGGGATTCTTCTCTACCAATTTTGCACATCTGCAATGTTTGCCCACCATTTTTTACAAAACTATTCAAGCTCAGTCAAATTGGATGGTGACCACTGGTGGACTGAAATCCTCAAGTCATTCCACAGATTTTCAATAGGGTTTAAGTCTGGGCTCTGACTGGACCTCACAAGGACATTAATCTTTTTCTCCTTCAGCCACTATGTATTCAATTTTGCTGTGTGCTTTGGGTCATTGTCATGTTGGAAGGTGAACCCTCTTCCTATTATCAAATGTCTGGCAGAGGACAGCGGCTTTTCCTCAATAATTTGCACCATTCAGATTTCCTTCTGTCCTGATAAGTGCCCTGATCCCTGCTGCACAAAAACATCATCGTAACATGATGCTACCACCACCATGCTTTACTGTAGAAATGGTGTTCTCTGGGCAATGAGCTGTATTGGTTTTCTGTCAAATGTACCATTTGGTGTTGAGGCCAAATCGTTGAATTTGTGTCTCATCTGACCATAACACCTTTTACCACTTGACCTCAAAATCTTCAAGGTGCATGTTAGCAAAGCTCGATTGAAACTTATTGTGACTTTTCTTAAGGAGTGGCTGTTTTCAGTACCAAACACTTTCTACTTCTTAATTATAGCCTTGATACAGTCTTTGCATTTTTGTATCCATCTCCTGTCTTGTGCCTGTGCACAACTTTATCCCTGAGATCTTTTGACAGTGCCTTGCCACCCATATTTGATTGTTTGCCACTAATTTTGGATTGTTTCAGCCTGCACTACATTTAGAATGAAGCACAGTAAGGGACAACTCTCACTGCCAACCTGGGCCATTGTAAATAACAATAAAAATCAATCAGATTTTTGAGTAAAGTAATGTGTATGTGAATCTGAAGTAGTGCTTTCAGTATGGTAAGAGTGTGTTTTGTGCAGTTTAGCACACTCTCATACTGATCAAGGAAGAAAAAATGTTCTCCATCAATGAAAGTCACAAACATCAAAGTTCCGAATGATTCATGCAGGCAGCCACAGAGAACCATGCTGCAGCTGAGAATTCAGCAATCATTTACAAGAGCTAGAGATTTGAAAAATCGTTTAATACATCAAATGTATCCGAATAAGTTTCCTGAAGAAGTAAGACGGAGGCTGATACCCCACCAACCCCACCAAACGCCTTGTCTATATTTGGGTTAGCTTTGGGGTCAAACTGACTAAAAATATATCTTCAGGGCCCAAATGAAGAGAGCGGTATTTCTGTATGTGAATCACTGAGTGAAATTTCATGAATGAATAAAGGGAACTATTCCCCTTAGAGACAGCGGCCCCTTGTTAACAAAAAGGATTTACAATCAACACACTAAAGCTCCAGACTACAAGATTAATGATTAATTATAATTGCTTAGTTCATTGTTTGGTGATCACACATACACACGCACACCACACAGGATTTTATTTGCTTTGTTATTTGTCAGTCTGTCTGGCCGTTTGAATAGAAGGAACTCACCTAATTAACAAACACGCACACAGTCACACAAAATTACTTTATAAGGTGTATTTTTAAAAAGTTTCATTTTGTCAAACTCAAAGCCTAAAGCTCATATATATGCTTAAATAAACTACTGTATGTCCAACAATTTATAGTCAACTGTTCATTCAGAGTTTCTTCTGAAATCAAGAGTATTATCAGGTGGTTTATCTTCTCTTTGCTGGAGTAACAGCCTCCACTTCTCTGAGCATGCTTTATACTAGATGCTGGAACATTGGTGTAAGGATTTAATTGTACTCCAAGAGCATTAGTGAAGTCGGATACTGGTGTTGGAGGATTAGTTAAAGATCACAAACACCACTCCAACATACCAAATATATTAATTGGCACTCCCATCACTCCAGAGAATGAGATTCACTGCTCCACCACCCAGTGCTGGGGGCTTTATACTTTGTTTTAACAGTTATTTAAAATAAATGAATAACAATCCCAGATTTCCAATATGATCTCAGACTTCAGGCCACATTTGGTTTAGGCCTCAAAACTACATTTTCATAACTACCTTATATCTCCAAAGTATTACTTTAACAGGAGATGGAAAAAAACGTATGGAAGGTAGTGTAAAACAATTTACACTACATGACGTGGGACAATTTGAACTGTTCCTTTTGTCATGGAACTATCACATTATGTAAAGATCTACAGTTTTCAAATTATACAACAAGTAAAAAAAAATCCAAACATACAGACACGAGGTCTGGTCTCAACCATGACAGTGCACACAGATGTACATGAATATACACAACACCATGCCCTGACAAGGCACAAAAACAAAACTGTGTGTATGTGTTTTAACGTCAGTCTGCCAGACTGAAATATCATCCATAAGATTCCATTGTGGGTTCTCTCAAATAGACACACTCGCACACATCAGTTTAGTCTAATGCTGGCCTACAAACTGCAAGTGAAATCCAGCAAGAGCAAACACAGTATTACATCTACATCACCCTGCTCAGAGTAAAACAGTCCAGGCCAGTGGAAGAGTGTGAGCTGAGCTGAACTTCGTTTCCACTCATTTCCACCTGCCTTCATCAGCCTGGCACCCTGACAGCCGCCCATTGATTACCGCCGTCTGGACGCTGAGGCCGCAGGTCACCAGGAGAGACAGGGGTTGCCCACCAGGGACCTCCCCAAGCCTCTGTGAACGATGTGAAAGCTGACAGGTGAGAGAGCAGTGTGTGTTAGTGAGAGACGCCCATGCTCCCCCAGCTCACCCTAACACGATCAAGCTGTCAGAGTGAATGCTGGATATCAGGCAGGATCTGGAGGGGCAGAAGCAGAGTCTGGGGCAAAAAGAGGGTGAGGAAGGCAGGGGGGGCGTACTGAAAACACCACCACTGAGACGTACACAGACACTGAGACACTGAGATTTGCACAGACATTTACAGCAATAGTTTGGTGACAAATCAGATTTACACAATTTCACCTCTTACACTAAATGTGGTTAGCCAAGACTTGTTGGAGTCTGACGTTTTCTTCCTGAGCTACGAGGCTCATATAGCTAACCAGTAATGGAAGCCTATTAGAAAAACCAATCAGGCTCATGCGAACTGCATGCCAAATCAACCAAACACCTCCATCCAATTGTGAGTGTTATGTGAATAGTGGATATGAGGAAGGATCTGGAGGGACAGAAATAGAGCCTAGGGCAAAAAAAGAAAGGATGGATGGATGATGGATGGATGTGGACAACACCACCACCAAGAGTCTTCCATTACTTGGTAGCTAAATGGGAAGATGCATTTGAAGGGAAAAAATCAAACTGACAAAATGTGATTCCAAAAGTATGTGAAAAGGTATTTGATTAGCTGAAGTTTGCTCCTTTTACTTTTACTCTTGAGCTACATACTAATGTAGCTATACTGTATTAAGCTGACACCACACTGATTAGCATAGTGCAAAACCGCATGCCTAAATCATCACATCACTTTTCAAATTGGGTCAAGTTAAGTAAACTCAAACAGACTTGCTCATGCGGTTTCTTACACTGTATGACACATTTGAGGGGTGAGAGGGGAAATAGAGGAAAAAGAAGAAGCTCACTGAGAGAAATAAAAGTGGTGGAGTGAAAGAAGAAGAGTGAGAGTTGAGTGTGGGATTGAGTTCACAAAACTTCGCAGAGTCACGTAGTCACACTGTAAAATCTTCACACAAACAACTTCAAACATTAAATTGATTATATATTAATGCAGCGCTTATATGTGGAGTAATCTTGACAGCTATAGCCTACTATTAATCATGTGTATTGATTGAGTAGAGAAAATGTTTATTGTGATAATTATCATTAATAAATAAATAGTGAACTGGTCTATTATATCATATGGTACTTTGCTGTATATTAATCTTAAAAACACTAACAAAATGAGCCTTTAATTCTAATGGATAAATTAAAGTTGGACAGTTATGTGAAAATGAATACTGAGTATTTTTAGTGTATAAAGCCACAAAAATGTAATAAATAGATCCCAGGAAAAAAAAATAAAATGCAGGAAACATTGATTATTGGGGCACACATGGCAGGAGCTTAGGTAATAAAGACTGATAAACTGATTAGTAGCAACCAATATTAGAATAACGGCTGCCTTTCGATCCATGGCCATGACATGAAGTTAGTGTCACTTGAGTATCACGCTCTCTGCCACAGCTAACTAACAGCTCAGTCTTTAGGCAACATTATTAAACAGCATGCACATGGAAAAGGATACATAGCCCTTCTACATCCGTGTTTGAAAACATACAGGTGGATAGTTCCTCCACTTAGTTCTTCAACCTATCAAACCTTACCTAACCTCAACTAACTGTCCCTGGATAATTATGCTATGAAAATTGTGATAAGGAAGGTAAGAAAAAAGCCAGCAGTCACTTGAAAAGAATTTCCGGACAACCTGATCACAGGAGCACCAGCAGTGATTCAGAGAACACTACATTTTACTGCATCTTCTAATCCTTACCCTCCATGCAAAACTCCTGCTAAAAAAGGAGCACAGGAATTAACATTTAAAAAATCACGCAAACATTTAGACAGATTAAAACTGTTTTGGCAAAAAAACAAAAACAAAACAATTATAACTCCAATAATTTAGTCGTGTTTGAATAATGTTGTCCCATGTGATCCCAAAAACACCAGTAAGCGTATCATGGTATGGGGCTGCATCTCGGCATTACATGCCACTAAAGGAAATATGAATCAAGTAATGTTAGGGGAGAATTTGATCACATCAACCAGGAAACGGACGCAGACATCTTAACAAGACCCAAACATTTGGCCAGAATAACTCAAGACTGGTTGCTAAAAAAAAGTGAAGGTGCTTGCATGACCTAGCCAATCTCCTGACTTGAATCTTATTGAAATTTTTGGCATGATTTTGAGTCCATAATTGGGATGCTCTTAGCCTTGGGAAATTGAAGATGGTTTGCCAAAAGGAATGGACTAAAATTGAACAGCCAAGCTGCAGGAAAGCTAATTACTTCTTAAAACAGACATCCCAAAGCTGCTGCTACCAAAGCTCTAATATGATTAATTTGTGGTATTTTTCTTATCAATTTTAATCTCCCAAATTCAAGACATAATGTATGTATATTTGAAGTGGATATACGCACAGGAAGTGTATTAAATATCATTTAATCGGAGGATCTAGGGTTCATGTCCCTGTTCCAATGCTCTGACAAGATGTCTTAACAATTTCCTCCAGGATCAATGATTCTGATCTAAATACTTGTTTCCTCCTCTCTGAAGTCCCAAAGTCTGAAACAGAACTGTGATGAGGAATGAAATCTGTTACACTGAAATAGTCCTTTTTAACAGAAATTATGCTGCTTATGTTCTTCTTGATTGCCCAGATTGACTGTGGTTGTGCTAATCTATCTCCACATACACACACACTCTCACTCATTCTCATCACCTCTCAATACACACGTCATAACCAGCTCTATCATCCAAACCTGCCCCTCTCATCACTCTGTAAATAGAGAGAGAGAGAGAGAAAGAGTATGTGACAGAGAGAGAATGAATAATTCATAGTGAAAACCTAGAGAGGAAATCAATGGAAACAAAATCTGATATTAATTGTGAATTAAACCAAGAAGACATGGGCATTCCTTCAGTATGTGATGCTTTTATAGAACGTGTGAATGCAATGGTGTGAGTGAGTGAGTGAAAGAGAGAGAGAGAGAGAGAGAGAGAGAGAGAAAGAGAGAGAGAGTTCTTGTGATTGACCCCACTCTAAACAGGTATGTTAGTCATTTTATAATTTATTTTAAATTCCATTTGAATGGGTGGAGCTAAACATTTGCAGACAAAATATATGTTGGTTTTTATGACATCACAAAAACAAGAAATTCAAAATGAACTCCTTTTGTAAAATACACTTCAAATATGACCAGTGTTTATGTAATATGTAATATCAATTTTTTGTTGTAAAATTCAGTTTTCAATGACATAGGCACTTTAATCACAAAGTGAGAGTAAGAACACTTACTAGCAGATAAACTACACACACTAAGCTGAAATTAGAGCATAGATTAAACATACACAAGCAGACACACACACATATGCAGACACACGTGAAACGTATGGCCAAGCATTGCAGACTAATTAAAGCCCGCAGATGCTGACTCTTTAGTGTCCATCACTGCACTGTCTTTATTGGTCAATTAAGCAGTCAAACAGTATGACTCAGCGCAAAATGGCAGCATTATTAGAGCACTCTCAACATCTCAATTAAACACAAATACGATCTCTCTCTCTCTCTCTCTCTCTCTCTTTCTGTCTCTCTCTGCAGTTCATCATGAGTTAATTAGTATTTTCATTAACTCTGCACTCACTGATGGACCTGATCATTTCATTTTCCCTCCATGAGAGGATTCCATAATTAATGTGATTTATGCCACTGTTATGAACAGAAATCTCTCTCTCTCTCTCTCTCTCTCTGTCTCTCTCAACTCTCAATGCTCAACATGCCTCATTAGTACAACTGTAGAGGAACACATTTAAAAAGTAGCTAAGAAGAAACTTGGGACTAAGAAGGAAGACTAAATTTCAAAAGAATGCCTGTGCAAACTTTGGGCACTGCACTATATTCTTACACGGTATATTATATACTGTATTCTAATACTGCACACTGTGTACTGTATTCTAAAACTGTAAATTATGTACTATGCTCTGACACTGTATACATTGTACAGTATGTGATATGTAATATATTCTTACACTGTACACTATATACAATATTCTGACACTGTACATTATGTACTGAATTCTTACACTGTCTACATTACAATACTAGACTTGTAGTCAAGACCGCCTAAACCAAGACCAAGACACTACCAAGACCAGAGGGTTTCGAGACCAAGACAAGACCAAGACAGACTGAGTCATGACCAAGACAAAGTTGAGACGGGAACAAGACCGAAACTCCCTTAACTTTTGTGTGCTGTTGAGGACTGACATGACAGTACTGACTGGTCCCAAAGTCATCTGACAAAACAGCTAACACCTCCAACAACTGTCTAAAGAATTAGAAATATGTAACTGATTTCAATTATACTTAATTTGTAGATGAAATTGTAACATCAAATTGAAGATACACAATTATAAACTTGAAATTGCATCATGTCCCATTGTAGTAGTACTAGCCAAATTACACTGTATGATATCAACTTCCCTGAAATGGATTAGGCCTGTTAAGTCAACACAACGTGATATGCAGATCAATTTCCACATTTATTTAGTCAACACCATTTTAAGTAACATACTGTAATAAAACAATATAAAGATATGAATCAAATGCAAACTACAAATACTACATACCAATACAAACTGCGCATCAAATTGTGCATTAATAAGAATAAGGATAAGTGCTTAAAAGATTCTGACATCTTGATGTCTGCAGTGGCATGTGATTACAACACACTGGCAATGATATCAAGCCTGTTGTTCAGTAGGGCAAGAACAATAGAACACAGACATTATGGACAAATAACAGTTAGTGAAAACTGTAGCCGATGGCCACAGATAGAGCTAGCTACCTGTACTTAGCATGCAGTTACACTCTACACCAGAAATGTTAAGTTTGTAGAGAAGCTTGCAAAAAAAAATCTGTCCCTAAATAATTCATACAGCGTGTGTGAGAAGAACACATGATAAATAACAATAATACATATACATTATCTGGTTATCTGAGGCTGGAAAGGTGGGTAAAAGAGTTTGAAGATGGGTAGATGGCTACTGGCTAGCTTACCTCTCAGGGTGTTTACGCTCCTGGGTGTCTCGGTCAAGGAGACTTTGCAAAATCTGCATTTTGACGAATGCTTCTTTTTTGAACCTGTGCTGCAAAAAACTCTTTGTGTTCCCCGAACGCAACTTTATGACTAAAGAATTCGTTGACATTATTTCTGTAACTTAATGAGTAGCCTACTGCTGACATTACTGTAACTGACTGACTTGGCTTACTGCTCACTGTGATGCTGGATGTAACGTTTAACTAGCGCTACACTTATGCATTTTGATTGGATGAGCGCCAATGTCTGAATCACAACAAAATACGTGTATGTCATTGATTGGTTGCATTTGATGGGCGCGAAATGTGAAATAATAATAATGTTGCATTATCAAACGTTACATTGTGTGTCATGGATAATGTTGGCTCCAAATCTCCCGACCACTATGTCAATCTGAGACAGCAAGACCAAGGCAAGACAGAGGGATCCAAAACCAAGACAAGACCAAGACCAAAGACCGTCGAGACTGTGACAAGACCTGGACCACGTAAAAGTGGTCTCGAGACAGGTCATCCAACTCTACTACTTGTAACAGACAAAATGTCATATATTAACCTTGTGTGTTGCATTTCTAGAGTGATTGCCTCAGTAAAAAGTCCTGGAACTGAACATATTACCCACTGGTGAAGCTGTTGCTTGTGTTCCCAGTCCCAGTCCCTGTTCCCAGACATATCTAGAACATCCAAACGGCCTAGAATGATGTTTTTCCACAAAATTGTAGAGTGACTGGTTGATTCCACTGTGAGTTCTTCATTATGTATGGGTCAATCTGAAATATTAGAACTTCAGTCCAGCTCCTGGAGGCCTAACCAATGGGAGAGCTTGTTTAGCTTATTATTTATACACTGGGCATTTTTAACCCTTTTGTTCCAACCAAAACATTATACTGAAGTAAGAGTAGCACTGCAGCACTTTTTGAATAAATCTATATAATATAGCTTTCTAAGTAATATAGCTGAGTTTCCCAAAGTGTGCTTTGTGTGGTCTTCCTTGAGGTTGTGCAAGACAAAAAATTGTATTGGTGGATATAAAATAATTTAGAAAACTTATGAATACTTAATACTGCTTAATACTTAATACTACTTAATACTAAATACTGCACTTATAAATACTGAACAATTTCAGTGCACTGTAATCTAATGAAACTGCACTCCACGGTCACTTGTAGAGTTTTTGGAAAGATGTTATGGCTGCAGACTTGCTTGTGTGAAGCTGGTTTCTCATCAAATACTAGATGCTGCAGGGATGCAGACGCACTCCCCACATTAGCATGGGCAGGCACTGCCATTCATATTGATATTATTGTGGCTACTGGCTAGTGGGCCTAATTATTATTGGCCTACTTAGACATGCTCACAACTCTCTCTGTCTGTCTCTCTCACTCTGTCAGGATGCAGAAGGAAGCGTGTAACCTAAAAAGTGCCCGACAGAAAAACTCTTAAAGCAGAGAAAGATACATGATGGTCTATGTAGACCCGGTACGGTGTAGACACGTGTTTGTCATGACAAAACAGCACATTTTTTAGATTTTTATTGCCTATTCCCATTTTTAAAGCTTTAGCGTTTATTGCCAAACATTCGTATATACATTTAAATGCGATGCCCTTCATGGAGGGAGGAAAAGAAGTGAAAGAGGGAGGGAGAGAAAGAGACAAAGAGAGATAGTTGAAGTAACTCTTAGCACCCAGGAAAATTAAAAGCAATGAAATATTCAAGAGACAAGAACCGCAGGCACTTTTTTAATACTGAGAATTAGACAGCTGGCCCCTGAAACACATAGAGAGATGGAGGGAATGAGGGAGGGAGGGAGGGAGGCAGAGCAACTGAGTTTGAGGAAAGAAGAGAGCATTATGAGCAGTCTCCCTGGGGAGAGCATGGAGTGAAAATTTCTTTTGTGTGTGTGTAGGTGTAATGTCCCTTTATCGAATATGCCCTTGCTTCTATAGCTGCCTGAAATGGCTCATGCTACTCCACAATGCTAAACAGCCTCTGAAAAGCTTCTCTATAGTTTCCCTTCCAACAATGAGCGAAGATTCGACAGTCATGGCTGAATGTAAAGCGCTGTGTGTGTGTGTGTGTGTGTGTGAAGGCCATACACAGAAGCTGGGGGCCTTAATGGGAAGAGAATGGAGGAACGGATAAACAGGATGCATACAGGTGTTCTTCATGAATAAGTACAGCTACTCAACACACACACGCCTTTGTTTTTTTTTCTATCCCAGAATGAATTAGTGTGTGGGCAGTGCAGATTTCTGCCCCAAATGAACAGATGCACAGGAAGCGCAATCAGTGTTTACTTCGAAACGCCGATCGCTGCGCATATTTAAACTGCAAATACGAAGGCCTGTGTTTACGACTAAACTAGTGTAAAGCATAGCCCGACACGTCCTGGCGCTACAGACTACAGCATAGTGAGCAAACATGCACGTATGTAAACACACACAGCCCAATAAACAGACTTGTTCTACGCATGCAACACCTGTTTGGCCTTGCTCAACAAAACCATCCATGTTTAAAAGTCTCTCCTTCAGAACGGGCCAAATCTCCCACCAGTGTATGCCGTACGATTTGGTTTCCGCAAAGCAACGCAAACGTATTCCAGCAGTTGCTCGATTTTCAAAGTTATGAGGGGGGGGGGGGGGGGGGGGGGGGGGGGGGGGGGGGGGGGGGGGGGAGGGGGGGGGGG
>JBBPCY010000109.1:7489448-7505768 GCA_037974405.1 Brachyalestes nurse
ACACAAAGTGTTGATGGATATACACAAAAAATCATAATACTTAAAAATCAATGCAGTGAGCACACACACACACACACACACACACTCATGCATTATCACACAATCTGAAAATTGAACAATGTGCACAACAACATCTAGTGAGTTTCTTCTGGACTTCTGCCAGGGGTATTAAAAAACTCTTCTAAGGTTCATAGCCTTCTCCATCTGAAAGATCTTGACAAGACGCGTCCAGAGGAGGCCTGTCAGACTGAGCGCTGAAAACTGACAACTGCTTGTTATGTTCCCTCTCTCCCTCTTTCTTCCTCACACTCAGGTTTTTCTCTTCAGGTGGACGGTGCACCACGAGACAGTGTGTGAGTTAGTTCACGCTGGAGACCTTTTCTCCTTCACATATACTGTAAATCAACATCTTAAACAGCCAAAATAGAAATGATACACAAGCTGGAAGTTAAATTACACATATGTTACATGTATTCATGACAAATTAAGAGAGAGGAGGTTCAAAGTGTACAGGTTCAATGCCTACCTAAATGCCAGTACATTTCAAGAACAAAGCAGAGAGATTTAGATTAGATTAGATTAGATTCAAGTTTATTGTCACTGTGCAGAGTACAAGTAATTGGTTACAAACTACAGTCTTACCAAAGTGCAAAAATTATAATCAATATAGCTATAGCCCGGATTAATCTAAAAATACTCAATGTACAAGATAAGAATGGTTATGAGCAAGATATAGAGAGCTAGGCTACACTAGAGATTACCAAAGTGACACTGAATTACGTAACAGTACATAAACTGAAGAGCTGAAATAGGTACAGAACAGTAAATATAAGTTTGTAAATAAATGCAAGTTAGACATAGCGCAAGGCTGAGTAGTGCAACCTGAGAAGTGTTGCAGTCAGAGTGCAAATATGGGTGAATATTTAAGAGTTCAGGAGACTGACAGCTGAAGGAAAGAAGCTTTTCCTGAGCTCGAGTGCAAAGCCTGCAATATCTCCTTCCAGAGGGAAGCGGGGAAAACACTCTGCGGTCAGGGTGCTAGGTGTCCTTGATGATGTTTTTCACCCTCTGCCGGCATCTCTGCTGATGAAGGATATTAATGGTGGGGACTTGGTGATCCACTGCAGTGCCTTCTAGTCAGCAGCAGAACATTTGTTGTGCTACACCAAGTTTGTTAGGATGCTCTCAATGGTACAGTAGTACAAGTTTACCACTTTACTGAGTTCTTAGCTGACTGTTCCTTATAGCCCCCGAGGAAATAGAGGCATTGTTATGCTTTCTTCAAGAAGGTGGAAGTGTTGTGGGTCTAACTGAGGCCCTCAGAGATGTGCTGGACACATTTTAGTTCCATCGCTGTGGTTCTGAAGTCCACAACATGTTCTTTTGTCCTCTTTACACTGAGGATTGTTGTTTATGCACCACTTTGCATGGTTGAAGTTTTTCTCTGTAGGCAGATTCATCATATTTAGAGATCATGCCAACCACCATGGAGCCATCTGCACACCTGATGATGGAGTTCAAGCCATGCACAGGAATGCAGTTGTGAGTAAAGGAACGAACTCAGCAGAGTGGCGGAGGTGGATCTGTACAGCTGGACAGTCCTTGGTTGGTAAATTGAAGTCCATGGTCCAATTGCAGAGCAAGGTGGTGGATCCCAAGGTGTGGGATGAGGAGGGGAGTCAGCTTTGGTGGCTGGTTCCATGTTGTCATGGCCAGTGTAAATGTAGAAGAAGCATGAGTTCATCCTGGGTGGGAGGCATGTTGAAGGGGATGTAAACTATGAACAAAATGAAAGGCATAGTTTCCTCAGACAGTAAATTGTACTTGGAAACCATAGAAAGAGTCTTTTGGAGGAAGTGGCTGAGAAGATATATATGAGATTTAGGGCAGCACAGTTTAGAAATAAGAAATAATTTAGAAATAATTTTAGATTGTAATTAAATAAAACATACATCTAATCTATGGTCAGACAAGCAGCTGGTGCATCTAAAAGACAAAAAGCCACATTCGTAGGTGGCTTCATATCTGATTTAAACTGGATACCAAGGAGTTCTGATCAGTTACTAACTAGGTAAAAATGATGACTTGAGATGTTAACTAGAGTAGTCTAGTAGTGACTTTATGCTACTCATTTATCTTGCTTAATTCCTGCATAGTTACCTATTAGTCCACGTGACAAGTGTGAAAGTCTGGAGATTTGGATTGGGCAATTCACTCATTAATTCCATTTGTACTGTGGTTGGTCAGGAAGCTTTACACTGTGGTTGATTAGATGGCTCATTTGCATATTGTAGCCTTCTGAGATGTTGTTGTTGTTGCATTGGACAGTATCACATTAACGATCACTAAACGATACATATCACGCAGTCCTAGTTTTGGGGGTGTGGTTGAGGATTTTGGAGTGAAAGGGACCCCTCTTCTCCCAGAAAGAACAAAGAGTGAGTGATGAACAGAAGCCCCCTGCAGAGCTGCTCTCCTCTACTTAATCCCTCCATTAGAGACTCTTTCATCACAGACACCTCACGACTGTCAGCCTGTCAGACAGCTCCTCAAACCACCACCGTCTCTCTTTCACACACAGACATGCACACACACAAACCACCTTATTTTCTCCCTGCTTCTCCTTCTCTCTTCCCTCTCACATGCATACGCTTTTCCTGCTGTCTGTTTCTTCCGCCTGCCACAGAAGTGGTAGAGATGTTTCCATGTTGGAAGTAGATTAGGTGGTGTGTAGAGTCAGGGTGACTGTCAGCATCGAGCTTTTTACAAATGCAGAGTTTTGGGTGAGAGATGTTCATCTAAACCATGTCCTCACCTTCTTTATTCAAATAGTCACTCTGGAAGTGGTTATGGCAAAGATCTCTCTGGCCCATCCTGTGCTGGAAGTCAGGGTCTGACTTTTGCCAGACATCTCATATATATGTATGTTTTCCTACTCCCCATTAGAAACTGACATGTATTTTTTTACACGCTGCTATGAACAGCAGCCACAAACCCACCCAAGAACGCATTTGTAGGCAGACCCAATGTCAGGGGATCATTTAGTGGCAATGTCCCACTATCCTGTCATAATGCCCCACTGAGTCCACTGTTTCTTTTAAGTGTTTCTACAAAGCGAAACTACACTTAAGTAAAAAAAAAAAACTACAGCAGCAGAAGGATTTTTAACGCAGCCTTTGGGGATTTCCTGGCTCTCCTGTTGATTCTCTGACTCCATTGGACAGACCTACCATAGACAGTACACCCTGTGTTTTCACTTTCACTCTCAGAAAAAAAGTTACTAAATTGTACTTTTTTGAGTACAAGGACCGTCACTGGGGTGACTTTGCACTCTTACTTAGGGAACATAGCTGTACCACATTCTGTTTTGTTCTCTTTTGCTTTATTTTTTTTCCTGCTGTGTAGCTGTGCCCCTCAATGATTTTCGGATGCCCCACTCTCGATTCAGTTCTGGCACTCTGCTTGTTTGTGGGTGGAGCAGGGAAAGGTCAATTCCCAGCTGAATATGAGAAATGCTTATTGCATTTACTTTTCCATTTACATGAGCAATTCCACTGCTCATGAGCACCACCATTTCTCTCTCTCTCTCTCTCTCTCTCTCTCTCTCTTATACCTGACGAATAATAATATCCGTTTGTGCAGAAATGAAATGGTATCAGGTGATGGAGAGGCAGCTGGAGCAGAGTGAATCTGATTTGCTGCACAAGTACGCTGCACCCTCCAAATTGATTGTGTGGCTTCATTGCTTCACGGGCCAGAGGGCGTAGGAGCGCCCGTAATTGAGAGGAGAATTAGCAAAGTCTTAAATACGGCCGGCTGATATGTCATTACCCATAAACTTGACCTTTAGTGACCCATCCTCTTTCCCAATGGGACAGAGTCTAGCGGAGGCATCCAAAACGACATAAGCAGTCAGCCCGTGCTTGAGTGATTTCATGAAAAACTCATCATCTATTCATCACACAGATCAAACACACCAGCCGCCCGCAATTATCGGCCAGAGGAGCCGGACGAGCTTCGCGCCAGCCAGCCATCCACGGATAATAACCCAGAGATTAAAAAAGAAAACTTCTGACTGCTTCACACACATATACCCCCAATTTCTACCTCATTTCTGACCAGTTCAAGCTAGAAAGCAGTATTATCTTTTTTTTTTGTAATTGCTCTCAGCTTTTCCAGGCAGAGGCCACAAATAATCCATTTCTTACACGAGCATTCAAGGAAGGGATAATAAAAAGAAAAGATAAACAAATCAGCGAGTCCTGAGCATAGACCGAAAGAGATTTGCGATTAATTTCTATTACATTCTCGCCGTTATCAAAAGAGATCATTTTCAGAGATCATTTTGCTCATGTTTCCACTTGTTTCTCCAGTGTCATGCTTATCTGATGATATCACGATGCAGCCCTTCATAAATTATATAGTACAAAGAGGTCCTTCTCCACAAAGGCAGATTTGCATTGCTCATATGTGTTCTTTCTGCCTTTTTAATATGACACGGCGAAGCCCCTCGGATCCAGAATGATTCGTGTAATTAAACTGAATGAGATCAGAAGCAGATACAGTAAAGAAAGGCCATTTGAAGTTCACAAATGAACTGTTCTTCAAAACCGATTTCCTTCTATTTTCTCCAGCAAACAACACTGAGAGAAGTTCAGAGTGCAAACTTTTCCCAGCAGTCACGTAGCTCCCTGCTGCCCCTCAAAAGTTTGGGGACACCTACATGAAACATTTTCCTATAGGTTCTTTTTTAAAGGCGGTGGTTATATTTAGAGCCATGATATGTTTAACTGTGGGGTGTTTAAATGGACATTTCTTTTTTATGTGCACTCTTGTAATTATGTATTTGTGCAGCAATTACCTCCCAAAAACTGCACAAACCTTCAAAGAGCACTGATACAGTTCCATTTAACCAACAGTTTCTCATTAGATTGTAGGCAATGTTGGCTTGCATTTTCAGTAAACAGGTACATGATACAGAAATCGGATTAAATGTGCATAATCCAAACACCTGCTTTTCTTCTCTGACCTGCCAGCCTCTTTTTAATAAATGTGTAAGCCATTTATTTTCTTTGGTTACTGTCTAACTACAAAAGTTCACTGTGTGCGTAAATTCAAATTATAGATAGCCATTGTTTTCTCATAACATAATTTATGTCAATCTTGTACTGACTGGCACTTGAAAAGGCTGTGGCCAGGAATCCAAGGGAACACAACTGGCTTTGCTGCCTGTGGGAATGTAGGACTGCCCTCCCTATCCAGGTGTAAAAGAACGGGCAGTTACGGTTCTCCTCCAAATGCATTCAGCCCAAACTAGGGGGTGGATTTGGGCACAGTTAACCTGGGGAGAAATATGGGCAATACATAAAACTAAAATCAACAAAGATGTCCCTAAACCTTTAAAAACCGATGTGCATTACAATATCAGTCACACTAACACACAAGAAGCGCCTGCAGAGAGTGTGCATTTTGAAAATAAAACAAAAGACAAATGATTTATTAATATCAAGCACAAATGCGGCTCTAAAATAATTACAGTCGGCAGGCCGTGTATCACTTAAGCATGAGGCAGAAATAAATAGCCACTATGAGACATTTAATACAGCAGCAAATATAATAACATTTCTGGATTTCCACAAAGTGGACTGCAATGAGATTAGGGCGTCCCTGGTGCATCTAATGAAAAGCAAGGACTGGCCGATTCAGGGTAATGGATTATGGCATGGCATGGATGCGATAACGTGGATCTAGAACCCCTGGCCATCAATCGATGGCAAAGACAAGAGACAAATATTCATATTACATCAACTACAGATTTACTTTATCTTACACAGAGTTAACTTTATAAAGAACTCTTTTGTACCGTTTTGCTTGAAAATTCATCCATTATTTGTTGTCATGCTTTTTGTCATTTATTTTGTTATAGAAACAAATGGAAAGTCATGTTTTTGTGGGAAAAAAAGTCAAAAGAAAAGGCTCAGTCCTGCAAAGATGGCCTGTAGGGGAAGGTAAATGTTATTCATTATGTAACCATGCAAATAATTATGCAACTGTCATTTTTAATTAAATCGTTATGTTAATAAATTAACAGCAAAGTTATAATAATACCTCTATGTTTCTAATGGTTACAATTAGACAATGATTTTTTTAATGGCTCACACAGTCCGTCTCAGGCTACATTTCTTGTAAGCACTCTTTAGAGAACAGTCTGGCTGTACCAGATCAGGTTTATGTTATGGCCCAATATGGAGGCTCCCTACTGGCCAAGGCCAGATGGACCATGGGAAGTCTCCAGAGGCCCAGACACATATAATACAGCAGCGCTACAATAGAGCCAATAAAGACGACTCCCCAGAGAGCTAGAGTTAGAGTATCACTTCATCTCCTGACAGAATGCCATTCAGGGTTAGCATACTGGAAATGGATGATAGTTTAAAGCCGTAGTTTGGCAAAAAAAAAAACTCAACACATTCACACAATGCCCCTCACCCCAAACGCAGTCTAATGTAGCTAACAAGGAGGAAATTTGCACCATGCAAGCCCCATTAACTTCTTCATTTCTATGACACTTGGTTGTGTGGTTTCTGACAGTGTCAGGCTTCAAGGTGGCTGGTGACTTTTGTCCGGCCTTGTTTATGGGTGCCTTTTAAAGTTGCATTTGATAAATTTGAAAAAGGGTGAAATGGTGAAAGGGTGTCTGTCTTTCTCTGGACAAACACACACAGACACACACACGGACACACACACACACACACACACACACAATCTCCATTATCACCCCAGTCTGATTCTATGGGGGTCATTAAGGGGTGAAAGGGAGGGATCTGATAATCTGTGAATAATGTTAGGGGGGTGTGTGTGTGTGTTTGTGTGTGAGAGAGACTCAGAGCTGGCAAAAAAGGTGGGGAGAGGGGGGGGATGGGGTTGGAGTGTCTAGCTAGCAGCTTCATCAATTTTTTATTTGCCACTCAGACAAATGAAACACAAGCCACCCAGAACAAGGGGACCTTTCTGACACTTCAAAGGAAAGCCTATGGGTGGTTCTCCTATTGAAGCGGGGCAGGACCCCCACCCTATTCACGGCTGGGGGGCAGCCCCAGCCTCATTAACCCCTAAACAGGCCTGGCATGAGGCGTCCTAATTACCCCACACCCCACGCCCCACCAGCTTTAGTAGGGGGGTTGGGCAGAGATGCTTCCAGAGCGTTCTGAACATGTGGCTTTAATTGAAAAACCAGATAGTACCTCTTTGCTGTAATTAGCTTGAGTGCGACACCCCTCATTAGTGTAGTTATGATTTGGAGGGGGGGGCATGTTATGTGTATGCGAATGATTATGGAAGAGTGAATGGACAGGAAGGTCCCTTGGAATGTATCAGCGAGAAAGATTTTTTTAATTGAAACCACTTGGAAATTGAGTTCAATTTACACAAACTTGTCCTATGCTTCGTTAAACCCACCTCTGCTGTTTGTAATGGCATGGCAAATTAATTATGCAAATCAGTTTCTACCTCCCTCTGCACCCTGGCAGCTGATTAAAAGAATTAAACAAACAGGGAATGGTTAACACAGGGCAGACTCAGAAGAACAGAAGACAAATACCGACAGACAAACTGTGCTTTACTAGAGAAGCTTCTTTATTGGATTCTTTAATCCAAGGCTGGACAAAAATGCTGGTCAAAATTCTTTTTAACCTAGTGAGAACTGTTTGAAATGCATTACATTTATGAATAATTTTTTAGTAAAACTTCTAGGTCAAAATACTGGGCTAGATTGAGTTTATTTAGGCCAAATATGTAACATCTTTAGGGCTAAGCAAGAAATTAATCATTTTTGAACAGTGCTATATGGCTAAACTCTTTTCCCCTCTCCATCAGTAAAGTGACTTTATTGATGTAACTCAAGGCAACATGTTCTTACTGTCTTTTGTATGATGTCACCATATTGGACAAGTAGAGAAACTGCAGTCACACTCCAGCAGCTAGTGAGCTAGTAGTAGCATGCTAACTCAACTGGCTGGCGATGTTTAAAGAGCTGAACTTGTTTGCCAGTGTTCAGCAAAGCTTGTCCAGCTTCACAAAAGCAGTTACCAAAGAACATATTTGTTTGTTTAGCTTAGTTAAACCAATCGCAGAACACAAGAAAACGAGCCAAAAGTGATAAATGGTTCTACCTGTTAGCCATGGTTCCTGTAGGTTGACCTATGGGTTGGGCAGGTTCAGGTCAGCTTATTTGAAAATTTTGTGAGGATAGCAAACCATGACTTACAGCAACATTGTGGGTCAGGTTCAGAGTGGCTCTCATAATGGGCTGAATGGACGCGGGTCATAAAAAACCCTGACCCATGCATCACTAAGAGCTAGTCTCTGTTAAGTGGCCCTCTTGTAATGCGACCTGTCCACAGACTTCAGAATTCCAAACTCATAAGAAACACTTCAATGGTTACTGTTAGGGCCTATGCTTAGCTCATGCAAACTCAAAGCTTTTCCTGTGTCCACATCTGAAGGACATTCATCCAAATCACCCAAAGCAATTAAAACATTTCAGTGCAGTTCAAGAGGTTTCACTGAGATCAGTCTGATTATAAGATGATTTTAAAGCATATTCATTCAATTAAAATTCTTCAAGTTTTAATTAGTCAGTCAACACATAATAATGGTGATGATAACATTAAAGTCAAACAGTAGTGCCACTTTATTTCTTCAGTGTTCCTGTACAAAAAGTTTCTTTTTTATTTTTTCAATCTACAGATAAAACAGTAAAGACAAAGTCCAGAACGAGCTTCCTCCCATTATACAGCAAATTAGAAAAACAATCTGCGATGTAGATTCATTTTTCCCACATTAATATTTGATACGTGGGATTACGGCGGTGGAGAGCAGCTCGTTTGCATTCAAAGGGAAGAAGCGGCGCTTTGTTCTTTTCTGTGGCTTATTAACTGAAACACCACACAGGCTAACAACACGTGACACCACTGTCTGCATCGATTTTCCAACCTCCTTGCTAACCCTGTATTGGAATATATGATATGTGCTGTATTAATACAGGGCTCTCTGATTAGGATCATGTTTATGGTAGAGCTTTTTTGTCTTTCCTTTTGATGCCATCGTCACCGTGACCCTTTTTTTTTTTTTTTACAAAAGGTATTAACTGTCATGTCACCGGAGAAGACACTTAATGCTAATTAAAGGTGCACTGGCAACCAAGGTCTGATGCATACAACACAGCACAGCATACAACACAACACAACAGCAGCACACTCAGACAAATCAACAATGAGGGGAAAATGTCATGATTTCATGAAGAGCACAGCGGTTATATGTGAGTCCTTGTATACTTCTCACACACATGATGTTTTGATGATGCAAAGGACTACAGACATAGAAAAAAACTATTCACCTATTTAGGATCCAGAGTAGCCACTGCATCCTAGTGCGCCGCCATCTTGGATTCTCTGCATCATACATCATAACATGCTCACTTCAAGCCATGTTGAGTTAAATAATCTCATAAAGTCATTAATAAAAAACTTTTCCAGACGGTAGTATATCAGGCATGCCACTTGCATGAGGCTAATATAGTGGGGTATAATCTGCAATTACTTGTTAGCTGTTAGCTACATTAGCTTCGTAAAACTAAAGAAGCAAACTTCAGACACCAAATGTTTTTTGTATGACTGAGTACGTATTGGGGAAAGTGTGAAAATGATCTTTTTCTCTAAACTATTAGCCTGCAGCAGCATAAACCAACCCGATCTCACAACTTTTTGTACATCCATCATGAAATACAATTTAATCAAAATACGTGCTAGGACAACGCTTCACTTTTTCCTGCTAGAACAAGACTTCACTATCCTATATATTTTAGGGTTAAGGTTAGGGTTAGGTTTAGGGTTAGGGTTAGGATTAGGGACTTTCCCTGTCTCATGGCATTTCAACCTGTTTTAACCACTTTGCAAACAAATACGATAAGGAATCAACTCATTATTTCTCTCCTACTGTCTCTCAGTCACCAGTTACCCCTGATACTGCCAAAAATACAGGGTACTGAAGCGTTGTCCTAGCACGAAAAAGTGAAGCGTTGTCCTAGCACGAAAAAAGCCCTAAATCGTGATCGCAGCACGTATTTTGATTAAATTGTATTTGGTGATGGCTGCACGAAAACTCGTGAGACCAGGCTGCACAAACACACCTCTCTCTCTTTTCAACTGTTTTCTTCTAGCCTTGGCAATCAGCTCGGTTTTATTGAATGGTTGCTATTGTGGAATCGTGTTCAGGATTGTTGCTGAAAATAGGATGATGTAGAGCAGATACACACACGGCCCAGATCATATAACCCAGTTAATGTATTATTTACCAGTTATTCACACCGCTGCACTGCTATGCTATTGATTACCTGTGTTCAAGACCCAGAGCTTAGTCTGCTGTGCCGTTCAGCTAATATGTAGTTTGATTCTAAAGAGTAGACCTAAATATAATGTTCACAGTATTCATCTAAAAATAATTTAAAGGTTTTTATGGATAATGATAGACATTCTAATCTGTTTTGTTTGTGTGTGTGTGTGTGTGTGTGTTGTCGCTGTGTGGCCCAGGTTATGTGAAAGATTAACAGAACAGGTAAGGTGAAAGTGAAAGAAAGCATCCTTGTACGATTTAAAGGAGCATTTGTGAAAAATCACATTTACCTTTTTGCCCCAAATGTAGTCAATCAGCCAAGAGATGTTTGGTGGCTAAAAATCTAACAGGTAATGGCAGTAATAGACCCCACTAATTAGCAACAGAGAGAGAGCGAGAGAGAGAGAGAGAGAGAGAAGAAACAGAGAGAGAATGAGATAGAAATAAAAACAGAATGAGATAGAAATAAAAAGAAGACAAAGAAAGACAGTGAGAGAGAAACAGTAAAAGAGAAAAAGAGAAAGAAAAAAGAGCAGAGAGAGAGAGACACAGAGAGAGAGAGAGACAGAGAGAGAGAGAGAGAGAGAATGAGATAAACTGAGTGATAAACTCTCTGCCCCAGGCCTCCTCTTCCTGTCTCAATGTGTGTATGAGCAGGTGAATATTGAGAGGAAAATGAATGTAGTCCAGCAACACACACATACACGCACACACACACACAGATTACCTTGCTGAGGGTAGATTTCCCACTCCTTTTGTTGCAGTGCTGTGTGTGTGTGTGTGTGTGTGTGTTGTGCTCATGTGTGTCACTGTGTCTTTTTGTAAGTTCTGAAGCTATGTGGTCTATATTACACAGCTCACATTGTTTTATGATGTTTGTACCCTGTGTTTGGGTGTGTATGTTGGGCCATTCAGTTCAGTAATCAGAGTGTAAGCGCATGTCACTGTTTGTGTGTCTGTGTATGTGTGTGTGTGTGTTGGAGTAACTGCTGTTCTCTGGCAGTTCCTGAATGAATAGATTATGAGCTGTAATTAGACGGTACATGGAAATCAATGTGCTTATGGCTGAGCGCTGGAGGCTATAGAAGAGATGAGAGAGAGAGCCTGCAGCACACACACACACCCGCACACACACACACACTCTTCAGGAGCCTGAGTGACAGGCCTAGGGCAGACATATGTGTGTGTGTGTGTGTGTGTGTGTGTGTGTGTGTGTGTGTGTGTGTGAAAGAGAGCGAGAGAGAGAGATACAGAGAGAGAGAGAGCAACAGAGAGAAGACAGAGGAAATAGATAGACAGAAAAGGGATATAAAGATATAGTGAGAGGAAAGAGAAGGAGGCTAGAAACAGTGAGCAGAAATGAGAGGGAGAGAAAAAGCAGAGAGAAATAAACAGAAATAGAGTGAGGTGCATGGGAGAAAGACTAAAGAGTGAAAAGTATGTGTTTTCTAATTGTAATCTCTTAATCATCTATTTCTTTTTCTTTCTTTCTTTCTTTCTTTCCCCAACATGTATAGTCGTTTATTAAATATTTAAGGAAACTCTGCAGTGTATGACTTTGTATATGAGCGTTTATGTGTACAGGTGATGCATGTGAATGTGTGCCCAAGTATGGGGTCTAGATGCCAAAATATTTGTATGGACCCTCATCTTCGCTGTTATTTGAAAAAGTAAAAGAGGATGAAGCTGCTCTTTTGAGGTTAAGAATAGGGTGGGATTAGGTGGAGCACAGCATTTACACTTGCTTACACACACACAGACACATACACACACACCATTGCACACTAGCACAACAGCATTTACACACACACCGAGAGTGTTGCCCCTCTTTTTTGCCCCCATTCCCCCTGCAGCCACATTTTTTCTGTCTTGTGTATGCATGCCTTGGGCTGGGTGTGCGTGTGATTGTGGCTAATGAACATATGGGTCTGCCTCTGATTTCACAAACACACTTCATTCATATATCAAGCACACACACCCACACATGCAACGCCTCACTGAGTCGTACTTATAGCCTTACACCCCTGCGGTGTGTTATTCTCATAAAGTGCCATGAAGCTTAGATGAGAAAAGGATGTTAAATTAATGAACAAAAACCAGAAAAAGACAAGTGTGAAGTATAAATCAACCATTTAAGGACTGATGAAAAACCTAATGTTGAATCGAGTCAGGTTTCAGTGTTAGGGGTTGGATATGGGAGAAAAAGAGGCAGTGGATGAAAAAAATAATTGGATCTGTGACATCCAATATGATGTAACCTCATGGAAATATTAAACAAAATACTCTTCTATAATGAAGCAGAACTTTGAGCTTAAATACTTTATAGAAATTTCAGATGTGTTATTGCTTTAAAATGCATTCAGAAGTATGGATGGATTTATTAAAATGTGTGAATAAATATTATGTACATGTACTGTATGTTTTGTTCCAGATAGCATAATGGGACACTTTAAATAAATAGTTTAGTTGTATACTATTACAGACTACTATGATGCAATACAGTGTTTTTAGTTGTATCTCAGTAAAAAAGTAAAAATCCCAGCTAACCAGTTTTCCCTTTACCTCAAAATTGGGCATTTTAATGCTTTTAACTTATACTCTTGCTGATTTTTATAGATAACAGTATATCTATAAAATCAGCAAGACATATAGTCATTTAGTGTCAGAAACTTGTTTTGTCCTTAATGGGGGCAAACTGTTCATTTATTTTTTGCTCAGAATTTTTTTGCCGAACTATTGCTTTAATGTCTAGACTAAATATTCTACTGACCAATAGTGGCCTTCATCAGCAGTGTATGGATTCCGCCTCACAGCTGAGGAGTGTGTTTGCAGCGTGCCCAGATGATGTTTGTTGAGTTTAAAGCCCAATTCCCATCATTTAGCCCCAGCCTGAGAGGATCACTTTCAATATCTCAGATGTGACTGGACAAATTTGCACAGAAAATGGTCTGAAGGCCGTTTTTGTCCCAAATAAACTCTGTTTAAACAGATCATCGCTGTGATGAAGCCACGACCCGCCACTGCCTGTAACCTCATTACATATAGGCCGGCAGATCACGGAGTGTGTGTGTTCATCACAGGCTGAAAGTAATTAACATGTACAGATGTGGCTTAAACACACGTCTAGGAGAAAATTACGCATCACAGTCCTGACAGCTGCTGATGGCTTGATTTGGGGATCGGGCTAAAGCATTTGATGCAAAATATAAACTAGGCTCTATTCTTTGCAATATTATGACTGTTCTTAAAAAATGCTCAAATGCACATATTTTTTTTGCACTTTTATTTTAAAAGACATCCAGAGCTTACCTGCCACTGTAAGTCTAATCCTACATAATAATATACAAACCTGCAGTAAAATTAGCATATAGTCTTAATGTGTTATATATACACAATGTGTCACATATAGCACTAAAAAAGGTTACTTGATTTTAACAATAGTGTGACCTTTATTGTTACTTTACTGTGACAATTGTTAACGGTTCTTTCTCCATAAAGAAGAACCTTTAATCCATGCAAACAATCATTCAAATATTCCAATAGTTCTATAATCATTCAAATATTCAAATAATTCTACATCAGGGTTCTATTTATAAAACCATTGCTTTTACTAGAACCTATCAAGAACCAAAAACTACTTTCTGCTAATTTTTCACCTTGTGGGGAAGATAAACATGATTGAATGACTTACAAGCCAGATTTGTGTTTCTCAGTGAGAACCAATAAGAGAAACTGGCATCATAATTAAATATGTTTTGACAGTGCCAGAAAACACAGATTGTATGTGTGATAAAGAAGTACACCTTTTGTAAAATGGTTCTTCAATGGTTCTTTTGTAAAGGGTACTATATAGACCTGTGAACACTCAAAGAACTGTTTAAAGGGATCTTTCCATGGTTAAAGGTTTCCTGTGGCAGTTCTTTAAAGAACTATTTTTGAAATGGCTCTATTTAGCTTCACGAAATGGTTCTGCCTCTGTTACATAGAATCATATCAGCATAGCAACTCTGCATCATTTCAAGAAATAGAAACGACTGTGTGTTTTGTTAGGAACCAACCAAAACTGAAAACATAATTGTCTTTAATGGTATGGTGGTTGTTTTAATGGTAATGTAAGAATGGTACGGTGGTCTTTGATTAAAACTGTACAACTTACAACAATCAATTAGTATTAAAAAAAATTAAGCAGTATTTTTTAAATAATTTTGTCATGTCATTGGTCAGTCAAAATCATTCAGGCATTTAGTCATTAAATGTTTTGTGTTTGCTATGGCAGTATGTTTTAGAATTGGATGCTTGATGGTCAGGGAAACCTGCTTCTGAAGGGCCGTTGTCCAGCACAGTTTGGTCATTTCAAGCACATCTGGTTCAGCTCACCTGTTAATTGCCAGGTTTAGTGAGTGTGATTGAGGAGGGGGACTTCTAAACTGTGCTGGACGCTATCCTGAAACCTTGAAGCACCTCAGGTTCAGGGTTTAAACCAGGGGTGCTTGTTTTCTTCCACGACTCACTTGTCCAATATTAACTTGGTTAATTTATCGTTGTTAATCACTGGTTGGTGTGTAGCTACATAGTCTTCCTAGTTTTTCACAATATGTATTTTAGGATGGTTGTAACCTAGTGGGTAAAACAGTTGCCTGTGAACCTGATAACCACAAAGTTGCAGGTTTGAAACCCCGCTTTCTACCATTGTGTCATTGAGCAAGACACTTAACCCTCAGTCCCTCCCGTCCCTGTAACTAATGACTGTAAGTTGCTCTGGAAAAGAGCGTCAGCCAAATGCAACCTTACAGTTAAACACACCTTTTTAGTTATATTTGTGATGGTTGGAGGCCTCTAGAGGCCATTGCTTTTCAGTTCTTTGTTTTGTTTTGGGGATTTTATTATGAAGGCTGAGCACACAGACCTTATATTTGTTTATATAATGTGTTGCAGCTCACAGGTGTGCTCAGAAGATTAGATGTTTGTGTTTATTGGTTGATTGTTGGAGGTTTGGCATTTAGTTTGTTTTGAGTTGGACCTTAGTTGTCAGTCCACTTTCATACAGAAATACTTTGTATGTTCTCCATTCCCCTTTCGTTTGGGGAGTGTTTATGGCCCTGGAGCCAGTTTGCTTTGTTTACATAGGGGAGGCTGAAATGGGCGTCTGCGTTTGTGCCTGCCTTGTGTGCTTGGAAGAAAAGAGGGGGAAACGTGAAAATATTAAGTATTCATGTGTAAATAGAATAGAATTAACATAACACTAATTTTTTTTGAACCAGTTTAGGAATCAAGAGAGACCCCTAATGAAGAGAAAGACCATGGAGAAATGTTTTCCCTTGCCTGGACGCGGGTCACCGGGGTCCCCCTCTGGAGCCAGGCCTGGGGGGTGGGGCTCGATGTCGAGCACCTGGTTGTCGGGCCTATACCCATGGGGCCCGGCCGGGCAAAGCCCGAAGAGAGGACATGGGTCCCCCTTCCAATGGCCTCACCACCCGTAGGAGGGGCCATGGGGATCGGGTGCAGTGTGAGTTGGGTGTCAGCCAAAGGCGGGGACCTTGGCGATCCAATCCTCAGCTGCAGAAGTTAGCTCTAGGGATGTGGAATGTCATCTCTTTGGTGAGATATAGTAGGACTCACCTTGACGCATGGTTTGGGCTCTGGAACCAGTTTCCTTGAGAGGGGTTGTACTCTCTTCCACTCTGGAGTTGCCCATGGTGAGAGGCGTAATGCTGGTGTGGGTATACTTATTGCTCCCGAGCTTGGTGCCTGTATATTGGGGTTTACCCCAGTGGACAAGAGGGTAGCCTCCCTTCGCCTTCAGGTTGGGGGACGGGTCCTGACTGTGTTTGTGCCTATGCACCAAACACCATTCAGAGTACCCACCCTTTTTAGAGTCCTTGGAGGGTGTGCTGGAGAGCACTCCTTCTGGGGACTCTCTTGTTCTGC
>JBBPCY010000109.1:7505868-7531874 GCA_037974405.1 Brachyalestes nurse
TGACGCGTGCTCTGCCATCATTGGAGCTAATAAAGCCACCTGATTGGTAGGAAATGGCAAACAACGCCAGAACGCAACTATTTGTTTATGCAAGATTTTGAGGAAATTGTGTTCAATGTAACGACTAACGGCATAAATTGTAGAAATGTAGTGGAGTAAAAGGTACAGATAATTGCCGCAAAATTAATGGAGTAAAAAAAAAAGTAAAGTACAGATATGTAAAAATGTACTTAAGTACAGTAATGAAGTACAAATACTTTGTTACATTCCACCACTGTGTATTTCACATGAACAGTTAAGCTGGGATGGGTTTTGTTATGGTAGAAAAAAAGGCACTTAGGGATGAACCACTAAAGAGAATCACAAATCCTGACATAATAGATGTTATCAAGGAGGAAGCAGAGATGAGTGTGGAGCAAACATGCATACTAAGTGTCCTTAAGTGTGTAAATATAATGTCCAATAACAGTCTCTCCAAGAATGACTGTTTACTCTAGAAATGGAGCAGCATTAGAGTAAGTAAAAATGCCAAAAGTGGATAAGAGCAGAGGACATGATGAGCGTTAATTACAGGCTGAAGGGTCCCGTCATCAAACTCACATGAAGTGCTTTAATGAAAGGTTCCATAAACACTATGGCTGTCTTCGCCACGGGGAGTGGGTGCGAAGAGCACACACATTACAGTGAAGCTCATCTGTCTGGGATTCACAGCCCACTAAGAAGATCCCCTCAACTTGGAACACACACATATACACAAACACATGCTACAAACACATTTATAGTTCATCCATAATATTGTAACTTGAAAAAAATTAAATTTGATCAAACTATGGCTTGTACATTTACAATGATTTGTCATATTAAGCTTTGTGTAATAAATGCAAGGTAGTACACTTAAATAGTATAAACTACACACTGGAAAGTAATATACTATAATATATACCGTTGTCTATATCTATTAACAATTAACTTCTGTCAAGTAATCATTTCATTAAGGTATCTGGGATACTACTTTTATTAGAACTTAATTCTAGATTTGAATTCTGTTCATTCTTTGATTAGAATTCTTCATATTGGAAATTAATTTGATTAGAATTAATGAAATTATAATAATAATTCTGGATAATTTTATTAGAACTTCATTCTTGATATCAGTTTTATTACATCTTCATTCTGTATGTTCATGTTATTAGAATTTCATTTTATTAAACTTTTTTTGTCTTCTTGATTTATCTGAAATCTGTGAAGTTTTTATTCCTTACTAGGGTCGCAAGTACATATCCCCGGGGCTACGGGAGCGAGGTAGGGACTCACCCTGGGCAGGGCACCACACACACACACACACACCTATGGTCAATTTAGAGTCCCCAATTCACCTGACGCACATGTCTTTGGACTGTGGGAGAAACCAGAGACCCCTGAGGCCACCATGAGGAGAAAAATTACAGTGAATACATTCCTCAAAGAGCAAAAGTGACGGAAGGCCTTTAGCACAGAGTTGGCCCACGGTCTGATTTATCTAATTGGCCCACAAACACTCGGGCTTTAATTGAATTTGGGACCGAACAGCAGAGCGGCGCAGTGGTTAAATTAAATGCGATCATAATGTAGTTCATTAAAAATGCTGTGGCTGGAAATTAGGCAGTAAAAATGTGCCATTCACAAAGAACCATGCAGCTTTAATGAACCCCTCAGACAGTTCGAGAGAGGGAAGAGTAACGAACGAGAAAAACTAAATAAAGATGAGAGAGAGAGAGAGACAAAGAAAGAGAGATACAAGCATGGAAGGGGAGAGAAAGAGGGGAGAGAGAGAGAAAGTAGAGAGAGGCAGAAGGAGAGAGGGAGAAAGAGAAGAGAGACATAGCAGAGAGTGGGAGAGAGAGAAAGAGAGACAGAGGAGAGAGAGACACAAAGAAAGTAGAAAGAAAGAAAGAAGGAGAACGGGAGACAGAGCAGAAAGAGTGAGAAACAGTTTCAAGAAAAAGGGGGTGCAGAAATAGAGAGAGATAGAAAGAAGAGAGAGGAAGAGAAAAGAATTTGAGAGAGAGAGAGAGAGAGGACTGAGGCACTTTTGAGTGTAGAGGTCAGTATTACAAATGGAAAAATGCAGCACATTTATACACACACATATATTTATACACACAAATATTAATGTAAAGAATCAATAGTGCATCACTTCCTACCATTAAAGGAACTAAATCATAGAAAACAGAATTTTATTCCTATTTTCCCCAAATACGTGTTTGATGTAGTGTGAAAACATTGTTTCAAAACTGTTCACTTCTCAGCCCACACGGTCCATGTATGAAAACTATGCTGCTGAACCAGCCTTTTTAATTCAATGTTTTTTTGTGTTGTCACAAAAACCACCTCCTTTACATATATCTACACACAGGTAAATACAGTATAAACACAGAGTTTATTTGAACCTAATGAGCTATAGAGTCAGTATTTAGTTTGACAGCCATTATGACCACCATTCACAGCCTGTACTCTCTTAGACAAAAGTTCTCCAGGCTTCTTGAAGGACATTCCATAGCTTTTTTTTTAACATTGGCTGGCTCTTTGTCGAGATGATCCCACACTGCTTCAATAATGTTTTTTTTTTTTAAAGCTGTTGCCAATCAGACGCCATCCAGATGGTATTACATGTTGACTCACGACTTATGCATAGTACCATCACACACTGAGGTTCTTTAGCCCTTTGAAAACACCAAACCCAACCATTTTCAACAGCACTTTCACTTCCGGACTTCTCAATTTAAAAAAAAACTGCTAAACCATCACACACACACACACACACACACACACCTGAGACAGGCCAAAGAGAAAAGGTGCTTGATAAGGTGGGTTTAGCTCTCCTGGACTGAGAAAGCGTTTAAGGATTGGGGAGAAAAAATGATTTTGAAGGACATTGAAACAAGATGTTCCTCCAATACATGTTTCTCTCATTTCCCTATTTTTTTTATTCCACTTCTTTTCTTAAGTTGTTCTTGCAAATGTAAAGTATTCAGTAAAAAGAAGAAGAAGGAGAAGCTTATCATGTAGTATGCTGACTAAGCTTGAGGGGAATCACTTAGTACTGAGCAGACTGGGGGGATCCATTGAGGCATCTTTATTTTAATCCAAAGCTGGCTCTTCTAGCTGTAACCATTATCTTATTCAGGCCCGGTTAATCAAGGGTTTGTTTATCAACTGACAGAATGGATGACGAGCTTAGGGGAATGAGAACATAACAGAAAGCCGTCTTGAGCCTGTATTGACCACTAGTGAAGCTATGAAATTCCCAAGACTATCATGGGGCCACACACTGATCCAGTCTAAGCAGGTATGTATCATATATACAGGAGTTACTGTCACACTTAAGGGCTAAGATTAGTGGAATCAAATATATGAGGGCTATTTAAGGGCTCTCAGTCATCCAAGCATCCTTGTAAAATGCACCAACAGGATGGCATGGTATTTACAGTAATGTGCAACCTTTCATTTATTCATACTCTGCTACCAAAGAGCCAAATCTTCTTGTATTTTTAATGTGGTCTTGAGGAACAGTTCTCCAGGTTTCCTGAAGGACTTTCAAAGGCTCTCGTTTTCAGTCCAGTCCCTGAATCAGACCAGTTTCAGAGGAATGTTTTTTGTTTGTTAAGCCACACAGTGATCTACATATGAATCATTCAAGCAGAACAAATCTCATCTCCTGAACCAGTGAAGAAACAGGAGCAGATGATTCCAGATGATCAGGTGGTGATTAATATACTGGTGGTGCTGAATGCTGAGTGTTTGGAACACCTTCATCTAGGCTCCTTGTATCTTTAGGCCCTTTGCAGCCTATCACAGTAAAACATTTGTTCCCATTCCTTTTTAGTCTACTCAATATGCCAAAGATAGGGCAGTCTGTAAAATAGTGATTCAAATAATGATTCAAAACAAAATATAAAGAAATTAGTTTACTGTTTATTTATTTATTCATTTACTTATTTATGCATATACTGATGAAAGGGTTTCTGATCTATTTTACTGTGAAGTCATGTCATATATACCATATAAACAATCAGTTCTTAAAGTCAAAATATGGTCAAAAGGATCTGAGATACTTTGACAAGAACCAAACTGTGAAGTCTGGACAAGTGAACATCTCTAACACAGCAGGTCTTGTGGGGTTTCCTGGTGTGCAGTGTTCAGAACCTACCAAAAAAGCCCCAAAGAAGGAGAGCCCAAGAACCAGAGAACTTCTGTGGGTCTGGTCTGATTCCACAAAAGAGCTCACATAGAACAAACTGCTGCATATGGGGCTGCATAGCTGCAGATTGGTCAGAGTGCCCATGTTGATCCTGGTGCATCAGAAAAAAGCGAGGCGGTGGAGGTAGTGATGATCTGGGAAACTTTTGGTCCTGCATTCATGTGAACATTACATTGACACCTAAACATTGAAGACCAAGTCCACCAATTCATGGAGATGTTGTACCCTAATTGCAGTGTCCTCTTTCAGCAGGATGATGCCCCCACTGCCCCCAACCCAACCATCCTGCAAACACTGTTCAGGAATGGTTTTAGGAAATCCCATTCAATCAAGCCTCTGTGGGATATACTGGATAAAATAGTTCGATCCATGGAGGCCAAACCAAACCTAACAGCTTACAGAACTTAAAGGATCTTCTGGTGCAGAACCATAGACCTTCAGAGGTCTTGTGGAGTCCGGACCTCAAATGGGTCAGAGCTGTTTTAGATTTACAAGGAGGGCACCATATTTAGACAGATGATTATAATGTTATGGCTGACATATTGATCCCTCACTTCCTCCCTCTCTCTTCTGCGCTTGTTCTGCTGTGACGTCAGCAGTGTTGGAAGCTGCAGGCTGGTGATAACTCCACTGCTGCTTACACTCAGCCAGGCGACGCGCCGTGACGAGCCTGCTGCTGCCCAGCCCGCTGCATTTTAATTGGCAACTTCATAAGAAGCTTTTGTTCGCCACAGAGCCTGTATCAGTAAATTTCACCGCCTGAAAGAAGCCACTACTGAGAACCACTGCTGTCGGCGAGAGAAGATGATGCTCTTCATATTATTGTTCTTGCTGTTTCGTTAATTCTTCTGAGACTGTCTTTCATTTATTTGGTAAAATGTGTTTAGAAAATTCCATTAGTCAAATGTGAATATGGTTCATATTTATGCCAGTCAGTCCCTCAGTAACATGGCATAGTGTCTGTGTACTGTTCTGTGTGTAATGTGGAACATTTTGGACACATTTTGTTGATACAAATATAATTGATGCCTGTTGCCAGCATTTTATGAACATTTTAATAAAAGTTTGTGTTATTCTGAAGCTGCATTGAAGTATTCAGTATCTACTATGAATGGATCATTCTGAAACTATTAGGAATTATTCAGTATATAACACCAATTATTCCATATCTACTATGAAATAGTCAGTATCCACTCTGAACTGTTCAGTATCTACTATGAATTACTCAATGTGTTCTACACATATGCTACAGATTTTTCAGTAACTACTATGAAATATTCTGTACCTACTATGACTTATTTAGTAACTCTGTAAATACTCTGTAAATACTGTTGATTGTTTAATATCCATTATGAATTATCCAGTAACCATGGAACATTCTGAAATTACTATGCTCTACTCTCTGCCCGTTGTATTGTCAATTATTTTAAGCAACTATTTTTAACATGAAAATTATCTTGCAAGATTTCCGCTACTTTGGGCTCTTTGGTTTGTTGCGGATGAAATGAAGAACAAGCAGCCAGAACTTTCTTGTGTTTAAACAAGCCTCTTACACATTCTGGTCATATGTTACATGAATGATTTACCACGATTGCATAATGCTACATACTGCAGGAATCAATTAATGAACACAAGCTGAACCAGGCCCAATCTATTCATCATTCATCAGGAACCATCCGTCTGTTTCTTACTGGTGAAGATCATCATCCTGAGAGGAAATAATCATTCATCGCTATCTGGACTGAGCATCTGCTATCCTGTTCGTTTCATGAACACTAGGAGAAATTTAAGCAAAGTGTGAAAATCTCCCTAAATCAGTCAGATTTTCTTCGTAAACTTTCCATGTTATGCTTCTCTGCTCCTTGAGGAGGCTCCTGGGTCAGGTAGGGTAAGAAGCCCCTGCAGCCCTGATTAATAGCTCGTTCCAGAACCTCGTTACTTGTGTCTCTAATCAAATCCACGCCCCGTGTCTGCTGAGCAGAGGAGCACTCTGGAACATCTGTTGGGGCTGGGCTGACAGGGAGAGCTGTCACTGAGAGTTTATGCACAGGGGAAGGAAGAATGAGCAGCAGGTATGACAAGACAGGAAGCTCAAACAGGAGACAACACATGGAGAATAAGGTGTCTTTGTAAAGCCTTGGAGAAAAGTGCAAGAATTTCCTCTGCAAGATGTTGAGACTCTCACAAATCAGCTCAGCTATCCCTTAGAACTTGAGCAGCACGGATTCATGTTGGAAACACAACAAATGGTAAATTGTCGCCATACAGAATCAGAAAACTTTATTGATTCCAGCAGAAATTGCTAATGTTTCAAGTGCACAGATGCACAGAGAAACAAAGACAAGAACAATATAAAATGAGTCAAATGAAAACTTTTCAGAAATACGCTATATGAAATAGTTTTAACTTAAGTCTTTAAATAACACTGGCGGCCTCTAGCATCCGCTGACTGGGGATGTGATAATAATTACTAGTAACTAGTAAAAACTCCTCCTATAACCCCTCCTGGAGCCGATACCTTATTGTGGTGGTGAGGTTTGCGTGTTCTTATGATCCCAGGAGTTATGTTGTCGGGGGCTTATGTCCCTGGTAGGGTCGCCCATGGCAAACAGGTCCTGGGTGAGGAGCCAGACGAAGAGCTCAAGAGACCCCTAATGAAGAGAAAGACCATGGAGAAATGTTTTCCATTGCCCGGCGAGTCACCAGGGTCCCCCTTTGGAGCAAGGCCTATACCCATGGGTCCATCCGGGCAAAGCCTGAAAAGAGGACATGTGTCCCCCTTCCAATGAGCTCACCACCCGTAGGAGGGGCAATGGGGGTCGGATGCAGTGTGAGTTAAGTGGCAGCCAAGGGCGGGGACCTTGGCGGTCAGATCCTCAGCTGCAGAAGCTAGCTCTAGGTACGTGGAATGTCGCCTCTCTGGTGGAGAAGGAGCCTGAGCTGGTGCGAGAGGGTGAGAGGGTCAGACTAGATATAGTTGGACTCACCTCGACGCATGGTTTGGGCTCTGGAAAAAGTCTCCTTGAGAGGGTTTGGACTCTCTTCCACTCTGGAGTGGCCCATGGTGAGAGGCATACTTATCGCTCCCCAGTTTGGTGCCTGTACATTGGGGTTTATCCCAGTGGACAAGAGGGTAGCCTCCCTTTGCCTTTGGGTGGGAGAACGGGTCCTGACTGTGGTTTGTGCCTACGCACCGAACACCAGTTCAGAGTACCCACCCTTTTTAGAGTCTTTGGAGGGTGTGCTGGACAGAATACCTTCTGGGGACTTTCTTGTTCTGCTGGGGGACTTCAGTGCTCAAGTGGGCAGTGACAGTGGTACTTGGAGGGGCGTGATTGGGAGGAATGGCCCCCCTGATCTGAACCTGAGTGGTGTTCTGTTACTGGACTTCTGTGGTTGTCATGGTCATGTTCAAGCATAAAGGTGTCCATATGTGCACTTGGCACCAGGACACCCTAGGCCGCAATTCGATGCTTGACTTTGTAGTTTTTTCATCTGACCTGCGGCCGCATGTATTGGACACTCGGGTGAAGAGAGCTGTCAACTGATCACAACCTGGTGTTGAGTTGGCTCCGCTGGTGGGGGAGGAAACCGGTCAGACCTGGCAGGCCCAAACATATTGTGAGGGTCTGCTGGGAACGTCTGGCGGAGTCCCTTGTCAGAAGGAGTTTCAACTCACACCTCTGGCAGAACTTCAACCACATCTCGGGGGAGGTGGAGGATATTGAGTCCAAATGGGCCATATTCCGCCCCTCCATTGTCGAGGCAGCTGAACGGAGCTGTGGCCATAAGGTGGTTGGTGCCTGTCGTGGCGGTAATCCCTGAACCCGCTGGTGGACACCGGTGGTAAGGGATGCCATCAAGCTGAAGAAGGAGTCCTACCAGGCCTTTTTGGCCTGTGGGAGTCCGGAGGCAGCTGGCAGGTAGCAGCAGGCCAAGCGGAACACAGCTTTGGTGGTCGCTGAGGCAAAAACTTGGGTGTGGGAGGAGTTCGGAGAGGCAATGGAGAATGACTTCCGGACGGTTTCAAGGAAATTCTGGTCCACCATCCGGCGTCTCAGGAGGGGGAAGCAGTGCAGCGGCAATATTGTATATGGTGGGGACTGGGCACACGGGACATTGTGGGTCAGTGGAAGGAATACTTTGAAGACCTCCTCAATCCCACCAACACGCCTCCCACTGAGGAAGCAGAGTCTGGGGTGTGAGTTCTCCCATCATTGAGGCTGAAGTTGCAGAGGTGCTCTGTGTGAAGCTCCTCTGTGGCAAGGCCCCGGGAGTGGATGAGATCCGCCTGGAGTTCCTTAAGGCTCTGGATGTTGTGGGGCTGTCTTGGTTGACACACATTCGCAACATCGTGTGGACATCAGGGGCAGTGCCTCTGGATTGGCAGACCAGGGTGGTGGTCCCCCTCTTTAAGAAAGGGGACCAGAGGTTGTGTTCCAACTATAGGGGGATCACACTCCTCTGCCTCCCCAGGAAGGTTTATTCAGGGGTACTGGAGAGGAGGGTCCATCGGATAGTCGAATCTCGGATTCAGGTGGAGCAGTGTGGTTTTCATCCTGGACGTGGAATGGTGGACCAGCTCTACACCCTTAAGAGGGTCCTGGAGGGTGCATGGAAGTTTGCCCAAACAGTTTACATGTGTTTTGTGGATCTGGAAAAGGCATTCGACCGTGTTCCTCGGGACTCCTTTGGGGATCGCTCTGGGAGTATGGGGTGCCGGACACCTTAAGAAGGGCTGTTCACTGCCTGTACAACTGGTGCCAGAGCTTGGTCCACAGAGTCGGCAGTAAGTCGGACTGGTTCCCTGTGAGGGTTGAACTCCACCAGGGCTGCCCTTTGTCACCGATTCTGTTCATAACTTTTATGGACAGAATTCCTAGGCGCAGCCAGGGTTTTGAAGGGTTATGGTTTGGTGACCTCAGGATCGGGTCTCTGCTTTTTGCAGATGATGTGGTTCTGTTGGCTTCATCAGGCCGTGATCTTCAGCTCTCACTGGAGCAGTTCGCAGCCGAATGTGAAGTGTCTGGGATGAGGATCAGCACCTGCAAAACCGAAACCATGGTCCTCAGCCAGAAAAGGGTGGAGTGCTCTCTCCGGGTCGGGGATGAGATCCTTCCCCAAGTGGATTAGTTTAAGTATCTCGGGGTCTTGTTCACAAGTGAGGGAAGGATGGAGCAGGAGATTGACAGATGGATTGATGCGGCGTCAGCAGTGATGCCGGCGCTGCATCGATCTGTCGTGGTAGAGAAAGAGCTGATCCAAAAGGCTAGGCTCTCAATTTGCTGGTCGATCTACGTTCCTACTCTCACCTATGGGCACGAGCTGTGGGTAGTGACCGAAAGAATGAAATTGCGGGTACGAGCGGCCGAAATGAGTTTCCTCCATAGGGTGGCTGGGCTCTCCCTTAGAGATAGGGTGAGAAGTCTGGGTTTCCCTGCTTAGGCTGTTGCCCCTGCGACCCGACTCCAGATAAGCGGGAGATAATGGATGGATGGCTGGACAGTTTAGGAATGTAATGTTGGAACACAAGTACGGCAACATTAACATATCATTCTGTTAAAACAATTTACACCACCCCCCAAAATAAAGAAAATACAAAATTTACCCAGTTTTCCACCTTTACTAAATGTAGTTGTTCAGTGTCTGAAGTTTGATTCTTTAGTTTCACACTGTAGCTTTGAGTGCACAAATTGATGCATAACTTTAGCTGTGCAGCATATCTTTGTCTATTTTTATACAAAACAGAGTGTCAGAAACCACATGAGCAAGTCTGTTAGAGGTTAGTTAACACGGTTTGAGGCAAGTGTGATTTAGGCATGCAGTTTGCATAATGGGATGCTAATTGGTGGGTTTCCATTACTTTTATCCATTACATGAGCCTCACAGCCCCACTGCAAAACTAAAGAAGCAAACTGATTGACTGCATTTGGGTTAAGGGGGGAAATTATGTAAATTTAATTTTGGGCCAAAGTATCACTTTAATGATAAAGGAGACACGGGTTCTGAGGCAAGAGCAGATGTGTAGCACTCGTCTAGATCATCATGGTGACGGTTCAAATAGGGGTTTGTGTTTGGATCCAAAGCATTGTGGGTAGACTGGGGCTTTAAAGTGAAGGATCAGAACACAGACAGTGAAACACTCAGTACAGTACAGGGCTCGTACTGTATATTTGTGTGTGTGTGTGTGTGTGTGTGTGTGTTTGTTTTTTTCCCTTTTCTTGTTGGCTGAATGACATCAAAGAGCAACTCTCGCACTGAGCCTTTGGCATCTGCCTTATACTTCCATTCTCTGTGTGTGTTTCAAGCAGAGAGAGACAGGAGAGGAAGAGGGAGATGGAGAAAGAAATGAGAGACAGAAAAGAGAGAAAGGAGAAGGTGAGAGAAAAGAGACAAGAGAGAAAGAGACAGGGAAGGTGAGAGAGAAAAGGGATGTGTGTGAGAGAGAGAGAGAGAGAGAGAGAGGGAAAAGGGACAGAGAGAGGAAAGAGAGGAAAGCATATGAAAGCATACTTATTTGAAAGGACCGAAAATATTTGAGCTTGTGCGTGTGTGTGTGAGTGTGCATGTGTGTGTCTGCGTGTGTGTGAAGAGGTTGCACTGGCTGCTTCTAAACATTTTTTATTTCCCTATGTGATGTTAAAGATGTAACCATGACGATTATCAGCTTATCAAAGTGGAGTTTTCCTTTGCACTGAACTCCAAAACCCCCAACTAACACATTCTATTCGACATGTACACACATACACTCACACACACACACACACATATATATATATATATATATATATACATATATTCCCTGTTATGCCAAAATATTTTTCTTTTTAATTTTTAAATTTCTTTAAATTTCATTTGCTGAAGATACAAATGTTTTTTTTTCCATATTTTGTAACAGCGAATGTTTTGTTTGTATCCATAATGACAACTTCAGGTAAATTGTTTTACTTGCTGCCGCACCTTGTTCTTCCACAATAACAAAAGTAGTTTGACCCAGAGCTTTCATCAGGCTTGAAGTTTTGGCCTGAATCCAAGTGCAGCTTGTGGAGTTTTTGATACCCACCTTATGTTTTATGTCTACAGCGCTGTGAGGATTCAGAAAGTGTCCATGCTGTTCACTTTCCACCACCAAAACTGATGGTCATATGAGCATCAAGACTGGACCATGGAGCAGTGGATGAAGGTGGCTTGGTCTGATACAGTAAATCACTTTTTCTTTTACATCGTGTGGACGGCTGGTTGTGTGTGGATGGTCGCTTACCTGGAGATGAGATGGCTTACAGGATACACCATGAGAAGAAGGCAGGCTGGTGGAGGCAGTGTGAAACACTGGACAAAGTTCTGTTGGGAAATCTTGGGTCAAAGAATTTATGGGAATGTTACTCTGACACGTAACACCTATTTAAACATTATCCTAGACCAAGTACAGTCGACCCCCGCAGAGCTGTGGTTCAGAGTTTGCAGCCTCGGTTGTTTGCAGATTGCTTCTCAGAACCAAACTGATAATAATGTGATATATCATTTTTCATGCATTTTAAGGCTAGATTATTAAGAAAAATATGATTTACTAATTTTGTAAGATAGATATTAACGTAACGTAAATTCAGCTAAATCATTCATATCTCCTTGGTGCTGACTGGCTGCTGCCCTGTGACGCATCGCTGGCAGATGCAGTCCAGCATTCTCACGTGTAGCTATCTCGAGTTTACCTTTTTTTTAAGGGTAATGTATTAAGCTGAGCTTAAAATGAAATTTAAAAATTTTGGGAGCATTTTTGTGGGCATATTTAGGGTTTACACTATAAAAATAGGTCCATCCAGTCCATCCAGTGGAGAAGCAACCTCGCAACTCACAGGTTCTGCAGATGTTTTGCTCCCAGGTACAACAGCACATCTTCAGAGGTGTTGTGGAGCGCATGCCTGGATGGTTTAAAGTGGCTTGGAGGACACAAAGAGGACCTACACATTATTAGATGAGCAAAGACAGTGTGATACACTGGGCCACATTCTGCTTGGAAACCTTGGGCCCTGGCATTCATGTGGATGTTACTTTGGCATGAATCACCTACCTAAACACTGCTGCAGAGTAATTCTCCAGATCTCAGTCTGACTGAGCATCTGCAGGATGTGCTGGACAAACTAGTCCGTTCCATGGAGGCTACAGCTCACAGCTTAGAAGGCTTAAAGTATCTGCTGCTAACGTCTTGGTGTCAGAGACCACAGAACACCTTCAGGCTTGTGGAATCCATGCCTTAATGAGTCAGAGCTGGGTTGGCCGCACAAGGGGACTTCTACAATCTTAAGGTTTTATTGTGTGTCCTGAAAATGCTATAAAATGTTCTGTTATGTTTTACCGTATGTCCCTGACTTAGATAACGTTTTTTAATAAAAACAAAGAAACCCTAGTTGTTGAATTATAAGGGCACTTCAGAACCAAAAAGAAAGAGGACCACATACACACACACACACACACACACACACACACAGAGACAAACACACACACACACACACACACACGCACACACACACACACACATTGATGTAAAATAGTGCAGGAGGTGGCCAGGAGAGATGAGACGCATAAGGATCTCCTCTTACACAAAGATACTGTTACACTTTTGGGGGGGGGGGGTTGGGGCTGAGAGAGAGAGAAAGAGAGAGAGAGAGAGAAAGGTCACAGAGGGAAGAGACTAATAACAGTATTACAGTGCATTTTGCACTAACCTAAGATATGAATTATCTTACTGCGCACACACACACACACACTCATATTCTATGTTTATGGGAGTTTTCCATTCGGGTATACATTACTGTAGCTAAATACTAAGATAAATACATACTACTGTATCTACATATAGAGTCATAATTACAATATAAAAAAGCAAAGCATCTATAATATTCAAAAAATATTTTGGTTCATTTAATGTAAAGAAACAAAGAAAAATATCTGGTATGAGCAAACAATTCCCAAGACATCATAACTGACACATTATGCTTTTCTGTTTATAAAAGGACATTTGGTCCCTCCAAATAGTTTTGGTCCCTCCAAATATAACTCTTGTTATTTAGTTTCCTATAATGATAGATATAGCACAGGATAAGCATTTAGACATGTTATGTCATATTATGTGAAATATTAATTAATTAAATAGTAGTTAAATGAGTCAAACATTTGGAGCTGCTGTCTGTTCAGAACTGTGTGAGCATGTCAGATCACATCATAACTCAAAGATGCTGAGAGACAGATGTGCTGACTAGACTTCTACTTACTGAGACAGCAGCGATGTTACAGAAGTTCAGACTGTAGATTAGTGATGTGTTTTCAGAGTCAGTTTAGCTGCTTTACTGAATGGAGAGCCAAGTTTAAATCCCATTACTAACTTCGTGCTCAAAGTTTAGTTCCATCCATTTAAATAACTTTATTAGTTCACCATTCACCATTCACATTTATAAGAAGCCAACCTTGTTATCTAGAAGCGCTAGAAGGTCACACAACCTCACGTTATGAGTTGCCACTGTCGTACAACACAGTCCAGGTGCAAAGAAAAAATAAGATTTAAATTAGCATATATCCTGCTCTCGCAGCTGACCTAAACATGCCACTGACTGATTGGTTCTTAGGCAGATCTGAAAAATTTAGTCCAACCAGAATCAAATCATACCACAGAAAAGGGAAGAAATAAATAATGATCAAATAATAATTTGATCATTATTTATTTCTTCCCTTTTCTGTGGTACGATTATTATACTATACTAGGCAGCTGACACCCTAGTGGATGGGGAGTTTGCTCTGCGATCAGAAAGTCATGGGTTCGAATCTCAAGACTGCTAGTGGCACCATGAGGTACCCCTGAGCAAGAAACCGTCCCCACACACTACTCCCTGGACGCTGTGTTCCTGGCAGCCCACTGCTTCACTTGATGAATGGGTTAAATGCAGAGAATAATTTCACACTGTTCACACTGTGTGCTGTCATGTGTTCACATATGACAAAATTATCACAAATAATAATTCTTCTCCAGTTGATAGAAAATTCATCACAGAACAGATAGTAGTAGGCAAGGGCTTTAAGGTGGCTGCTGCTACTGCTTTAAGCTATGCAACGTGCTTTTGTGTATTTTAATAGAAATAGAGTGTCATACAGTATCAGAAACAAATAAGCAAAGGTATTAGTGGTTACTCAACTTGATGCAAGCAAGAGTGTGATGATGTCGGCATGCAGTTTTCAGAGTGTTAATTAAGCTTTTATTATTTCGTAGCTACTTTAGTCTCGTGGCTCAAGTGCAAAACTTCAGAAACAAACTTCAGACAACAAACATGGGTGACTGGCTGCATTCGGGGTAATGGGGGAAAGTAATGTAAGTTACATTTTTTGCCAAACTGTCTCTTTAAAAGCTGCAGGTCAGAGGCCACAAGCTGACCAACATTAATAGAGAGATGCACTAAAAAAAAGAAGAAAAGTGCAGAGACTGAAATTGAATATAGCTAACCTAAAGCCAAAAAGCAACTAGCCAAAGTCATGATGGTCATAGAGGGGAAAAGAAAGAGAGAGAGGGAAATGGATAGAAAGGGAGCGAGTGAGTGCAGAAGGGAGGGGGAGACTAAAAAGCCTGGTTCAATTAGCATCGTAAAAGAAAATACTTTGTAAAAGGAAATAAATGCTGCAGCAAGGAGAAAGATTCATGCTCTCAAATAAACTAGGAGCTGCTGAATTTTTAATTGGGGAGAGGTCCTAATTACGGTCATCAGACAGCACTTCCAAACACATTCCACTCCCCCCCCCACTTCTTTCTCTGCAGCAGTGGCAGTAGTCGAGTGTTGCTCCAGCCCTCGGCCCTTAGTGTGTGCTTCCATTTCATTAATATTTGATGAAAATGGGCACGGCTGCATCAGCTGCTGCCTCCATTACGCATGCCGCTGTCCTACGGCCCGCTACATTAGCGCACACACGACGTTGTTGGGGGGGGTTGGGGTGGATTGGCGGTGTGGGGGAGTTTAAGAGGTGGGGTGGTGTCTCGTCAACCAGTCCTGTCGATTGATGCTATTAGATGGTCGAAAAACACTCCAGTGTGAGCTATAATTGAGCTGACACCAATAATGAAACCAGATAGTGTCTCAGAGCCGTAGCCAATATGCTAAAGATATTGATGCCTCTAATAATTCTGGGGGATTAAGTGAACAGGCAGAAAGAAGCTTAGGCAGGAGACTTTTACAAAAACAGAAGCTAAAACCGCTGGTATGCAGTGTTGTAGTCCAGTCCGAACTAGTATACTGTGACTAGTCCAATCGTTGTAACCTTGATCATGGTTCAACAGACTAGCATGTAACACAGTAACTAAAATGCTTAGCTTGCAACAAAATATCCATGCTATCCTACCCATTAAGATAATTTCATCTTGTAATTGCACTGCAGATTTAATTCTGAAAGCTTTTCTTCTAATAGAACTACAGTGTTAAGTGTTTTTACTCAATTTAGTTACAACCTACAAGGCAGCTAAATGTTCCAGATAGATTTTTTCCTGCATCCCCACACTGGTGCGCATTGAACTGAACACGAATTCAGAATACAAACATGCTTCGACAAATGGTAAGTGAGTTGCTTTAGCAGTGGCTGTCTATAGTTTCGGTAGCTGGAGTTGCTGTGTAATAGCATTCAAGCCTTGCTTAGGAATTATTTTCATGCCATCATTACAAAGTCCCTAACCTTACCTATAGAATGGACATAGCAATGTTTGTACTTGAAAATATCTTAAACATTCCAATGACATCATATGTAGGACCAAACATGTTGAGTGTGGAACATTTTTGGCTGACAACTGGACGGATAAGCTGCAATTTTGACCCATGAAGAATTTTCTCATAAAGAAAAACACAAGAATTTCACACAATTTCATTGTATCTGCATATCTCAGATGTTATATTTCACCACCTTTCAGGACGTCACGTGATCATATATATATATATATATACACATGATATTACATGTGTCTGCATCACTGTTGGTATAATCTTGTACATCTTTTAGTGACGTTTGTAGTTCTGTGCTGTCCACTAGAATCAGAATCACTACTAGACATGTCAGGTCCAGCAACTCTGTTTGGAAAGAGAAGATTACGCTGTAAAGTGCTTTTGCATTATTGACAGTGGACTGGTCTTCAAGCAACAGGTATACAACACAAACACAAGAACACAACTCACATTCTCTGTCATTATAATATCACATGTAAAAAATATAATCTCAAATGAAATGTTGAAATATGTAAATAAGATTTTATTCCAGGCCATTTTAAATGTTTTCTCACAGTTCATAATTAAATATTCATGTAATGTAAAGTGCAGCTACTGTTATCAAATGGTGCTAAAGCAGACATTGATATAAGAGATAAGATAAGATAAACCTTTATTAGTCCCACAAGTGGGAAATTTGCTTTGACAAATGTATTTTTCTATGTACAAAAGAATGCATGACAAAATACAGTTGTACAAACACATATTAAGGCATGTATACCTTTATCTATATAAGATATTAAATGATCTATATCAGATAATTTATCTATATAAGATATTAGCTCCAGCCTGCTTTTATATATAAGCTTATAGGATAATAATAAGTTAACACATGATAAAGGCTACTCATTTCTCAAACACAGATAACACATTTTCCTAGTTTGACCATTCAATCCATCTGTTCGCACACTACATTCCTACAGTAGAATCAAAATTGCAGGCCCCTCAATAAAACCCAGCTTTTATATATGGCTGTTAAACAATACCTTCAGGAAACTGTGCTGGACATTGCTCACATGACACCTATAGACAAATCACCAAGCAGAAAACTAACAAAAGCAACAGTGAAATGTAAAGATAGCCTTTCCCTCAAGACCTCCACTGTAACAAGAGTCCACAAGCTCTACGACTAGAGTGAGAATGAGAGGCTACAACCATGAATGAGCTCAACCTCTGACTGACAAATATGATATATTTGACATATTAACTGGAACATGCAGCCACTGTTGCTCTCACTGAACATTGGTGATAATCTGTGTTCAGTCTGTGTACACGTGATGTGTATATGTTCATGTTTAGGTTAATATAAAAGAACCCTGTAAAATTAATGTTTGCAAATTATTGAAAGTAAGCATATACACTATACAGAACCCCTGTCGCGGTGTGAGAAGACAGAATCGCGACACACCCCTTCCAACTCCCAGAGTTATCCTTCCTGTCTTTCGCCGCTAGGGGGCCGGCCCGTGGACGGTATACCTCCTAATAAAACCTTTTTAATAACAATAACCAATAGTAGAGGTTGTTACGATTCAAACGATTCCTCCCCCCTTGGCCTTATAAATGAACCAAGACTAATCTTAGGTCACCCGAGCGCTGCAGTGCCTTATGTGCGTTTGAGTCTCTGGGTCAATTTTTTAGGCTCAAACAAAGAAAAAAACACACAGAAGACCAAATTCAGGATATTTGAGGATTTTTGAGGACATCTGATGGGGATAATTGTCCAGCAAATATGAATTTCAAGGGGAAATAGGAGCAACTGTCCGAAGAGATGCACTGGGGAGGCGCCTGTCCGAGCAGAATTTCTTCGGAAGTAAGTAAAAGGAAATTATGACACTTCGCTTTATAAGTGTCTATAAGCTGGCTGGTTGTGATAAAAGTGCTGGGAGTGTGTTTGTAAGAGTTTTGTTGTGTTTTGAGCAAGTTTTTGTGTGATTTTGGCCAGCTGGGCAGAGCGTGTTTTCAGTTTTGCACAACGGTGAACCAGTTATTAGGGCTGGGCAATGTTAATGCGTTTATTTTGAAAGTTTGTTGCTTTTGTGTTTTTGTGCTTGTGTGTGCGTGCAGCACACAGCTCTAGGTCTCGGCTGGTTTTCGCAGGGGTCAGGTGTCCCTTTACATAATATGGACAAAAGTAATGGGACGCTTGACCATTACACCAACAGGGACTTTAATGACACTGCATAGACATAGATTTTCATATGGTGTAGGCCCCTCTTTAAGCTGCTTTAATGGTTCTGCCCCCCATGCTCTAGACTCTGAGGGTCACTTGGTTTTTCTATAACAAAGTGGATTAAACGTGAATCCCCTGCAGTGGCAAATAACTTTGGTTTTATATTTGATTTGATTACATTAATGTTTAAGCTGAGATTTACAAGAAATACTGTAGTGCAACTGTGTTAAAGGGAACACTGCTGTTAAAAAGCTCTTTATTTGTTTAAGCTGTTTGCAAACCGAATGATTTTGCACTTTTATTCATATAGCAGTTCTTTAAAAATAAAAGTGTGTAATACACTACTTTTGAATTAATTATTTAATTATGCGTATAGCAATGTGATTCATCGCAATTAAAAATGTTAAACATTGCCCAACATTAATATATATGTTGAATGCAAGAAAAATGGGTAAGCGTAATAATCTGAGCAACTTTTTTGAGGAGGCCATTTTGATGATGGCTATTTGACTGAGTCTCGTAGGGTGTTTCCAAAATTATTCCAAAAGATTAGCCTTTCTGGTCTGTTCCCGCAGAGCAGCTACTTCAGCACCAGTTGCTGAGAAAAAAGTTAATGCTAGACAGGTGTCAGAACACACTGTAAATCTCAGTTAGCTGTGTATGGGGCTGCATAATCAGAACACTCATGCTGACCCCTGTCCAGTGCTGAAAGCACATACAATGGGCACATAAGCATATGAACTGGTCCATGAAGCAATGGAAGAACTTTGTTGGAGACCAAGTGCACCCCTTCATGGCAATGATATTTCTCTATAGCAGTGGCCTCTTTCAGGGGTAATGCAGTCTACTGTTAACTTATCAGTTAGGGCTACTTAACGGATACTGTACTTGAGGCTCTCAAGTACAGAGTGGAAAGGAGCATGTTATCACGTCATAGCAAAGTTTTGGGCTCCATTATAAGTTTTTGATGCACAATATTAACAGAATATTTCATCACTTTATACATTAATAACATCAGTGTTTAAAAGACAACACAGTCATGACATATATATGTCACCAACAAAAAAAAGTCCACACAAACTTGCAGTCTGCTGTTCTACAACTGTAGTTTGTTGGTGTGTACCAGACAAATTGCACCAGTGAGAACAGTGAGAAAGCATTTGCTGTGCTGGGATAGTGACAGTGAAGTTAAATTGAACTGATTTAAACTAGAGCCAAAGTGGTCTTATATCTCTGAACGCTGGCAGTTCTCTGTAATATTGCAGATGAAAGAGTGTGATTAGGTGTGTGATAATGCGTCGTCCTCTCTGGTGAAGCAATTAACATTAAGAAAAAAAATCTTACTGAGCCATTTGGGGGAAAAAGGGTGACAATATGCCAGATGACACGTTTCAACCAAAACATGCTGGAGGGCTAAAACTGACAGAGCACATCATCATGCCAATATCTATTTGCAGCTAAAAATGATATTATAAATATGAGCAGTAATAAGCTGGTGTGCTCATGGCCCTGAAGCTGCGTGAGTAAGATGTGAAGGAGGTGCAGTGTGTAAGGTGTAAATGGGCTTCATCCATTCTGACAATATACTTTCAAGAATAAGAGGAATAATCTATCAGAGAAGAAAAGTGACTTCATACATTTAAGCTACAGTTTGGTAACAGTGGGGAGGCTGGTGGCCTGGTGGTCAGGGAGCTGCCCCTGCAATCAGAAGGTTGTGGGTTCAAATCCCAGGACTACTAGTATCATCACTGAGGTTCCTTTGAGCAAGGTACCATCCCCACACGTTAAATGCAGTGGAGAAAGAAGTTCACACTGTGCGCTGTGTGCGCCATTTTACTCTCATTCAGGCTCCGTCCACAAATGTATTGCCGCATAATTAATTTTCCTCTAAATGGTTCAGTGAATTGTTTTGGCTTCTGTTGTGAAGTTGGACAGCGCTACAGAATGTTGGCAAAATCCATCAGTGCACCATAACTATTAGAGCTAGGCCTTCAATTCTGGCCATGAAAACATAGACAAAAAAACCCATCTCTGTGATAAAGTGTTTCTGCTACATTCCTTATTGGGTTACAGTAATGGGGCTAATAGTGCAGTAGCACAAAGCAAATGCTGGCAACACATTAGAGATTAAATACTGAAATTTAAAGCTTCTAACAGACATCAGCATATATTTTACCTTGTACGTAACAGGTTTACAGTGTCTCAGTTATCTATGGCATGTAGCTGCCCAAGTTTTGCATTTGTGACGTATCTAGGGCTTCCAGAAGGCCTTCTCTGAAGTCTTAGTGTTTCCATTGCAATAGTCGTCTCCACTGAAAACATTCAACAGCCTGGGGTTGGGGGGACACACACGCAGGCTGGGGAATGGGATGGTCCGGGGTGTTCCGTTTTTTAAATTAATGTCTTTACACGTCCATACATACATTCTGTTTTCTTCTGTTCTAAAAGCCTGCCTAGAGATTTCACTTAGTCTGAGCTTGAAGGGCTACATACATGTTGCATTTTTATGTAACATTGTCTTTGCTTCTATTGATGTTTTGCTGTTCATTTCTACATGGAAGTAACAATTTGAAAGAGTGTAGTTTTTACATTTCACATTTATAACCTATTTCATCAACAGAAAGTTTTTAGTGGGTGAAATTTGTCAGAATAATACAGCACTGCATTAGGTGTTCACTATTTTATCATTAAAAAGAAGTTGTGTTTGACATGTGTCCTTGTCTAATTTTTTGCATGTTGTAATGTAATTTTCTTCAACTTTTTCATTCTTTTCTTTTCTGGTGTCATCAGGAACATTTTGTTCATTTGAATTTTTCTTTAATAATAGGAACCATTCCTTAGAGATCATATACCTCTGCCATGTAGAGCAGTTTGAGCACTTTCCATTCAGAAAGGCTGTAGCTTTTTCTGGACATTTCTCTCTGTGAATAGTAAAAGAGGAAGCATTCCTTTTAAAAACAGTCCTTTCCCCTCCTCAGCCTAACTATATCCCTCTCTCCCATACTGTTTTCTGTTCGAGGCAGGTGAGGAAAATCTCTCATACGGCCCTGCATTTATGAGTAAGCGCATTACCCATTTTTTTTTGAGAAAAACACATTCCAGTGCAAAAAATTTGGCATCATTCCAGGTATTACATTTATTAACATTTATCTACTACATTTACATGGAAAAAAAATGTTGACATTCATAAAACATGAAGTTAATTTGCATTTTCATGGCCCATGTCAACTTTTTTATCTTATGAATGGAAATGTAGCTAATGTTTATCGTCTCCTTTAAATAAATAAACAGCAAAAAATCGGACGTAAGTTATCTCATTACTATGGAAAATTTTAGCTAATGTATCGTGGCAAAGTGGGACCATTCACCAGCTTCAACTGTGCCGGCATTGCAAGCTAGTGAAGCCTCTTATATATCTGTCACCGTCACTCAGTAGTTTGATTTTATTGATATAGCTTGAGGTCACACACTAACAAGCTTGGAAGTATGATAGAAAATCATTAGGACCAGTGGTCACCAGCACTGGTCCTGTAGAAGTACCTTCCCTAAGAGTTCTACCTACAGTCTGCTACACCTGGGCTGGCTAATAAACTTGACTGGCTGGATCAGAAGCATTAGTGTTATGAAGGAGTTAGGGCAGTATGATAGTACTGTGCAGTACTGTGCAAAAGTTCCGCTTCATTTCTTCATATTTTACTTCCAAAGAGTCAGACAATCTTGCATTTTAATGTAGCCTTGAGGAACAGTTCTCCCAGCTTCCTGAAGGACTTTCAAAGGCTCTCTTTTTTAGTCCAGTCCCTGAACCTGACCAGTTTCAGAGGATTGTTTTTTGATTGTTATGCCACACAGTGAACTAAGTATGAATCATTCAAGCACAACCAAGCATCTAACTTAAGTCCTGAACCAGTGAAGAAACAGGTGCAGATGATTGCAGATGATCAGGTGGTGATCAGTATACTGGTGGTGCTGATTGCTGAGTGGTTGGAACTCTTTTGTCTAGGCACCTTGTACCTTTAGACACTTTGCAGTCGCAGTGAAACATTTGTTCCCATATCTTTTTCTTTTAATCTGCTCAATGACCCAAAGGTAAGAGACTCTGACAAGCATTAAATAGTATTTTTGCTCCGACAAGGTGATCGAAAGCAAAATATAAAGAAAGAGATGAGGGGTGGCTTTCAGTACTGCATGTTAGAGCTCTGCAGAAAAGTAGATATCCCAGAGGAGTGTTTTGACCTCTGCCCTAGTTTAACTTCAGTAATTCTACAGATTTAGACTATGATGTTGACCAAGTAGCAACATGAAAACCAGTCTGTTTAAGATTACTTAATTAGTCCACACATAAGTCCATACAGTTTGCACAGTGCTAATTGGTGGGACACACAGTGTCTCTGTTATGTCAATTTTTTGAAGCTCCAGTACAAAATGATTAAAATTCAGTAAAATTCAGTAAAATGTTTTGGCTGAGAAATCATGGCAACTGTATACATTACATTTTTCAACTATGACTTTAATGCTACGGTGATCTGGTTAGACTTCTAGCTGAGCATTTATTGTGTTTTCCTCCAGAATCTAGGCCTGTGTAGTGCCAAACTGAGTAGTAGACACACACTCTGGCCTAGTTCAGTTTGCATAGTCCCCTACCCCCCCGTTACCCACCCCCTTCCCACCACCACCTCTGAAAAAAAGCCACCACGTCCTGCTCTCTCTGCTGTGCTCCCTTTCCCCCGAGGGCCCTTCCACTTATTACATATTCGGTGAGAGAGAGAGAGCCACGACCCCCCTCCCCAAATCCCCCCTCCCACAAACACCCCCCACTACCCTGATCTCAGACATGAAAGCAGAGACGCGGCCCGAGCCGAGATGCTTCTACGTCTCACTGGGGAATGGAGGGAGAGAGTGAGCGAGCTGGGGACGATCGCAGCTTAATAACACTTGGCTCAACCTCCGCTCACCCACCCAGGCCCTGGGGGGGTCGGGGGTGGGGGGGGGTGTGTGTGTCGGGGGGTCCGCTCTGGGACAGCAGGGCCACAGGGAGGGGCAACAGGGAGCAGCTGAGTGATCATCCAAATCTAAAGGTGATTTACGGGGCCAGCGAGTGTCAGGGGCCGCTAATCTAACACGGGACATCTCGCCTGCAACAGCACAGAGCACATAGCCAGGAAACTGATTTTCAAGTGCACGTAAAGTAAAGAGAAGAGGCCACATGGGGGTGGGGTGGGTGTGAACGTAATAAATGCAGTGTAATATCACTTAAGAGCAATAAATGAAATAAAAAACAAAAAACTTTAAATATAAAGTCATCGCCCCCAACAAAAAAATGAAGATATGACTTCAATGACTAAAATAAAATAAATAAAGACCTAATATAAGTACATGATTATAGGGTGAAGAGTTCTGGATTATGCTCAGTTTTTGAAAACATGTATAATGATAATACTAAGAAGAAGATAAAGCAAGAAATGTAATTGTGTAAAAGGACCCTATAGACCTAAATTAAGACCTAGATTTGGTGAGTAAATTTAGGGAAAAAGGCAATGAAAAAAGCATGGAACAAACCTGAGACTCCGGACTGTGAATTTTACATACTTACAGCATTTATGAGATCACAGCAGAAAAGCAAATTCATACACAGTTGAGCTGGGGGTTGTAGGGGTGGGGGGTGTCCTGGGTGTGAGTTATAAAGTGCACACTAAATAAATAAGTAAATAAATAAAAATTGTATGTTTTTAAAGTTTTACCAAATATTTGGTAATAATAGAAAAATAATAAAAATATACCTGACAAGGGAGTCATTTGTGAAAAATAAAAGTTGGATCACAGAGTATCTAAATTATAGAGTTGTATATAAATTAGGGATTATTAAAAGCGTTAAAAAATCAATAATAATATTAAAATGCACACAATCAAACAACTGAGGAGGCCAAAAATACAAACTGAGTTTGTTCCATTACATCCTATATACGGATATTGTATTGCAATACTTGACCTTTTGACCTTTTGGAGTAATTTTAAACATTCCTAGGCCTTGAAGTAGGGAAAAAAATACACAACGCTACTTCAAACACGGACTTCTTCCCCGAATGATGCAAAAAAACACCAGTAAAAGAAATAATTTAGCAGCAAGGTCATGCGGTAAGCACTCTGATGGCACTCCAAACACGCTGAGCAGTTTTCCACAGTACTGTCTTATCAGGATTAGACGCGAAGTCGCGTTGCAGTCGGACGAACGGCCCTAATTCAGTCCGACAGAAGGAAACAGGGTAGAAAGCACCTGTCATCTTCAATCTCAAACCACCTTCATTAACATCAAACTTTAATAGAGCTTTCAGAAATTCTGCCATGAAATCTCTCTCTCTCTCCCTTTTTTTTCTACCAGTCTCCTTCTCTCTCATTCTCGTTCTTTTTTCTCTGCTCTTTCTCTTTCTCCTTCCCTCTCCCTCCCCTCTGTCTCTCTCGCTGCCTCACCAAATGTCTTGTTACCTCTGTCTGAGGCTCATATTTGTACTGATCAGGTGTTAAAGGACTTTAAAAAGTATTATTAAAAAGGACTAGGTTGCAGAAAAAAATGTTATCCCTTATAGACCAAAGGTTTTTTTTTTATATAGCAGTGCATCATATGGTGCCAGAATCCAGTCTATTAGAGATGAATTAATAACTCTCTGTGGTCGAGGTGAGTGACTAATGATTTAGACAATGCAAATTGGTGGGGTGTAATGGAACTGGGGGCTTCCATTACTTGTTAGTGACACTAGCCTCACAACTCCAGTTTAGAACGGAAGGAGTAAACTTCATAAACCAAGCATGTCTCGGCTAAAAGGCTACAATTTTTCGTCAGTGGCGAAACTGATTAAATTTGATATTTTGAGGGAATTATCACTTTAAAGTCAGACAGCTCTTAGATCAGATAGTGTTAGACACGCTAACAGCAGAAAAGTCTTCCACCAGGGATGCTGAAAACTGCACCACCGACAAAACGCACCAGGGGAATGCACACAGCACAACAACTTCAAAGGCAAATTAAAAACGCTGAACACAATACTAAACACACCCTGTGCACTTCAGCCGCTCCCCCCAAAACGCTCCCAAACACACACACACACACACACGCGCGCGCACACACACACACACACGCACACACACACACCACTTCCATTCCACAATCACATCTTACAAATCACACATCACACCGACCAGACACACATTACGCGTGCATTACTCATTTGCATATTCATACACATATCAATTATTTAACATTCACCACACAATGAAAACATGCATTTACAGGCATACAAACCAAGAGGGTTTCAATGAATTATATATCTAAATAGTATATATTGTTATACGATTTTATAATTATGTTGTTGTCTGGAAAAAAATAAAATAAAATCAAAAACATATCCAGTCTTCATTTTACATTATTTAGGAAGAAAAACATCTGAATTTACCCTCTCTTTGATAATAATAATAATAATAATAATAATAATAATAATAATAATAATAAAAATACTTTTATAGTGTTATCATCATCATTATTATTATTATTATTATTATTATTATTATTATTACGCTATGTATTATTACTATAGTTGTATTACAATGAGAAGATATAGTTGTATTAAAATTATACATATAAATATGTCAGCAATGCCAGAAAAGGACACAAGTGGCAGAATCTGAACTTCCTCAAGCGTGCCAGTCCCACCCCCTCCTCACACACACACACACACACACACACACACACACACACACACACACACACACACTCACACCCACCCCAAAACACCTCTGTCCCGCCCCCACACACCCACTC
>JBBPCY010000109.1:7546532-7557185 GCA_037974405.1 Brachyalestes nurse
GACCTACGTATGAATCATTCAAGCAGAACAAAGAGAATCTAACTGAAGTCCTGAACCAGTGAAGAACCAGGAGCAGAAAAAGGCAGAAAATTGTATTTTTGCCATTTACTTTTACAAATTACTTTTTTTTTATATATTACATATTACTTTTAGCAAAAAGGTGTTTCTTAATCCGCCCATCATGTGGTTTTATTCCGGCCTCACGACCAAAGGGCTTTTCGGCTGGACGTCTATGTATTTTTAGCTTAGCACTGAGATTATAGCTGCAATCAGTTGCTGTGGGAAACCACTCAAATGATGTAGGAGGAGCGTTTCCTTTGAACATTAATAAGTGTAATTTTCCGCCGGTCATGTCGAGCCTGTTTATTGAACTGAACAGTAATCCTTCCATACCTAACATGCCTACACATTCAGAGCCCCACAACTCTTCAGCGGGGGAGTATTTTTACAGTCATACCCATTGCTGTGTATATATTTTTTTTGCTCATGGGCCAGCATTCAACACTAAAATTCAACAATCCGTTACTTTGTGTTGTACATTGTTCTTGTATTCGCTCTGGTTTTGCCACCGGACTGCAGAGCAGCAGGTTCAGGCAGTCAGTGCTACAGACAGCAATCTCGTTGATGCTGTAAATGTATGTATTTTCTGAAATAATTATGTCAATTGTCTAAACATCTCAACATAAGACATTTGAAAACGCCCTCTAGTGGTCACTGTGCCAGCAGAATAAAAACTGTATTGTGTCACGACGGGCGTGCACGGGGAGTGAGGTGAGGCGCAAGGGGTAGGTTCCAATGATGGAGCTTTATTACAAAAGACTCTGTACAGAGGATAAACAAAAACCAAAGAGGCTTGAGGGCCTTTTAACTCAAAACATAAATACACCAAAGAGACATCAGCAACAGGAACATGAGGGTAAGAGGGTTGACCAGCCAGATTTAGCCATCAGGCTAATTTACATCCACAGTCCCTGGCAGGTTGATGTTTTTTAAAGGGGAAATAATCTTACAATGGAACCCAGTTGGCATCTGTTGGCAGTTGGCCGCCTCATGGTCAGGGAGTTGCCCCTGTGTCCAGAAGGTTGTGGGTTTGAATCCCAGGACTGTCAGTGGCACCGCTGAGGTACCCTTGAGCAAGGTACCATCCCCACACACTGCTCCCCGGGTGCTGTGTTCCTGGCTGCCCGCTGCTTCACTTGGTGAATGGGTGAAATACAGAGGAAGAATTTTGTGCTGCGGTGTTCAAGTATGACAAATTGTCACTTTACACTTTACAAATTAATGCCAGTTTAAATTAACGTAATTTCTGTTCTTGTAATTTTAACAGTTCAACTCAAATCAAAATGCTAAAGTTGCTAACAGCAAATTAAAGCCAGCAGCCATAATGCTAATACTACCTAATTCACTTTCATTATCAACAAATTTTTATCATTGTTGAACAAACTATTCCTTTAATGCAGAATGTTGTCAAAAGCTCATCCAAATCAACCTTATTTAGATGCATTTGAGTGCAAACAAACATACCTGCTTGCAGAAAAAACCCACAGCCAGTTTAACCAGCACAAAGAGAACTATGCAATCTGTCGCCTGTGATTTTTTAAGTAGGATGAACACTTTCTCTTTTACAGTGTGGGGAGACTCTTTGGACTTTTATCTGACTTCCACTACTTTAACGATGCAGGAGTGAAAAAGAATTGCCATCTTCCAACAAGGTGGAACATAAGTGACATAAAATCAGTCACATTGTGGCGTAGGAGGCCTGCCAAAGGTATGAAAAACTGTCCGGCACTAGACATCCATACTAACTGGCCACTTTAGTAGAAACGCCTCCCTTGTTCTTCCACTCAGTTCACTTTATGAGCTTCACCTACATTATAGTTCCTCTGTATGTGTGGATAGTTACAGACTGTAGCCCTTCTGTCACTCCACAAGTTATCAAGTAACTAGGATATCAAATTCTGGGACTGGGATCACCATTCATAATCAGCGTTTTCATAAATAAGAAACAGATTTTGTTGAAAATACATATGAAATCGATTTTATGTGATGCTAAATTTTTAAAACATTTTGTGACACTACATTTCAATCATTTAGCAGACACTTTTATCCAAAGTGACTCACAATATGAGGAAAGATTCAAGTTTCAAGACCTTGTGAGAACCAGAGGAGAGTACTAAGTGCTAAATGTTTATGTAAGAGTAATGTAAGAAGAGGAGATGCTCCGAACAGATTAATCTTGAGGAGGTTTTTGAAGCTTAACACCACCCGCCCCCATCAGTGGTCATTTTCTGACCAAAGGACCGTTTTTTCTAGATATAATTTGGATGATGGAGCATTCTCAGCACTGCAGTGACACTGACATGGTAATGACGTTGGTTTTTACACACACCAGTGCCACTGCTAGATATTCCATCAGGAGTGGCTCTGTGGTCAGAAACTGACCCCCGATAAAGAGCTTGAGGACACGATTTGTCCTCTCCATGCTGTGCTCATGTGTTATTTCATATGTACAGATACAACATTACCTGAGCCAGACGATGCGAGTGAATTTTCTTCCTATCCTATCCATCAGGGGCTCCATCTAAAACCTCCATTACATAAAAATGAATAAATAAACCTGACTGTGCATATACAATGAACAATTTCTCAAATGAGACAAATTGTCAAATTGTCAAATTGTCATCTCGGCCATTTACAAGTTCCTCAGATTCCACAGTGTACATATAGTATAACAGACAAACAAAACAGTGCGAATAAGAAGTATAAAACAAGATAACGGTGAGATTTAACCTGTCCTGTGAGTGTGGACAGCTCTCTGTGCATTGTATATAAATATAACTGAAATAAAATGTACAATGGTTGAAAAGAATGTGCAAAGAGTATAACCAGTATAGCCAGTACAGCCAGTGTAAACAGTATAACAGAGTAAAACAGTATGAAACAAGTGAATCAGAATCTCTAGTTCACTCTTAAACAAAATGGCAAGAATTACCCTTGATGTTCTTCTAGTAGTGTTTTACCATCCAACTGGTCTAACTGCAAGAGGAGAGTGTTGATTACAGCAGTGTTTTTATACTTTCTTCATTAAATAAGATTTGATTCAGGTGATCACTAATCAGTCCCTCATAAAGCAGAATGAGGTGCTTGTGTATGAACTTAACAGACACTGGCATGGAATGGTCGTCATACTCATGGAGACACTTTAAAAAATAAATTGCAGTGGTCTTATTTTTTTTCCAGGGCTGTATATTGTACAATCCAAATATCAACAGCTGGGCTGCAACTGATCACCAGCAAGGTGGAGCTGCAAGGGAGGGGTTTCTAATAAAGTGGATAGTGGGTGTGCTGCTGACTATTTATAAAAATACATCAGCAGTGCATTAAAGGAAACTGATAAAATCAGTCTGGAAAAGTGACGCCACCATGCAGGATTTCATAGGTAATCTCCATGGCGATGGGACACTGCTGCCCTTGGGCCTTCTTTTGCCCGTAAAATGGGGCCGTTTGGATCAAAGGGGCGTTTCCACCCTCCCCTCGGTCCAGAATACACTATAAACTGTAATATATTACACTCCTGCATTATTGAATATCTGTGACCCGCCCGACACCTACCCAAAATAAGCTTTAACCCTTTCTGTGGTCTTATAAAGGAAAGGCCTCCATATTATCTTTGGATTTTATTGCATGCTTCTTGTTCGTTTGTTTGTTTCTCACGAATGAGATTCAAATCTGCATACAAACAGTACAAGCTAAATGACACGGTGTAATCTGGACACAAGACATTCTTACAGAAACAACAACAAGAACTCACTGCATTAGATGAATGCTAAGAAGGCTAGAATGTGCCATACATAGTTATAGAAGCTCGTACCCCACCAATTAGCAACATGCTACACTTCCCTCAGATCTCTAACACGCTTGCCTTTGGGCTGGGGTGCAGTGTATTTTGCTGCATTAGTTGTTAGTCCTTCAGAGAGGCAAAAAAAAGTCTGTTCACTCTCCATAATGCTGAGTGCTGAGGTCAGACGCTCATGAAGAAGAAAGGGCTTTTCGTAATGCACACATGGCAACCCAGACATCATGATACACACGACACATCCTGACAGGCTTCATCTCGAGCTGGACGGACGGGTGCTTCTCGTTCTCCCCGCGTCTCGCTTCACTTCTCCCGTTTCTTCCTCGTCCTGCAGGTGGCGCTGTTTACCGCAGCACAGCCCCGATCCAGCCTCCAGCACGGCATCAGCGGCTTTCACCCACCTCTAATCACCCACCTGCAGTACAGGGGGGGGGGGGGGATATGCAAAATGTTCTGTAAAAAAATATTTAAAGAAAGAGAGCATTTTTTTTTCAGATTTTTTTTGTTTTGCTTGTAACATTCTCAATTCGGTGATTAGTGTTAAAATAATATTAAATAATACAATTATAATAACAAAAAGCCCACTGTATGTAATTCTGTACATGCATATAAAACAGACATTAAATGTTATAGTAATTGTTTATATTCTTAAATGAGCGTCTTTAGGAACATTTTATCATAGCTACAGCACCGAGTGTGTTATCTGACCTTATTAATGACCGTGTGTGTGTCATCATGGATATGACTTGCAGCTTTACAGAGCCACAGACTGAAGATCTCTCTCTCTTTCTCTCTCCCTCTCTCTCTCTTTCTCTGTATTTCTCTCTATCACTCTCTCTCTTTCTCTCTCTCTCTCCCTCTCTCACTGTCTCTTTCTGTCTCTCCCTCTCTTTATCTTTCTTCTCTCTGTCTCTCTATCTATCTATCCATCTATTCGCCACGTTTTCTCTGTCTCTATTTATCTTAAACATACACTCGCCCATACTCTCTCTTTCATTTTACGTTTTGTCCCCGCTGCCCTCCTTATTGCCCCGGGTCTGGGGCTGCAGGGGCAGTTCGGATCTGCAGCATCTCTCTCTCTCTCTCTCTCTCTCTCTCTCTCTCTCTCTCTTTCTCTCCGTGCTCTGATTCTGTCCAACCACACTCCGGCACCGCCCTTAACGAGGCGGTTGCCCAATGGGCAGTGAGGAGGCGTGGCCTGGCGGCCAAAGCCCCGCCCCCGACGGGCATACTCGGAGTTGGAGCGGAGACGCAGCCATGAGGACTCGCGCGCAGCTGGGAGAGGGATCTGACCCCGAGCGCCAGTGTCTTCTCATGGGATAGCCGATGCGCGCGTGTGTGTGTGGACGTGGACGTGCGTGGACGTGTGTGGATGTGCGTATGCGTGCGTGCCGGAGGCTGGAGGACCCACCGCGCGCGTGTAGGTGAGGAGCGGCGTCCTCTTACCTGGTCACCTGCTCTCTCCACGTTTCCCTCGCGCCCTCACACTCTCCGAGACTGTATTTGTTGCTTCTCGAGCACAAACTGTTGGATTTCTCGGTCTCCCCCCCGCCCCCCCTCTCTTTCTTAATCTTTTTTTTTGGACACCTGCTGGAAAACAAATAAAGGATAATGCTCGTGAAGGTGCCTCTCCATCCTGGATCTGCGTTCCAAGCGCACCAAGACTAGAAGCAGAGGGGAGAGGTAAGAGAAAACTGAGTGAACCCACAAACTAAACATCACTTACACTACATCACAGCATTCCCCCTCAGTGCACACCACTTCTATTACCATGCAGAGCTGCTCACGCCTTAACCTGTTTGTTTCTCATTTGTACAACCCTTTAGTGCTGTAGAATAAAGGGCATTATTATTATTATTATTATTATTATTATTATTATTATTATTATTATTATTATTATCACTATTCGTTTTCTCCCAGTGCCCAGCCTGGCTACTGGCACCAAACGAGGTCTGTGTGTCTTTAAACTTGTGCAGACAGGCACGGGCGTTTAGAGATGCTCTGCATCTGAGTCGTAATGCACATAAGGTGCTGAAAGACGATGCTAAGAGAGAAGCCGCATTATCTCCCAGTCCTTGGGTGGAAAGGACAAATATTTATGAGGGAACACCATCACGCATGTTAATAAACTGATATGTGTTTATAGTTTGGCTAGTCCACAATATCTAGTGCTCTAATGTCTAGTCTTCATGGCACTGAACTATTTGCAATGACTTCACATGCTATAATTTTAAATATGCACCACAGTTGGTGCGAATGCTCTGTATATTTAGTCGCACCTTGACTTTTTTTATCTGACTCATTTGAATTGCCTTTAATAGAATTCCTTTATGAAGACCTGTGTTGTAATATTGTTTATCCATAGGGTTGCGCTTGGCTGCTCCTTATCTGTGAACGCAAGGGTTCATGAATGCTTGGCTGTGACCACGTTGCTTGGGCATAGCTGTTTTTGAAATAAGAGGGAAACAAGGCTGAACTGCTGTCATGGATTTAAAGGATTTCTACTTATTGGCAACCTTAGTCGCTTGCCTGTGGCTAGATCCAGCCATAGCCCAAGAGCTGATTTACCCTATCCGTGAGGAACTGCAAGAAAATGTTCTGATTGGAAACATACCAAAGGACTTGAATATCTCCCATATGAGCGGTGCCACCGGGGCCAGCAACAGTCTGGTTTACCGGCTGGTGTCGAAAGCAGGGGACAACCCGCTGCTGAGAGTGATGAGCAACACAGGCGAGATTTTTACCACCGCCAACCGAATTGATCGGGAGAAACTCTGCCCTGGACCCTCGTATGAGGACAGCGAGTGCTCGTTCGAAATAGAAGTGGTCATACTGCCCAACGACTACTTCAGATTAATCAAAATCAAGATCATTGTGAAGGACACCAATGATAATGCCCCGATGTTCCCCTCCCCAGTAATCAACATTTCTATCCCTGAAAACACTCTCATCAACAGCCGTTTCGCAATTCCCTCCGCTACCGATCCAGACACGGGACCCAACAGTGTTCACAAATATGAGCTGGTCAACGGCCAAAGCGCCTTTGGCTTGGATATTGTGGAGACGCCAGAAGGAGAGAAGTGGCCGCAGCTAATAGTCCAGCAGAATCTTGACAGGGAGCAGAAGGACACGTATGTGATGAAGATCAAAGTGGAGGATGGTGGTAACCCTCAGAAATCCAGCACCGCCATCCTTCAAGTCACAGTGACTGATGTTAATGACAACCGGCCAGTTTTTAAAGAGAGCCAAATAGAAGTTCACATTCCTGAAAGTTCTCCGGTTGGAACTTCTGTCGTGCAGCTGCAGGCTACAGATGCGGATGTTGGCTCTAATGCAGAAATCAAATACATGTTTGGCACTCAAGTGTCCCCAGCCACAAGAAGACTTTTTGCATTAAATGCCACCACTGGCCTTATAACAGTGCAAAGGCCACTAGATAGAGAAGAAACGGCCATACATAAGCTGTCAGTTTTAGCGAGTGACGGAAGCTCCAGTCCAGCCAGAGCCACTGTGACGATCAATGTGACTGATGTGAACGATAATGCTCCAAACATAGATCTGAGGTACATTATCAGTCCTACCAATGGTACTGTCATGCTGTCTGAAAAAGACCCCATTAACACCAAGATTGCTCTTATCACTGTCTCTGATAAGGACACTGATGTCAATGGAAAGGTGATTTGCTTCATTGAAAAAGATGTTCCCTTTCACCTTAAAGCGGTCTATGATAACCAGTATTTGCTAGAAACTTCAGCTTTGCTTGATTATGAGGGCACCAAAGAATATATCTTCAAAATTGTGGCTTCTGACTCTGGAAAGCCCAGTTTGAACCAGACAGCACTGGTGAGGGTGAGGCTTGAGGACGAGAATGATAACCCACCCATTTTTACCCAGCCTGTTATTGAACTAATGGTCCAAGAGAATAACCAGCGCGACTTATTTCTAACGACCATCACTGCCACAGATGAAGACAGTGGACGGAATGCTGAAATCGTCTACCAGCTTGGTCCTAATGCCTCTTTCTTTGACCTTGACCGCAAAACCGGGGTGCTTACTGCATCCAGAGTGTTCGACAGGGAGGACCAAGACCGTTTCTTATTCACTGTCACAGCAAGGGATAATGGCACTCGTGCTTTGCAAAGCCAGGCTGCAGTTATTGTCACTATTTTGGACGAGAACGACAACAGCCCGAAATTTACACATAATCACTTTCAGTTCTTCGTGTCTGAGAACCTGCCCAAGTACAGTACGGTTGGAGTGATTACGGTCACAGATGCAGATGCAGGTCCAAATGCTATGGTGTCCCTTTCTATACTCAATGATAATGAAAACTTCATCCTGGACGCCTACACTGGAGTCATAAAGTCCAACGTGTCATTCGACAGAGAGCAGCAAAGCTCCTACACCTTTGACGTCAAGGCTGTGGACGGTGGGCATCCGCCATGCTCGTCGGCCGCCAAAGTGACTATCAATGTCATAGATGTCAATGACAACCCACCAATTGTAATCTATCCTCCATCTAACACTTCCTTTAAGCTGGTGCCGCTATCTGCCATTCCAGGTTCCGTGGTTGCCGAAGTTTTCGCAGTGGATGGAGATACAGGAATGAACGCAGAATTGAAATACACTATCGTTAGCGGTAATAACAGGGGACTATTTCGAATTGATCCTGTGACTGGAAACATTACTTTAGAGGAGAAGCCCATTCCCATGGACATTGGCCTCCATCGACTAGTAGTCAACATTAGTGACCTTGGTTATCCAAAGTCTCTGCACACCCTGGTTCTTGTTTTCCTGTATGTGAATGACACGGTTGGAAATTCGTCCTTCATCTACGACCTCATCCGACGGACGATGGAGACACCGCTGGACAGGAACATAGGCGACAGCAGTGAGACTTACCAGAATGTAGATAACTTGAAAACCATTATTGCCATTGTCACAGGTGCTATGGTGGTCATTGTGGTCATTTTTATTACTGTTCTGGTGCGATGCCGCCACGCTTCGCAATTCAAGGCCGCACAGAGGAAGAAGCAGGGTGCCGAGTGGATGTCGCCCAACCAGGAGAACAAACAGAACAAGAAGAAGAAGCGCAAGAAAAGGAAGTCACCCAAAAGTTCCCTGCTGAACTTTGTTACCATCGAGGAGAACAAACCCGATGACCCGGCACACGAACCCATTAATGGCACCATTAGCATCCCTGCCGAGCTGGAAGAGCCTGGAATTGGACGCTTTGACTGGAATGCAACGCCAACCACCACCTTCAAGCCCAGCAGTCCCGACTTAGCAAGGCACTACAAGTCTGCCTCGCCCCAGTCTGCTTTCCACCTTAAGGCTGACACCCCGGTGTCTGTGAAAAAGCATCACGTCATTCAGGAGCTGCCGCTCGACAACACTTTCGTGGGAGGTTGCGACACGCTCTCCAAGCGCTCCTCCACCAGCTCAGACCACTTCAGTGCCTCAGAGTGCAGTTCCCAAGGAGGCTTCAAGACAAAGGGGGGGACCTTACACACCAGACAGGTAAAAGAGCACTTTTACTGGTCTATAAGTACTGCATATAACTGCCCTGTTCAGTACTGAAGTGCCAGTCTTAGCTTAATTGCTCTAATTTATGCATAAGACAAAAATAGTACATTAAACAAATTAGAACCTTCCACCCACCCGTACGTATACTTCATGTACTTTTATACCAAAAAAAAACCCCAAAACAAACCCTAAGCAGTTATTGGACTTGAAAAGAACCCGGCAAGTTACATTCTGTCATCAGCTTACCTCATGCATTTGTGTTTTGTTTGTTCATTTTGTTTATTTATATAACTTCAATTGAAAACAATGGGAAAAGTCACTGGTAACTAAGTTGAGACAAAGTCAAAATGCATATTAACTTCAGGTTTCTGAAGAGGCCGGACGTCGAATGAATTTTGTGCTGCTCAGTTGTTATGGTGCAAACATACGGTGCTGTCAGAAATTTGTGAAAGAAACATTTTTTTCTCGCCTGTCTACTCCGATCACCATTTTACCACTTTGGCATTTAAAAACCCAACGGAAAACACAAAGAACAAAAAAACAAAAAAAAACAAATCTGTCTTCTCTTAGCAGAATCAAAGAAAACATAACTCGTTTGAGTAATCATTGTGCTTTTGTTTTTGCGTGTGCTTATCTTAGTAGGTGCCTGCCTCTACGTTTCCTTTGAAATTTCCTAAGCTTAAAACTCTTTTTTTACTTTACCAGCACTAGCACTGCTTTAGCACTGACCCCTTAATTAATCTTGTAATGCAACCAGGGAGAAAGAAACTGTGCACTAACCAGCCACACAAAGCGTTTTTTTTTTCCTCCCTTCTCTCCAGCAGCGTGTCTGTTTCAATGGAAAGTCTGTAGCAGAATATGCTCGTGAAGTAACCTAGGCCATTAAGGTAGAACCGTATCCAGTCCAAAGCGGATTAGCCATTAATAAGTCTCAAATATCAATCTAATCCATTCCTTCAAAGCCTCATTAAAATGGGATGCTTGTTATAAACCAAACAGAAAAACCTCTTGTTGTCGAATGAGGGTAGAAGGTTTGGAGAAAAGGAGAGTGAGGAGAAGAGGGCGGGAGGGAGGGAAGGAGGAGGGAGGGAACATTACCTTTAGGTGGCACTGTTGTTCTGTAAGGCATAGGCAGTCTCAGGGCCATCATGCCAGTGTGTGTGTGTGTGTGTGTGTGTGTGTGTGTGTAATACCAAGGGAGGTAGAGGAGAGTCTGTCTCTCTCTCTGTCTCTGTCTTTCTCTCTCTCTCTGTCTTTCTCTCTCTCTCTCT
>JBBPCY010000109.1:7571637-7586102 GCA_037974405.1 Brachyalestes nurse
TATACAGTGTAATACATATGGAACATATGTATGACCCAAAATCCTGACAAGCTATAAAAACAAATGTGTGTGTGTTATTTTTGTTTTTCTCCTGCCTATCATGTCTGGATGGCAGCCCATTTATCGAAGTAGCCAAAAAAACCCTCTGCTCTATCCATCTTAATGTCATTTCACAAAGCAGTGTGATTGATAAGCGAAGGTTGAGGCGCTAGCTTTGTGAACCTTTCTGACAGGCTGCATGCAAAAACGGCAACAAAAAAAATTGGATGAATGTTTTGTCTACTGCCTTCGCTCAGCTCACACTAACGCTTTCCCACACTTTCTTATTCCAACATTTCGACCTTTTCTCTTTGGTGCTCCACGAACTACTCGGCGAACGTTATTCCACTAATTCACACTTATTTTGACCACTTAAACCACATTGATCTGTTGGTGGGTCAGTTCTCCATTCCTCACTCCAATAACCTAATAACATAATTGTTTTTCATCGATTCATTGTAAGATAGGGCTGCACAATGTAGTGGTTGTTAATTGTTATTGCAGGATTGGCCTTTACAATACTTATATCGCACGAATAGGCAGATGAGCCCTCTAACCAGAATGCTATGCGTTCTGACCTGTTGTTGCTCCAGATGAGTTTTGGGGGTTTTAACATAATCCCACACACTTAATTGATTTTCAGTTAAAACAAACTCAGGCCAGCTATGTCACATTACTCATTTTTCAGTGTTTTAAAGGGTCCATATCACGGGAAACCAAATGCTTCTCACTTTTTTGCTGCACTATGTGAAGTCTCTAAACATTTTTGGATCATGTTTAGATATATCCGCCTGTTCCATTCCACCTACAGCAGTTTAGCCACACCCATTCAGCAGAATACAATACAGGGAAAATGTAGGGTATGGGCCCTTTAATATGCTGATCTTAATTACAATACAGAATATCTTTAGTATTGTGCAGCTCTATTGCATAATTAAGCTTAGGATACAAAGGAGCTAAGAAGGTTAGAACTGCATGGAGAAAACACGCACATGACAAAAGCATCATTCCCTCACGAAGGGAAACGAAGGGATGGAAAGAAGGCATGATTCACACCCTCTTTCGGAACGAAAAAAGTAGATATGGTGGAAGAAAATGTTTCTTGACTGTTCGCTGGTTGTACAGTAAATCTGAGAATGAAGATGCTGACACTGTTCTGTTGAAATAAATGCACCCCCTCATTCATCACCCTCCTCTTCCTCATCTTGCTCCATTTTAACCCTTAGAAGTCTAATATTATTATCGATTGGCTGTATGTTCAGTTTGCACACAAATATAGTTGCTAGTAAAGGTAATAGTCCACTTTACTACAGAGTTGTGAGCAATTCCTTTTCTCGAAATTTGTAACTATTCAAAATAGAATGTTTGAATTCTTACCAAAAAAAATACTTTGAATTTTAAAGTGAGACACCAGTTTCTCAAAAAACGATCTCAATATGTTGTAGTTTACCATGTAAATACATAATTACATATACAATCTATGAAATGGGTTGTGTGACAGACTACATTTGCATTAGATCAGCATGTATAGACTTATTTCTATCTGTTTGAATTTGAAAAAAAAAATCCATGAATTTTCATGAAAGACAAAAGAGGCAAGAATCTGCACTTTCCTCTTGTTTTGCTGAGCCATGGGTGAGTATGAAGTAAATATTCAATTCTGTTATTGTTGGTTATAACTGAGACTTCTAAGGGTTTATTTTGTTCACAGTGTGAATTTTAGCCCAATTCTGTATGTGCTGATGCCTTTTGACACTCACATTTTGTTATTTTATATGTTTTTGGGGAACATTCCACCCCAACCACACCCTTAACTCCCTCCCAGTGTGTGTAATGTGTTAGTGTTGGCTGCTTTAGGCCAAAGGAAGCTCTGAGCTACAGTCTCTCCCCACCATTCACTCTCGCCATTCACCCCCATTCAACTTAATAGAGGTGATTATAGCCGTGCCATAAACGTAATACAAAACCGCTCTTGACATGAAAAATGTGAGCGGCTGTTCCATCCTTCACTCCTGACCACAACTGAATGACTACTGCATCTCTTCATGTAATTTATAATGTACTTTAAAGATGTTGTATGTAAATTAAGCTCCTGGTAATCTTGCTTAATGTGCTGTGATATTCTGTAATGGACTGTTATGTTTTTTTTTTCTTTTTTTACTTTATGCATTTTCCTCCACTCAGTATAATGTAATCCCCCCTTCCTGCAAACTGTACCAACTCCCATGCACAAGTAATCTATATTCTTCTTATTATTATTATTACTTTTTTTAAAAATAGTTTTCTGCTGAGCAATGTTGGAATGGTGAAATTTCATCTTTTTAATTTCATAATAAATGTTGAAAAGTGCTTTTTCTTTTTTGTTTTTTTTGTTTGTTTTTTTTTGCTTCCATTGCTTTTGATCACTGGTACTTTGGTCAAAAGAGAAGGGTCAGAGAGAGGGAGCGATTACATTTGAAGCTCGACTCCAAACTTTAAGGGGCAAATTTACTAGAAAAGCTTTCATTTGCTCTGGTGGGAGAATCCATGGAAGCTGATTTAATCTTGTAATTAACCTGAGACAATACAAAACCTTGTTTTGCTTCCATTCTTTATTGCATGGAAACCCATTCCTACCAGGTAGGATGGAAGGAAAAAAAAAACCTGTTTGTTCATTATTACACCTCCATATTTTGATTTATTGTGGCTGAAGCTTGACTTTCCATCTCAAAGTAATGACATGTTAAAATAAAGACGTGTTTCTCAAAATGTTGCCTTAGTTTGTCAAAATAATGAGTTATTACTTTTCGAGAAAGTTTTATTTTGACAAAATGATTGCTTATTTTTGAGAAAGCTCCTCAGTTAGACACAAGACCAGTCAGAATTTAGGCACACTAGGACAAAATATTAAAAAAATATGTTAGTATTTCAAAATATGAAGTCAAAATATAAAGATTAGTCGTCGTTCAAACAGACTTAGTTAACATATGAAGAAAAATGAAGCAGTATATCATTTTCTTCAACATTTTGAGAGGTCATATGCTGCCAGAAATGGGGCCCTTTTTAATCACATTATAGGTGGTGAAGTTTTTAGCACCAGAATATTGCCTGAATGGTTCAAAGCTTTAGTCGATCTGCCCCTGAGTCTTAACTGTATTAGAACTGCACAATTCCACATTATCTTAAGAGCATCATTGATCCTCTGTTCTTTCAGCTGAGAGAGCTGCAGTGTTTTTCCCACGAAACTGGAGAGACTGGGCTAACTACAAAGCACCAGTTTGGCAGTGTGGAACATTTCCTTCTCTCATCAAACTGGTGTTTACAATTATAGAGAAACGTTTGTCCTGCTGCATTGCTCCTCTCTCTTTCCATACATAGGTTATACATTCAATTTATAGCACAATAAATAAAATACTAGTAAAGTTTATATACAGGTTTATATACAAGCCACAATCTGATATATGATGTGATGATAAAGGCACGTAAGTGTTTTTTGTGTCTACAAGTGGCAACTCTGTCACTCACAGTATTTAAAATAAGTGTCATTCTACAACCAGTGTATACTTTTGACGGCCATTTCTACTGAGTTAAAATAGATGCTTTTCCAGCCTGACCCAGCTCATACAGGCAGCAAGCTGGTAGATGTAGCATTATAAAGGAATACATGACCTTTTCAAATGATATTTGCAAATGCAGATGGTCATATTAGCATTTCCACGTTCACATCTATGAACTCACATGTTAATCTGTTATCTACTCCTCCATAAACAACATTTGTCTTCACACATAATGTACAAGAGACTCAACTAGAAGTACCACTTCTCCCTACTTTTCGAAATGTTTTAATAAACATAGGTTTACGTCAAGGAAACTATTATATGTGTGACTAAAATCAGTCGAGACTGTACACACACTTCCTTCATCTGAATGGTCAGTTTTTTCCAGCTGCTTCTCAGAGGTGCCTCCTGCAGGACGTCCCACAGGTTTGTGGAGCTCACTGGATGTCTTGATATTTTTGTTTACATTAACGTTCACATATTTCAACTCTCTCCACTCAGAAAAGCTCTGGGTTGAAGGTTAAACTCATAATTAGGTTAATCATGTAGTAGTAAGAGAAGAGTTGCAGTTCTATTACACAGACCCCTTATTGTTATTATTATTATTATTATTATTATTATTATTATTATTATTATTATTATTATAATGATGTACATGTAGGTAAATACTACATTTAAAGAAGGCAACCCTATCCATCTGTACTTGAAGTGTACATCTTTGACCTCACATTAAATCCGTTCAGTTATGATTCATTAGGAAATGATCAAGTGCATCCTTAAATCCTAGAGATCTCTGATCTCTTAAAATCTTACAGGATACTGAATACTGTGACTGCAGGTCAAAGTCTTGATTTGAAGGTTTTTACTTGATCTTAAATAATAAGCTCATAGACTGTGTTATTGAATATCAGCAGAACTGATTGTAATCAACTCTGACATTCCAAAAAGAGTGCAGCTGATTCACCACCTTCATATCACGACTTCACATAGTGATAGGAAACATGGGAGAGCGCGATGATTCATTTGGCTGATGATTCATCTAACATGGACACACGCACACACCAACTCCTCGGGAGATTTTAATGAGTTAAGGACAAAGACAAAAGACTCTGAATGAAGACGTTTGGTAAGACAGAGGTGACTTTCTTCAGAATGCCTCTTTTGTCACATTTACACAAGCACCTCTAGTTGCATGTTTCTGAATGCAGAGTAGTTAAGGCCATACACATTGTATTGTAGTCGCAGCAGGGAGCGAATGTCACTATTGTCTGCCAGCAAAACAAGCGGTTTATACACGCTGTCTGTAAATGGTGAAACTGAATACTGAACGACAGATTGTCAGGATTATAAATGTCTGTGTGGGAGAGAGAACGAGAGAGAACACGAGAGAGAGAGAAAAAAGTGATTTTAAAGTCAGAACTGGGTGATCAGGTGTCAGGTTGCAGTTATATCGTGCAATAATTAGTATCTTAATGATTTATCACTCATGGCTCATTAAAAAAATGGAGAAATTGTGAGGAAAGTAGATTCATAACGTCTCAGTCCATCCCACCTTTGTCTTTGAAGCAAAAAAGGAGATATTTTATTATGTTTTCAGTTCGATGGAAAGTTCACGTGTGTAAAGTCTATACTTTTATACTTCAAAAATGAGAAAAGTAAGACAGAAATGCAGGCTCAAGTCTGCCAGTACAGTCTGTAAATAAAATGTAATAAGATTACAATATGTTGTGTAATTCATACGTGTGTCTGTAAATGAAGTGGTTAACAAAACTACAACAGTAACTGTTTTCTAGGGTATACATGCTAACATGACTAACAACAAATGGAAGATGGTAGCCACCACTCAGCAAAACTCTGCAATATTAGCTTTTATTGACAATTTGTTTATCACTGTTTTGTCATAGTAAGAACATCTCTAAAAAAATTGACTCTGATTCCAACTGAAGGACCCCCTTAAAAGGCCCATTTTACTGAAAACTAAACTGAACTCGGTCTTTGCTTTCAGGGTCTCGCTATTGCAAAATTTGAACTCTTTTTGTGATACGAAAGCCACTGCATGGGGGCGGCTCGTGGCCTAGTGGTTACGGCATTTCCCCTGCAGTCAGAAGGTTGTGGGTTCGTGTCCCACCCTTAAGTAAGGTACCATCCCTGCACACTGCTCCCTGGGCGCACCTCGTTGGTGGCAGACCCCTGAATTTCACACTGTGCTGTGACATGTTCACATCGGACTCTAAGGGGCCACTTTATATATCCTACAGCACCTTATCAAAGTTATAAGGAGTGTTTCAGCCTTGGACTGCTTTCCAGTGACAAGACAGCCAATCAGAACAGAGCTCATTTACATAGATCAGTCTGAAAGGCATGGTTAAAGAAACAGCCTGTTTAATTCGATGGGATAAAGAAAGGTTAGAAAATGGTTTTGAGGTTTCTGCTAATGGTCCATAAATCCACACTAAAGACATAAGTGGATTGAATAAAATAAAAATGATAGTTCAGGCCCTTTAATGCACTATGTGTTTTTATTATACCACAGTGCACTCGCAGTGTATCTGAGGTCTTGTAGAAGAGCTAAAGTGCTGAGAGAACTCTTTGATTGTGCAATGCTGATTTGCTCCTGAAGCAATGCAGACGCTCTAACAGGTGCTGCAGTGTGAGGGTATATGTAGATTGCTATTTGATTGTAATGATAGAGTGTGTTGGGTGGGCTGCAGGCGGTCTGTTCCTCAATCCGTCTTTTTTCTGATTGTCTGAGGCAATGTTGGTGAAGTGTGTCTCTGAGAGAGAGTGTGTATGTGTGTGTGTGTGTGTGTGTGTGTGGTTTAATCTCCGTTTCTGGTTCAGATTGAGAGCAGCCATGTTAGAGGCCATTCAGCTGTAAATGCTGACACAGTCTGAGTTTATAAAGCGGCAGGAAAAAGTCGGACGAGGCCTACAGGCTTTTCTCTGAGCTCACTGTTTCCCTTCCTTTGAGCTAACCTCTATTAGCGCCAGCAATCACAAAATAATGTTGACATTTCTGTGCATTACTTCTTGCTTGTTACTCATTGAAACAAGCGAAGAATCTGTGTGGAAACTGTAGATTCGAAACTATTCCACACTTTGGTTTGTAAGTAGGAGGAGATATTTTATGATGATTTGAATTTGATAAAAAGTCATCGTGTACAGTCTAGTTGAACGGTACACAGTTTACTTTGTGTTGTAGTTTTACAGTGACTGCATCAGTAAAGATCTGAATGTAATGTATTCATCTTAATTTGCCATTATATTCTAAACAACAGCAGAGTGAGTGATAGGAGGTAAATGTGTGTATGGAAGCCTAGAAAGAGGAAGCAGAAAAGCACATCTGGTGCGGACAAAAAAAAATCACTTCTATGTTAAATTGATGTCATTATATCATTTCACATTTTCAAAATCAAACATGTTCCAAATGTACTTTCAGGCTTATTTACACTTAGTGTTCTTATGCTAGGTGCTATCTGACAATAAATAGCACAGCATTTTGTAGTAAAAATCAATAGCATTGATTATATAACCACCTATGTGACAGTGCTTATGTATCATAAACTGTAAAACACAAAACATAGACAATGTAGAATTTCATCTAGAGTTGCCTAATGGTTTATTAATGGCCAATAATCACTTATAAGTACTCTGTAATGGCTGTGTAATTGCTTATTCCCTGCAATACCTAATATATACCTTGTATTGCCTTATTACACAGGCCCAATTACAAAGCATGAATAACCTATTAATGTAATATAAATGGTTATTAATGCAATATGATAGCTTATTAATGCCCTACAATGTCTCTGCAATGCCCTAACATGGTTATTCACGTATTATTTTATCATATTTATATCAAAGCCTGTTAATAGCATATCAATACCCTGTCGCCACATCATTCTTCATTAAACAGTGTGTCAATTTAATGACCCGAATGTGTTATGATGTGAATGAGAAGATAAGATGAAACAGTTAGAGGTGCTTTGTATGTGTGTGAATGTGTGTATATTGTTATTTATTAGTGTGATCGGTGGCTGCTGTATTGATTTCCACGTCATTTTGATGGTGTTGTGTAATCATGGTGGATCAACAGAGCTGCAGGACAAGTTCCCCCACAGGGGCAATAAAGTACATTGAGTTACCAGTTTGTTAGACACTCTTACGCTTCACCTTGACAAGGGAAAGCATCTAACACTATGGACAAAAGTATTGGGGCAGGGACATTATTGACATTGCATTCAAATATATAGACTCTAATATGGAGTTGGTTCTCCCAGCTTCCACTCTTCTTGGAAGGCTTTCCACAAGATTTTGGAGTTTCTGTGGGAATTTGTGCCCATTCATGCTGTAGAGCATTTTTGAGGTCAGACACTGATGTGGGACGGGAAGCCCTGGCTCGCAATTTCTGTTATAGTTCATCCCAAAGGTTTTCGATGCCGTTGAGTGTATACGTAGTCAGTATACCAAATGATTCTCATCATGAGATTATTTTAACAATGTTGCTTAATCATTTTAGGTTAAGTGGATAAAGTAAAATGATCTTATTTCATGGTCAAACAAAATTGACTTCCAACAAGTAAAAATACAGAGAAAAGGATGAATGTCTGACTATTTCGTTTACAGACAGTAGCCCATCTGTTGTGCACAACATCGTATCATCATTATTCATCAGTGGAAAGGGACCATCATGGGACCAGTTGCTAGGGTAGTGGACAGTGGTGGCATGGTAGTGTGTGTGATGCTGGTACAAGTGTATGAGGCACAGCACTACTGCTTGGTTTAATTCACACTGTGGGCTCTTACTCTTACTTTTGATTTGAAAGCTCTCTAGCTGATGTACGGTTAGAGACGGTTGCCCATCTCCTGATGTATAGTTTATGTCTAGCCCTTCATCGGTGGTCAGTTTCTGACCACAGAGCTGAAAATACTGGGGTGGTGGGCCACTCTCAGCCTTTTAGTGAACCCCCTGCAACACACTTATGTGGTTTTTAATTGGCCTGAAGACAGTAAAAGCACTTAAACAGAAGAGAAACAGAATACCAGTAAAACTGCGGATCCCTCTGATTGACATTCTAATCTAAAATGTATGCATACTCATCTGAAGTTAAATTCACAGATTGTTATCCAAAGCTGAAATATTTAAATGCATAAAGTCTATTGGAAAGCACAGGAGGTTTCACGAGAGAACAAGAAATGTAAAGCAGCATCAAGGCAATAGGGGGGCTAATCTGAAGAACTGATAACGTGCTATTTCATAGCATTGCCGCTCTTCACTGTCATTCTGAAAAACTGGGGAAAAAGTATGCATGTCGACTACTGCCGTATATAAGCCCAAATCAAAGGCTTTTTGACAACTGGCTTTTTGGAATGTTGTTGAAATTGAGGCCGAAAAGGAATCACACAACACATCAGTTCCCAATAGAGGTAGTTATTGTCAGGCTGTTATGGATTGCGTGTGAACGGATGTGTGTGCACTGTCAGCCTCTTCGATGTATGGATCGTAGATGAGTATTGATCCAGGCACTTTATCTAGGAGGCTGATGCTCCAGAGTGCTGAAGAGTCAGGGCTGTGATAAATCTAGAGGAGAATAAGCTGTCATGGAGGTGCTGCACTGGGGAATATTTAACGCAGACATAACATATGGCATGTCTATTGTTTTATTGTCAAGGGCGTAAGAAATAGCGCAGATTTAAAACAATAGTTTATGAAAGAACTCTAATTTACGCAGCTCTCCCCTTTACCCCTAATGTTTTCTTATCAGCCCAGACATGCCGAGGGTCTTGAGTTTCTATATTTTTGCACCGGAGCTACAAAACTAACAAGCTAACAAGTATTAAATGTTTTACACGTTGACAATACTTTGTATTTGCATATTAGCCGGGCACAAATTACCGGCCAAAAATTCGCCACACATTCGCCTAAAACGATTTTAAGTCATCTCTAATTTATGTCATCTCTAACTGACTTGTTTATGTGGTTTCTGGTCTTGTATGACATACCATGGACAAAAGTAAGCTAATGTCACATGGCTAAAAAACAATATTATCAGATTTATTACTAAATGTATTAGATCAGACATGCCTGCAGTCACTTTAGCCTTGCACTGGAGCTACAAGGCTCATGAATATAACAAGAAGGAGGCTAAAGCAGCCTGCAAATCATCTGTATGACATGAACAAATATAAGCTAACATCACATAGCTAAAAAAGTACTAGCAGCTCGTTCATTCGTTCATTTTCTGCAAACGCTTAATCCCCACTAGGGTTCCGGGTACCCGAAGCTAATCCCAGGGCCATCGGGCGCGAGGTGGGGACTCACTCTGGGTGGGGCGCCAGCACATACCATTCACTCACACATTCACACCTACGGTCAATTTAGAATCCCCGATTCACCTGATGTGCATGGAAGAAACCGGACACCCCGGAGGAAACCCACGGCACCACGAGGAGAACATGCAGACTCCACACATTCACAAGGCCAAATTCAAACCCCAACCCTGAAGGTGTGAGGCAACAGTGCAACCTCTTGCGCCACTGTGAGGCATATTAGCAGATTTATCACTAGATATGATGCAGTGATAACAAACGTACTCTGTCAGCCAAGACATGCTTATTGTCTGAAGTTTTGCACTAGAGCTATTAAGGTTGCTAAGCTAACAAGCATTGTATGCCAGTTTGCCAATTATCAGGATGCAAACTGCATACCTAAATGGTCCCACACTTCCTCGAAACTGTATTAGGTTTCACTGTGAAACTGTGTTAAATAACCTCTAACTGACTTGTTTATGTGGTTTCTGACACCGTATAACACAATGTTATCTATGAACACGAATTAAAGTGAGCTAGCATCACATTGCGAAAAACAGTGTTAGGCTAATTGATCTAACAAGTATTGGAAGCTAATTAGAAAAATAGCACGGTGCAAACTGCTAGTCATCACCCTCTTTTCTCAAACTGTGCTCATTGTGTTGTTAGGTCATTCGTGCCCTGCAAGTCTTATTGAGGGCTGAATTCGATCTCAACTTTTGCCCAGGTTTAAAACACGGTTTCCGTCTGGTTTCTCATTCCCCTTCCACTTCTCGCAGCTTTGTTTACGCGGTGGGAAATAATAATAAGCGGAGGAGCATCATTCGGGGCCACGACAAGCGACTGTCTTATCACGGCTCAATTATATGTGGAGGTGTAAAACATTCTGTGGCCTTATTGAGATGATGCGATTTTGTCCTGACGGGAAACTGAATTAGGGAAGGAGGGAAAATTGGTTTCTTCCTATCTCCTTCTGAACACAGCCACCGAGACCTGCCTCCACCTCCACGTTAAAGCGATAATGCTCCTGATAAAGGAAATGTGCACCCGGATTTATTTCCTCCGCAGCATCGTTTGTTTATTTATTTATTTATTTATCGGTTTATTTATTTATTTATTCATCCATCCACTTGTTTGCATTTCCAGATTCACATAGCTGTATGTGCTCTCGCTCAAAAAGTCGCTGTGACTGTGGAGACCAGTTTTGGCAAAAATACCTGAAAATGCAGGCCAGGGGGTCGTGGCCACCCTTTTAAGAGATAACTACATGCTGGACAGGGTAAAACAGGTCAACTCTACTTAATAGAGAAGGAGTATGGACTGAAATATTGCATCACAGCAACATTAAAATATTAAAGAGACTATATCATGGAAAACCCTATTTTCCAGGCCTTTTTTTCAAATAGTTAGATGCAGTATGTACATATTGTTAAAGTGTCAACACATTCACTGCTTAGTCCATACTGACCTGTCTATCTGTGGCAGATTATCTGCAATAAACTACCTGTTTTGGATCCACCATGGTTATTTTGTCACATGCACAAATCCCAAAAGGATCAGTTGCAGGTTATATTCCCCCCATCAGCATGTTATTAGTGATGTCAGGGAAAAAAAGAATAAAGAAAATATTGAACACAAGCCCTTTAACTCAGTAATCAGAGTGTTTTAGTAAAATCTGATTTCAACAAATAAAAATGGTGTATGACAGTCTCCTAAATGCTCGGCCTTTGCTACTCTTTCACCCCGACGCTCTCCGGACCCCCTCCCTCTGGGGTTTTTCCCCACCCAGACTATCCTGAAAGTTCTCCCTGGTTCAAAGATTTTGTGTTTTTTCCGCTCGTTTCTAAGACCTAAAATAAAATAAATTTGGCCATTTGCGTCTGATGCCATTTTTAGAACCCCAGTAGTGATTATTATTACACTTTTTAAAACATTTCTAATAACTTTGCTTGTACGTGACATAGAAACACCAAACACCAAGCTCAGCATGACGTCTGACACTTGGGTGGACTTCCATATAAGGAGTTGTTTTGCCGCATGAAAGCAATTTGTTTCCATTTGATGAGCTGCCTGTATTTGTGCCGTTTGCCTTGTAAGGTTTAATGTCTGATAAAACTATGAGTTATAACTCTTAGCAGAGTCACAGTGGACATTTAAGTCACATTTGAAATGTGTGGCTGTTCTCACGGTGTTCAGTTGTCTTAATTAATTCAGAACTGAACTAGACTTCTCATAATCTGATAGGAAGAAGATGTATGTGTATTGACTGTGCCTAGAGATTGAAGCAGCAGTGCAAAAACACATTACTGTCTTTAGAGTGTATGAAGTGAATTCATTACATGCTGCATGAATCCTATGCTCCATCCTGTCATGAGAATGAAAGCACTGACTGTCATTTGACTTAGTATATCACACACGCTCAGACACACACACACACACATTTGCACGCGCACACACACACACACACACACACACACACACACTTTATCAGGTGCTTCTTGTGTGAACGACCTACAAAATGTTTAAACAGCCAAAGCAAAACGGATAAAAAAATTTCAGAGATCTGCAAGGATAGTTGGTGTAGTTAAATAAATGAATAGTGTAGAGTTGGCCTTGAGGACTATTTAAGTGCGGCCTTTGCTGTGCAATGTGTAAAAACAATAAACACGTTAATTAATTATCTCTCTTCTGAAGAGACTCATCCGGAGGGGTCTGAATTCAGTGTTATATGAGTAGCTGAGCCGACGATACTATGGATCATATGTTCTTGGAATTTTACATCTCTGATAAAAGCTGGCAAGCTTAAGCATCTCAATCATACACACAGCTGCCCCATTTGAGCATGCAAATATTTTTGAGCGAGGAAAGCGTAATTGATCTACTGCTTTGATAAACAGGCCAAGAAATCCAGTGTCGTTCCAAATGAAATCAAAACCACTGCGACAACGAATATATCAGGTTATGAATTTAGATTTTTTTGTGTATGTGTGTTTGTTTGTTTTGCGTAGGCTCAGGCGATCGTGACTGGGAAGAGATTATTTGTGCTGAACTCTAGAATGTGGCATTTGCTGCAGAGCAGTAAAGGAGTTTGGCAAAAACCTATTTGGTGCGATGACACTGGCAGGATTTAAGAATTTGCATAAATTCCATGCAACTGGACCGCAGGCCGCGAGGCTGAGGCTGGACAAACTATGGATCACCAAATAATAATAATAATAATCGCCTTAAAGGTAATCACCGGGCAAATAGAGGATTGTTTATTTTTGACTCTGTGGCCGTCTGTAATGTCAGAAAATGAGTGGATTATATTTCCACTGTTTATTTTCACAATCCCCTCTATATCTATTCTCTCTCTCCCACCGTCTTTCTCTCTCTCTCTCTCTCTCTCTCTCTTTGGTGGAGCTTTTCTGTCACTAAGATGTTTTCTGGTCTGAGTGTCTGTTGAAAACAGTTGGTCGGTTCGAAGCTTTTGTCAGTTCTCTCTACACAAAAAAAAGTGGGAAAAAAAATCACAAAGCTTCCTCCTCCTCGTCTTCCTCCTCCACAGTATCTCTAGTCTTCATGCTGCTCACTGAATCAAAGTGAAGCTGCTGAAATCAAGTCCAGCTCTGTGCAGAGACCCTGCAGAAAATCTGAATGCTTGTTCCTGACAGAGGGTGTTTTCCACACCCAGAAATGTGTGTTGTTTGTAAAGTGTGTGTGTGCGTTTGTGTGGTTTTAGAAGATCAGAGGGAGGTGAGGACGGTCCCTCTGGATTTAGGTAGAGTAATAAAAGCAGTCCTGTAAGCATGAGTTCTGTTCCCCAAGACACACACACACACACACACACACACACACACACACACACACACCCTGCACTTTTTGGAATGTCTCCTTCACGAACTCGTCTGCCTCGCCCCGAACTCGTCCTGCTCTTTTGCAGTAACGGCACTTCTGAGGCGAGGCGTCCTCTGAAGGCCCGTCTGACTCGGCGCCTCATTTGCTTTGATCATTCTTTCATTGTTTATTTTGAAGACGTCGGTCAGACGACACGCTTTAATAATCAGAATTAATTCCCTCGGGCGGCGCGCCGCGGCAAAAACGGATTCGGAAATTTACACTCATTTAAATTCATTGCTTTGCTAAATGGCTTTTAGCTGAAATACAATACACTCTTTAAGGCAACAACAAGTCCAACAACCCAAAAAGGCACATTCTGACGTAGAGAAGGGGCCGCGCTGCCTCTGTCACTGTTAAATGGGTATGATATGCTTCATTTAGATACAATTAAGAAATTTAATTGCATTCGGCGTGTTAATTTAAAGCATGGCATTGTCCTCGCTACTCACTCCAATAAAATCAAGGTCTTTCAGCTGGACTGAGACAGAGACACAGAGAACGTTCCTCCACTGTCCCTACAATTACACACTGCCTTTCATTCATAAGAGATTTGCAGCTTTGAGGATATTTCATGTGTTTGTTATGTCACAGCATGGCATATATATACACATATATATATATATATTAGGGCTGTTAAAAATAACGCGTTAACTATTTGCGTTAATTTATTTTCTATAACGCTTTAAAATAAATTGATCGCGC
>JBBPCY010000109.1:7590506-7607088 GCA_037974405.1 Brachyalestes nurse
TTTCCCCCTTATCTTTCTCTCTGTACCTTTTTTCCAATCTCTTTCACACACTTTCCCTCTTGCTTTTCTTTCGTTCCTCTCTCTCTCTCTGTCTCTCTCTCTCTGTCTCTCTGTCTCTCTGTCTCTCTCTCTCTCTCTCTCTGACCTGTAGTCAGAAGGCTTTATAAATGTAGAAGCAGTTCATTAAAACCGTCAATCTTTCAGAGAAAGAAGCCACTGGACCGGAGCCAATTATGAGCTCTGTCACAGAGGAGGAAAACACACACACACACACACACACACACACACACACACACACACACACACACACACACACATATACACACGAACTGAAATTTAAATTGTCAGTAATAAAGAGCTATTGGGTCGTCGTGGTAATGTCTTTATCAGCATATATCTACTGTAAGTGTGTGTGTTCATGTGTGTGTGTGTGTGCTCACGCAGTTAGAAGGCCAGAGAAGGGACTGTTTTGCAGCCTGGGCGGATGTGAAGGTAAAAGGTGTGTTATGGTGTAAACGGTTCTCTGGAGAATTTGTTGTGAGAAAAATAACAGCATCTCTGCTTTCTGGAACAGAACACTTAATAACAAGGTCCCTTAAACATCAATGTAATAAGAAATCATAAGATTTAGGCATAATAAAGTTAAATTTAACATGACTATAAAAAACATATTGCATTCGAATGGTGTAATAAATGAATAAATAAATACTACCAGGTTTTGATTTGACAGTGATGGTTTAATTTGAGTAATTTGAGTTCAAGATAAGATAAGATAAACCTTTATTAGTCCCACAAGTGGGAAATTTGCATTGTCATGGCAGAAAGTGGTAAGAGCAGCAAAAATGAAAAAAAAAACAAAAAACAATTGAATAAAAACGATGCTAACAGTATAGTATAAGTACAATAAACAAACAATTTAGGAATACAGTCATGGAAAAAGGTTAAGAGACCACATAATTTTTTTCTGGTTATTGCTTTTGTAATTTGTGGGAGTGTGTCTGTGTAAAATGTGCAGGTCACTATTGTTTTATTGACCACACTTAAAATTCCAAACAAAAAAATGTTTGAAGAAAAGTAAGAAAATATACATAAAAATAATGTATTATAACTTGGAAATGTTAAAACTACACAACATTCTTACATTATTTTACAATTGCAACAATTAAAATGATGTTAAAGAGTACCCTGTGTGGAGGTGTGACTCTGTTTCATCCATCAGAAAGTGAATCAGGAGTGAAGCTGCTGGAATACAGCACATAGAAAAGCTGCTCTACAAACACTACTGCACTTACAACACATACGGAGGCATTTCTTATACCCAGCTCACACTGCAATAGTTCATAAAAGAATAACAACCTGTGCATTTTACACACACACACTGCTGCAAAGTGTACAAACAGTGAACAGAAAAAGGGAGAAGTGGCCTCTTATTTTTTTCCCATGGCTGTATAAATATGGACATGACACAAACAATTTAAAAATATAAATGAAACCACTCTTTGTGGTATAAAGTAGCACAAATTGTCAGAGTTATGATGTCAGTGTTGTTTCCATCTTGGCAGAGAAAAGAAACAAACAGTCCAACAATGTAATTTAACAACACTGTACTAATACAGTAAAAGAAATGATAAAGCAATCTATGTTTTACAGTGGAGTATAGAAAAGAATCAACCCCTTTTAAAATATTTACACACATACACACACAAAATTCAATTATTGTAAACGAATCATTTTCTCCACTGCACACCAAGCTAATTGGCTTCCATCTGTGATCAGTTGTAATGATTTTGATTACTTCAGCATAAAACAGCTATTCCTGTGCTTGGTAGTGCAACTGAAAGCAAATAAAACTGAAAGCAAACAATTAACTCTGGGTGGCAAGGCACTGTCAAAAGAGCTCAGGGATAAAGTTGTGGTCAGGCATAAGTCAGGAGATTGATCCAAAAAAAAAATCATAGGCTTTATCGATCTCTAGGAACACAGCAAAGTCCCAAATTAAAATGTATTTTTCTGGTACTAGGACCCTCCACAGATCTCAACAGACTGAAGGCAGTAATCCAAGTAAAAAGGTGATTCCACAAAGTACTAACACAGGAGGTGATCCTTTATCCATCACAGCGATTCTGTTTTTAAAATATATATTTCTTGTCCGAACTGTTGCTATCATTTCTTTCACTTGGATGTTATAAATTGCATTGAGGGGAAAAAAATGTCTTCATTTCAGGCTGCAAAGCAACAAAAAAAATGAATACTTTGAAAGGGGGCATTCGTTTCTATACACATCTTATTTCTGTTCCAAGTTTTAGAAACACGTGTAAAATAGGCCAAATTAATAGGTGCCAACTAGCTGAAAAACTACACCATTGCATCCCCCATGTTGTGTTTACCTCCCACATAAGCCACATGAATGCACGCACTGGATGAACGAGTTCCTCTTTGGAGAAAACTGCCTTGCTTGCACTTGAAAGCAGCATCACTCGCCTACAATAAACAGTAAAGAGACAAAAGTAAAGACTCAATCTAATCCAGCTCCCAACTGACTGTGTATCATGCAGCCTCTCTTTTGTGTGTTTGTTCATATGCAGCAGGCAAGAAATACTAGCATTAATGTAGTGCTTTTTCCGCTTTGGATATTCAGTGTTGCTATGTGAATCCCGGCCTCTTTAGAGGTCAGCACAGCCGAAGCAGTGGCACTACTGGAGCAGCTGGCGGTCTGGTGGTTAGGGAGTTGCCCCTGTGATTGGAAGGTTGTGGGTTCGAAACCCAGGATTGCCAGGGGGAATGACTGAGGAACCCTTGAGGAAGGTAGGGCCCCACACACTGTTCCCTGGGGGCTGTGTTGCTGGCTGCCCACTGCTTCACTTGGGGAATGGGTAAAATGCAGGAAAAGAATTTCATGCTGTGTTTATGTGTGGGCCTTTTTACATTACTGGACAAGAATGCTATTGTGTGTCAAAGTTCACTGAAGATAAACATGGCATGAAGTTTCAAAAGTGAAATGTATTTGCTCCAGAGGTCCTGCGATACTGTTCATCGCCCAGAATTCTGCTGAAAGGAATTAAAGTGACTGAGTGTTTTTGGATGGAAAAAAGGCCTCCTGGATCAGATACCAAAAAACCCTCTAAAGAACCTCTGATAATGCTGTTGCTACTGAGTTGTGTCTTGTTGACTGTATTGCTAGCCTAGCTTTCTATCTATAAATATTAGTAATAAAGATTTATTTCACAACATTTAGCCTAATTGGAGCGAGGGGGCTCAGTGAAGAGAGTTCTTATACAAATGAGCTCATGTTTACACCGGCAGCCCGCCCTTCATCTTGGTTGTCTTCTTTAGCCCACTAGCTGCCTTGTGACTGTCTTGTGGCTGCTTCCCATAGGATCACAGGCAAAATATGTGCTGATGATTGAGGAGAAATCGCCCAGCATGAGCACCGCCTTAAACAGGTTTGTGCTATCACAGCATTTACTGTAGTGAGGAATCTCTGAAGAAATAATGTCATTTTTCTCTGAATTATCAACCGGTGTTAGAGAAAAACTGGAGCAACAGGTCTGATAAATTGATTCACATACACACACACACACACACACACACAAACACACACACACACACATACAGGTACATTCTCAGGGCCAGAAAACAAGGCAGCTGAAAGCCCACAGGTGCACAGCAAATGAAATTTTATCTGTTACACTGAAATGAAGCAAGATGCTCAGATGGGTTATTGCCTATTGCCTGCGTGTGTGGGTTTGTGTGTATGTGGGTTTGTGTGTGTGTGTGTGTGTGTGTTCTCTGTGGTTGGGATGTGTGTCAGTGATGATAATTTCCCTTGGGTTATTAAGTTCATTTCACAATTAAGTTGATCCTTGAGAAATCTCTCTCTCTATTTTTTTTCTCTCTCTCTCTCTCTCTCTCTCTCTCTCTCCTACCTTCTCCTTTTCTGTCTTTTTTTGTTTGAAACGGCATAATAAGCGATCTGGCCACTTGTGTACTAGTGCACTATTACCTAAAGGCTTTAGCAAGCTAATACAACAATCACTGTATATTTCACAGCGGCATTTATATTTTAACCTTTAGTGACTGCAGCTTGACAAAATGTAAGTCTAAATCATTAACAAGAGACTAAATCATTACCAAAACAGTCTTTCTACTGACATTATAATAAAAATATATATTACCTGAGTGTCTGATTCAGCTTGGCATCAACTTTACAGCAAATCCCATAAAGGCTAGGATAGAAATTAGCATCTTATTTTGTTGTCAAGCCTTACATTTTCTGAACTGTTGGTGGTGCTGTCCACATCGAAAATAATCAGCATCTAGTCATCTGCTGACAATGTAAATTACATCATTCTACCAACCTGAAGAGGAAAAATAATGCTTTTTTTATGTTGTTAATCACAGATATTAAAGGTGACATATTATACCTCTTTTTAAACAAGTTATAATACGTCTATGGGCTACAAAACATGTTCATGAAGTTCTGTGCACAAAGTCATTCTCACATTAAAAGATCTTACCAGCTCTATTCTTAACAGTTTCAGTCCCTTTCAAAATGAGCCGTTTGAGGGCTCTGTCACTTTTATGCAAATAAGCTGTTGCTGGCCACGCCCCACCCATCCCTTGCTTAGGCTGCGCGTTTACCCCACATACCTCACGGCAGAAAACAGAGGCGCTATCCAGCCCTATATGTTCAACCCCAAGTCGGACCCAGAGCAAGATGAACACTTCATGTGACTCCCCTTTGCCTGTAGCCGTAGCGCTCGGCGTCTTATGCGTGCTCTTAAAACCAGCAGACAAAAATGCCGGACCTTCAACTAATCTAGTGGGTGGGGCTCGACAGGTGAGGGGCGGTTCTATGCAAATTTCCTGACGTCAGAATAAGGGAGCCCTCCAAACGGCTCATAGAAGCATATGATTCAGTTGACTTTGCATAATATGTCCCCTTTAACATATAAGTTAATGAGACAAGCACTTTTCTAATGGTCAGTTCATTATTAAACGTTTACAGTTTCAAAATATAGACCCTAGGTTCTCTAACAATGATTTTATTTGTTTCAGTCATGCGTTTGTGAAAGTAATGTTTGACGATACTATGATGCCGGGTGATATATCGAACCGTGACGCCTCAGTCTAAATATTGTATCATGAGCTAGTTAGCTGTAGCCAGCCTTGCTCTGACCCCAGGCCTCATTACTGAGAGTCTATCAGCAGCTAGAGCCATTACTGAGCCTCCATGGTGGGAGGGGAGCGCAGAACTTTGCTTAAATTGCCACCTTTACTGCGTTTGACAAAGTGACGCTGCTCTCATCTCTTTCTCAAGAGAATCATCAAAGTGCTTGAGAGAAGTGAGCTGTCCCCTCCAGCACTTCTCCCTCTCTTTCTCTCTCTGTCTCTCACTCTCTTTATCATGTATAATATATACCTCTGCTACACCTTTGTGCCGTGCGGAAACCCGGCGTGTGAGTTATTGCAGATTCTACGGGACTACCGCGCCATAATTCACAGATTCCTCCCGATTCCAACATCCTCCCATTCCCTACTGAAGTATGCCAGTCATAAAAGTTAATTAATTCAGTGGTTAATTATATAACTCATTTATTTAAGCGAGTGCGTGTGTGACATTAAGCTGGTGGAAATATATAACATGCTGTAATTGTGGAGTGAATGTGCTTTTAAAGAGGTTTTTAATTTGGGCCTGGAGGCAGTGGTTGGGATTGGAGCCCCTGTGTGCTTCTAAGCAGTGTGAGCTGCGCCGTCTCAGCCAGAACGTTAAACCCACACTATTAGAGCCGCAGCCAACATGGCCACCCGCAGACTGGCACAAGGCAGGCTAAATATTACCCTGCCGGATTCACAAAATGTGCCGGACTTTAAAGTACAAGGTGTTTTTTTTTCCCCCCTTTCTCTACTGTTAGACATTGTAGATACAAGGGGCTCCCCCATGAAACAGGATTTACTACTAAACCAACGGATATTATACTCAGGTTCAGTCTGAACTAGATCGGCTTGAACTCAGGGTGAAGTTTCTGACTCCTGACAATAGATCTCTTATAACCAGGTTATATCACCATGGCAACTTATGAAGTAGCACTAAACCGCTCCAGGGCAGGTTAAATTTGACATTATTAATCGCGCACAGCTCTCGGACCAATTGGGGGCAGCATCGTGGCGGAGGTGGATCACTTCCGTTTTTTCTTTTCCTGTTTTGCAAATTGCTGCAAGCCATCAGCTATTAAATTGTTTGATAGTACAGGAGAACAGGGTAATATGAGCGATTTTTCACTCGTTTCATTATTTTAGTCAGGGAAATAGATTTGTTTTTTGTACAACTCTGATGCCAATATTTCATACCGTAAAGTGGTGGTGTGCGTGTTTGACAGGAAAGGCCTTCGGTTTGGATACAGTGGTTTGAAAAAAAACTTGTCTTTTGGCATTAGGTTACTGTCTTAAACATTTTAATCATTTTAAGTAATTAAACATTTTTATATATAAACACCATTAAAAGCCTAAAGGAAAGAAAAAATGTGTGACATATAAAGGAATAGTAGTCACCAAATAGCAGCATCATCTAACCGTGTTTAGCCGTGTTAGCACGTATGGCTATTCCAACGTGTTCCAAACTTATTCTATGGTTTAACTGTAGTTTCTTCTAGTCAGCAATGAAATCAGATGACTTTTGATGAATTCTCCAGTCGCTCAAGCAAAAACGTTATCTCTAATCTCTTCTTGAGTTTTACTCAGATGTTTCAAAAGTCATTTTTATCTGCAACTGAACAACTCGATTCTCATTCGTCTTTTCCTGTTACTCGCGTCTCCATTTTGTCTAATGCCATATCTCCTAAGAAATGAATCTTAAGTCTAGCATACCGTAAAGGTGCCGAATGAAAGCTGTAGTGCTTGCTAGGTAGTGGATTCTCATGAAAAGGTCACACTTTCTGTTAAATATATGCGTTCCAAATTAAATATACATGATTTTACTCTTTACCACAGATTTATTCAGTTTGTAAGACACACTTGGTTTCTCAGGCTGTGTCCTTTAGTAGTGAGAAGCAGCTTTGCATATTGTAATTGCATAATTGGTGGAGCTGACTGGGGTTTGATTCCCACCTGGGCAGGCACACAATACCACACCAGCGAGAGTCCTTGGGCTGGACTAACCCAATGTTATGCTTGCTTACGTTTGTAGCATGATTCAATTGTAAGTCATCCTAGATAAGAGCATCTGCCAAGTTGGTAAATGTTAATGCAGTGTTTCTCAACCCTCATCTTTTCAGCCCCCCTGCTCTGCACATTTTAGAATTCCCCATGTTCCCAATGCACTTGATCCAAGTAATGAACCCATTTAACAATTCTTTACGGGGTTCAAGTGAATGTGCAAGAACAATGAAAACATTCAAATATGCAGGGCAGGGGGACCTCAAGGACTGAGTTTGGGAAATGCTGTGTAAATATTTTCTGTAAAAATACCAGCTCTGAGATAGTGCCATTATATATCTACGCAGAATAGTGTTATTCATTTTTAGCAGTACATCTGTCATACAGTGTCAGAAACCCCACCCAACCAACTGTGTCAATAAAAAACACTGGTCTACGACATGTAGAATGTTAATGGTGTGCTGGGCGTGTTGGCTACATTAGCCTTGTAGCTACAGTGCAGAAATAAAGAAGCAAGAGGTTGAACTTGACAACTGACAAAACCGCTTTACAAACACTTAATGTTTACCTCTATGCTTTTTCTTCAGGAAGCACGGTGTAGCTTGTGTGAGCACCACCTATAATTCAAATGATCTGCTGATATTTCTATTTTCTCGAAATCACATGAGTGAACAATGTAGACATTGATCTGGGAAGGAAAAAACCCCCAGATTTTTACACTCTCCACATTCCCTATGTGCTCTTATCCATCATACATTGTATAGAATAATTGTCTCCACTTGAAAACGCTGTCTATATTGTTTATGGCAGCTGAGCTACACGGACTTCTCCCACCCTATCTTTTCCTACACATAAAATCGATAGAGCAAAAGAGGAATGATAATATGAAGAATATGAAGCAATTTAAGAGCAAAAAACACTTCTAACACAGAGCCGGTGGCAAGACTGTTGCCTTTTTTTGCTGTTTGCTTTACTTTCCTTATATTTATGTAATATGACTTATTGCTGCTTCACTGAAAAGTAAGCTGCTCCAGTCCTCTCCACAATGTCTCCATATTTCATGCTTGTCCTAAAAGTCACGGTTTCAAGGGGGTGCTCACAGGGAGTAATTTCGACCAGGAATGCTGATAACCGTCATTAGAAAATGAGTTACATGTGGTTGCAGTTGTTAGGCTGCGTGGAGCTGAAATTTAGTCAGGAACCTGCACTTCAGCTTACTTTGTGAGAAAGACACCAGGGGGGTAAAAGGCCCCAGGCCCTGCACACGACCTCACCAAACCAACCGCAAATACAAAAGCACACACAACAGCCGTGGTGTCGGTTATTCCTCTTTCAGTTGTTTGTCCACTTAGCTGTTTTTAGCATTCAATACAAGCTAATGGGGAACAGCTTCGGGACTGAGCTCTGGGCCAAAAGAAACAGGCTAGGAAGAAAGCAAACACTGATGGCTGGATAAAGAAAATGCAGTCAGCTTAAACCAGCTCTCTACACACACAGGCAGCGGCGCGGCATGGTTTTTCCAACAGAGAGGATGGTGCCATTACTCATCTGCAGCTTCCTCTCTTCCATAGCCCCCTCCAGTGTTTGTCCTGTGGCTATCCACAAACTAACTGTTGAGACAAATACACCCTAAAGTTTATCCATTTTTATTCTGTTAGCACGGCAACATAATTAGCATTAAAAAACTGTCCCTTGTGGAGAACAAACAAAAAAAAACACTCAGTAGAGAATTCAATAAATAATATTTAGTTCTTATAAATGAATGTGTTTTACCAACAAACAGCAGGTAAAGGAATAGGTTGGCTCAGTTTGGTTTGTTTTTTGGGATTTTATTGTCTTGTAGGTTCTGGTTTGATCTGGTCTAGTGAGTTCAGAATTGGTCAGCAGGGGTTTGATCTGGACTTGTTAGGTTTAGCTTGATATGGTTTGGTCTGGTCTGGTCTGTACTTGTTTGTTTGGTTTGGTTTATTAAGTTTGACCTGATCAGGTCTGATTCGATATGATTCGATATGAAATGATATGATCTGGTTTGACATGGTTTGGTCTGGACTGGTTTAGTCTGGTCTGATCTGGTCCATATTTGTTTGATCCGTTTGGTTTGGTTCCACCTGTTCTGTATTAGTTTAATTTGGTCTGATCTCGTCTAGTCTGGTTTGGTTTGGCTTGATCTAGTTTGGTTTGATTTGGGGCAATTTTGTTTGGTGTGATTTGGTGTAATTTTGTCTGATTTTGATTAGTTTGATTTAGTCTGCTTTGATTTGCTATACTTTGAACTTTCGACATTTAATAGTTATGTTTCCATTCTGAAAGTTTTTGCATCTCAGATCACATACTACTGTACTATACATCCCATATTAATGAATGCACTAATAATGACGGTGTACTATTTTATCATAATATTTAGAATGCCAGTCTGGGGTGTGGAATGCGGCTATAGCATAGCCTCCTTTGCTGTAAACAATCAGGCAATACTTTCTTAAAGAGACGGGCCGAGATGGAAAGAAAGACAAGGACATACAAACAAACAAAGGGAGCACACACCTACAGAGCAAACAACAAACACACAGTGTTTGCTGAAAAGCAGTAGTGAGCCAAACAAACTTATGTGGATGGGGGAAACTCCTGAGAACCACACCGGCGCACCACACCAAGCCAAGTAATCTCTCAGTTTCTGAGAGTAACATTACTTACAAACAGAAGGATCATCTTGAAGCCTGAATTTTGTCTGTACTTTTGTCCTTTTTACAGATATAGTATGCCATATACCTTTCCAATAACTACAGTAACTACATATTACTGATTCTTTCACACCCCAACACAGTACGAGCTATTACTTGTTAGCGGTTTTAGATTTTAAGCTTTAGTGCAAAACCAAAGAAGCATATTTTCATGGAGTGTGAGTAGAAAGTATACAAACACTGACTAAACAGTGGTTTGAGTTTGGGTTTGAATGGGTTCTGCTTATTCTTTTTTTGGTATTGGGTCTGATTCAGGTTATATTGATTTGTTAAGTGCAGTTTGGTTCACTCTGGTCGTTTAGGATTAATATGGTTTAAGCTTTTTTCACATCTAGGTTGTACCTAAAGTTCTCTCTAAATTCTCCACATGAGTGTTCTTTGATTTGTCTCAATTGTTCAGTGATGCAATCATTCGGTTGCTTTGGTGTCAGACTATTTTGTTCATTACACTGACTGAGCATAGGGACACTCATGATAAAAATAACCTTTACTTTATCTCTACTTCTTTATGATTGGTTGGTGGGTCAGTTTGAGTTTAACCAATCAGGCTGCGAATGCTTGGCCACAAATATGCTCAGTAGTCCATGAAAAAAAAATCTTCTCTCAGGCTCGGATCCCGTTTAGTAAAATGAACAATTTTTTTGTTAATCGTTTGTTCTTTTTGTTCATTTGAACTAGTATGGCGCTGTAGCCCTCCTTTGGAAAAAATGTTTACTGCTAGTGGCACCACTGAGGTTCCCTTGAGCAAACTGCTCCCCGGGCGCCCCTCATTGATGACATTCTACTGCTTCGCTTTGTGAATGAGTCAAATGCAGAGAAAGAAATTCACATTGTTCACACTGTGCTGTGGTGTGTTCACGCGTGACTATAAGGGGCCACTTTACTTTAATAATAAAACTATCATTCTATTCATTCTATTATAACCATTCACTTTAGCAGTGGCTACATGACACACAACTTGTCAGGTGTGGAAATGTTATGACTGACCAGCTAACCTTAGCTAGCTCTCCTTATCAGCAGTAATAGCTATGGTCATGTGACTGCTGCAACCATGTGAAAAAACTCAAAAAGCCAGGGGTATATTTCATGAACAAATCACTCTCTCCTGTACTGAGAATGCACAGCAGTCAAGGGTCAAGTGATTGAGACTCATACTCGAAAAGCTGTAATTATGATTAACGGACTCTCTGGCCACCACTAAGAAATGTTACCAGCAGAAAAACAGTTCCCTGTTATTTTATTGCTTCTCTGCCATGTTTAGGACCAGATCATAAAAGAGTCAAATGTAAAACAGGCAGATTGTATGACCAGTACAGCTCTGAAATACAACCATAGGAAAGGGCAAATCATGCACCGCAGGATGTGGAATTCTTTTGCTTATTGTGGACCATGATTAACATGTTTTCCTACTTGCAGCGCTATGAACCAGGGTTCAGTTGGAAGTGAAGCAAGAAGAGATTATGAGTGGCCTTTGGTTTTGTTATTGGTGTGCATGGCAGCAAAGTGTAAAATGAACCAAACTGAGGAAAAACTTTGATGAGTTCACACCAAAAAGAATAGGTGTGAAAGCACCCTTAAGCTAGAATCGTTTAGCTTTGGCTTGGTTCAGTTTGGTTTGGTCTTGTGGGGTTCATTCTAAAATATTCTGTGTTGGGAATAAAGGGATTTGGGGGTTTAATGGACAGAAACATGTTAAATAGTCATATATGTTTCTCCTGTGTCTTGTGTTTAAAGCCGAAAGAGAAAACTACAAAGGATGGAGGAACAGGTGTATGTGTGTGTGTGTGTGTGTGTGTGTGTGTCTGTAAGAGAAAGTAGGGGAAGGGCTGACATAATACACGCTTTCCTCGTCTGTTTTTCCGTCTTTGAGCATCTCTGAGGCCTCGGGGCAGCTTAGAGCTACGCAGTCTGGACTGAGGAACCAGGAGTTGCCGAATGGAGTGGAAGAGCTAAACCCCAGGGATTATGGGAAATCACAGACTCAGATTTGGATGCTTTACCAGAGCTTCCAAACACACTGCTGTGTTTTCAGCCTCACACACACACACACACACACACACTAGTGTGTGTACGTCTACATGTGTGGTGTTGCCATGGACTTCTATTTTAAGGCCTTTGGTCCCATTCAGCTCAAAACACATTGGTACAGAAGAAGATGGGAGTACACACACACGTATACTTTTTGCAAACAAATATATTTTCTCACAATTCTTACGTTTTTCCAATAAATGTGAGGTCATTCTGTTCTATGAGAGCATGCAGGCATACACTTGAGCTGCCAGCATCAACCGCATACTATCTTTACAAACACACACACACACACACAGACACACACACACACACACACACACACACACACATACTACTTTAGGTCTTGCATTTCAGCATGAGAGAGAGTGAGAGAGAGAGATAGAACCGATATGCAGAAAACTTTAGACTGTATTGATTGTTCTATATCTAGCTCCGAGTTGTGTGACATTTGTCTCTTCTGGCCGGTGTGTGTGTATAAACAGATGGTGTAGTGGCCTGCATGGCACAGTCAGAGCAGATGTGGCTGCAGTGCAGCTGAGTGGGTGTGCTATGCTGGAACGATCCAGAAAAAGATAAAATGGGAGATCATTCGGCAGCAAGAGCAGTCCTGTGCCGCCTGCATTCAATACAATTATTTCATATTCAGTTTTATTTAAATAGCACTTTTCCCAACAGCCATTGTCCCAAAGCCTTCGGAAATGTGGAGGAGGTTTTTGGCACAAACATGTGATTGAAAGGCCAAGCAGAAAGTTCACTAACTCTTTTAGCATCACTCTTAGCTAGTTGATTTGGCCTTTAGAACTCTAGTGTATTTTATTGGGTAATTCATCATTTGAATTGTAAATAAATGATTATTTTTCAGGAGACCCTTGGCTACTTGGACAGTTCATCATTTGAGGTGTAAATGCCAACAGAAAAACAATCCCCCCAGAATCAGAATCAGAGTCCAAATCAGAAAACTTTATTGAGGAGGAAATTCCTCATGATATTACTGCACAAACACAGAGACACCGAGAGAAGAACAATATAAAATATGAAATCTAAACAAATCCAATGAAAAAATGTGTAGAAAAACCTCAATATGACATACACTATGTTATAAATACAAATGCTGGGTATAAATACTAAGTGAATTACTTATAAAATACTGGAGGCGTATATGTATATGTATATATAACGTATATATAACGTGATAATAATGCGTTAATGTGTCCATATATTAATAAATATTTGAACTGTAACTGTGCAACTGTGTTAAAGGGAACACTGCTGTTAAAAAGTGTTTGCAAACCAAATGTTATTTTACATTTGTTCATATAGCAGTACTTTAAAAATAAAAGTGCAGAATACACTACTTTTGAATTAATTATTACATGTTGCATATAACAATGTTATTAATCATTGCCCCCCACTAATATATATAATGGGGGGTCCTAGGGTCCTGTATATAACATGGCCATCAAACAAATTGTCAAATGGTTATTTTGAGAAGTTGTTAGACTTCAGTGTCTGAAAGCTGAAGATGATGTTGGTGTTGATGGTGGTTCATTCTGTGGCTTATGATTATGAAATAAATATACATAATTATTATGACCATCATTGTTATTGATTACTGTTCCTCTTCGGTTTATAGTTAGCTCCGAAACATATTTTCCTGAGAGCTGCGTAGTTTAAAATAATTTTTATGTCAGATCAACTTGGATATCCTGTTTGTAATATCTGACATCAACAGAAATATTATTTTTAATATAATGCGTAATTAGTTTATTTTTTATCATTTAGTATTTGTCTGTTCCACTCTGAGCTGAAGCTGCTGTAATAGAGCTACCCCAGTCAGCACTGAAACATATCCACTGTTTTCTAGCCACACCTCCCTCCTCTTTCTCTCTCTCTCTCTCTCTCTCTCTCTCTCTTTCTCTCTCTCTCTCTCTCTTACTCGCAGACCCAAACAAAAGCACGTGTTCACACACACTCCATGCTGAACAGGTGTGAGCTCTTCTCTGCCTACAAATCCATTGATTCCAGCAGTGCTCAACATGAATCAAACACAGTATCTTTTGGATGCATAATGAAATTAAATAATAATAAAATATGAAGATGATGTGCATAAACAATGTGGATCATTTCCTGCACTCACACAGAGACAGCGAAGTTCAGGGCAAAAACATATTTCAGGTTTATGGAGAATAAAAACTGATATAACAAGAGAAGGTGGATATTTTGGGCTATTTTTCGGTCCTGGTTGTTTTGGCAATGCTTTCCTTCAACTCAGTGATAGTGCTACTATGTGCATCATGACTATAAGTTCAGCTACTCATTATGAAGCCTAGAATATAGGCAATAGCCATGCAGTTTGACTGCATATACAGGTCATCTTGTAGAGTGCCCATGACTCATTAAAAAGTTATCCAGCTTTTATATGGTGACATCTCTCTCCACTTTACTGCTGAATGTGCATCTATGGACAGAAGACAAGCAGACAGTTGAGCTACATTACTAGGTCTGTCATGCACGCTAGATCATCTTTCACTCAGTTGTTACCGTTCACTTGGTGAGTTTCTCCCGTTCGAACACAGAAAGACGAGCTGTGTGAGTGGGAGGAATTTGTGAGGGAGCTGCTTGTGACCCAAGACTGGCAGTTTACTCGGAAAGGAGAAAACTTTGGTAAAATCGATTGGCCATTAAGTGGACACTGGAAAGTTACTCTCAGGACATTGACCAGAAGAACGAAATTAACCTCCTACAGCAAATGTGAATTTGGGTTCCCTAGGCCTTTAACATTGTATCTACATCACTAGCTACTGTAGCAAGACTAACGGTATTCTGAAGGGCATTACATCATCAGAAAGTGCCATGATATGACGTTAAATGAATGCTACATTCACTCATAGCTCCATCTGTAGATATTTTGTGCTACACTATATGGGCAAAAGTACTGGGGTAGTGGCCTAGTGGGTAAAACACCTGCCTGTGAACCCGATGACCACAAAGTCACAGGTTGGAACCACCACTTTCTACCATTGTGTCCTTGAGGAAGACACTTAACCCTCAGTTGCTCCAGGGGGACTGTCCCTGTAACCAATGATTGTAGGTCACTCTGGGTAATGCCCCCTTTACGCTTTATTGGGACACACCTATTTTTCAGTGTTTAGGTTACGACCCTTACTTCCATTGAAGGGCAATCTTAAGACTTTAGTATACCAAGACATTTTGGACAATGCCAGGCTTCCACCTTTGTGCAGACACCTTGAGGAAGAACCTTTTCTAGGCCGCAGTGCACAAAGCAAGGTCCACAATGACATGACTGGATGAGACCTTACCATCCAACATATTTGGGATGAACTGAAACGGAGATAGTGAGACAGAAACTCTAAAATCTGTTGGAAAGCCTTCTAAAGAGTGGAAGCTGTAAAGTCCCTGTCGGTGTAAAGGTCAGGCGTCCCTGAGCTTTACATTTGTCCATATAGAGTACGTGTCACACTGGGTTGACAAGTTTTTCCCCATCATTCTGTAAAGCTTGTTCAACCTAGCAACAGCTAAGTAATGTACGTTTATTAGCAAGGTTATAAATCCTAGCCCACTCCTCTCACACTGTGTTGAGTTGTTAAGTAAGCTCTAATAGACTTGCTTCTGTAACACACTGTTATCTCACTTATCTCACTTTTATCTGATTTATCACAGAGCTATAAAAGAAACGGAGCATTGTGTTACATTTGACAGTGTTCTAACATTGTGAAATATTTTAAGTGGCCGCAGAACCTCTAGACCTTTTTTCTTTGAGTCTGTGAGTGTGAGTTTCCTCGGTTGTGCCTTGGATGCCAAAGGAGACCCCTTAGACATTTCAGCTATTTAGTGCTTTATTGTGAAGGGAATTTATCAGACGAGTTTTTTTGAATGTGGCCTTCGGTCTGATGTAGCGGTCAACGGCCTCTTCAGCTCAGAAAAGCACTTTAATGATGCTGATGAGAGCCGCGGTGCAAATCAATGAATTCTCCATGAATCACCACCGAAATAATGCCCGCCGTCCCCTTCAGCCCGTTCCCGGCCAGCCTGCTTTAATTGATTGGGCCTTTTTTTAGGCATGAAGCTTTCTCAGAGTGAGTATTATGTGTCATTCAGGGCCAGCTGGCTGGCCAGACAGAAACACACACGCATAGACGCATGCAAGGAGAGATCGATGGGAATCCACTCTTCATTGTCTGAAACCACAGCAGGTTGCGTTCAGTCTTGGCTGTTTGTGATTGTTTAGGAGAACAGAGAGCGGGTTGACGTCAACCACGATGTTGAAGCTGACCCCATAGCCGTCTCTCTCTAAACTCCTAAAACTTCCCAAATGTGACGATCAGCCAAGATATGTTTCATGTCTGAAGTTTGCTTCTTTGGTTTTGCACTGGAGCTTCAAGCCTGATGTAGATAAGTAATGTAAGTTTATTAGCAACCAATTAGCATCATGCAGCGTTACACGACTGACAGAAGTTTTGGGATGCCAGGCCATTACATTCTAATACATAGACTCTAATGTGGAGTTGGTCCCCACTTTGCAGCTGTAACAGCCTTTATGAGGTCAGACACTGATGCTGGCTCGCAATCTCTGTTCCAGTTCATCCCAAAGGTGCTGGATGGGGTTGAGGTCAGGACTCTGTGTGGCCAGTCAAGTT
>JBBPCY010000109.1:7645929-7656287 GCA_037974405.1 Brachyalestes nurse
ACAGGGAGATATTTCCATCAGAAGAAGATCAGGTGGAAGGCTGTTTTTTTTTTTCTTTTCTTTTTTTTTTTTTTTTTTGTTTCGGTGTACTCCAAATAACGGTGGCAGGTTTTTGTTGATGTATGCAAATTGGGACTTTTTTTCCCCTTTGGGAAATCCCTCTGAAGTTGTTTGTGAGAGTGTGTTCAGAAACAAAGGTGCTTTTATTTTTTTGAGTTTTTTCCTCAACCTTGAGCCTTTAGCATGAATCTCTCTGGCCTGATTCTTTCCAGATTAGATGAAAATTTAATCCTCTGTGCATATGCACGCGACTCCAACCAGTCAGAGATTTACGGTTGTTTGTGTGACTGGAAATCAAATCTTCTGTCCATCAGCGAGTTACACTAATCAGAGCTAGCTCGCTAATCACGTCTAGCTAATCGCAAACTTAGCCTGTAACTGGACAAACAAGCTCTCGTCCAGTTTTTAAGAAGAGAAAAAGGGTACAAGTGTGTACAGTTTTTAAGAAAAGAAAAAGTTAGGGTTAGATGAGAACAATATTATTAGCATAAAATGGTTCCTGTCAAGGCTTAGGGGTGGGTGTTTATTTCTGAGCGTGTGTGTGTGTGTGTATGTAGAAGGAGCACATTTTACACACACACACACACACACACACACACACACACATATATATATATATATATAATTTTTTTTCTACATTCTTGCAGAAACTAGCATTCCAGGCCTCCAGCACTGCTCTTTGTCAGTAAGTGTCAAGCTCTGAACATGATCAGTCTGATGCTGAAAAGGCCTTTCATTCAGCGTGATTGTTCGGCACTAATTGCTCGCTAAAAATATCTGCGATTGGTATTCTTTTGTGCGTTTGCATGCCTGGTATTACATTAACTGCGACTTTGTGTTTTGACAGCTACAGTGTAGATTAAATACTGTAAAAAAAAAAAAAAAAAGTGTTTTGCCGACTGGTTTGTTTAAAGATATATTCCATCGTTTTGATTTTTTTCCGTGTTATCAAATTTCCTAATTTTGCTCACAATGGAGAAATAATTAACCGCTAATATTATGGCTTATGCTAGCATGATATGAACCATGTTTTTTTTCTCTCTCTTTCTTTCTTTCTTTCTTTCTTTCTTATAGAGATTAAGACATTTCATAATGAAAGAGTCCATTAGAGCTCACTATCATTATCTGTGTGTGTGAGCGTGCGCGTGTGTGTGTCTCAGACGAGTTTGTAACCACTGAAAGACGAACACGGCGGTTTCAAACTGTGCCAATTTAGCTGATGATCCGCGACAGTAATTAGATAAAGATTCGCGACAAAGACGCAGAAACCTTTTTTTCCCCCCTCACGCTCAACCTCAAAGCTTGGGACACTTTTATTTTGATAAAGCAAAGGGGGAAAGAATGCTGAACTTAGGTAAATATAGGCCTATTCAAGTCACGTTTCTATTCTCAGCTCGATTGTATATAGAAGGGCCTCCACGTTGATGCAGTGGGTAGCAATGTTGCCTCACAGCTCCAGGTTTGGGGGTTTGAATCTGGGTCCTGGTCTTGTGTGTGTGGAGTTTGCATTTTCTCCTCGTGATGGTGTGGGTTCCCTTCAGGGTCTCTGGTTTCTCCCACAGTCCAGAGACATGAGTGTCAGGTGAATTCTAAATTGACTGTAGGTGTGAGTGTGTGAGTGAATGGTGTGTGTGTGTGAGTCCCTGCCTCACACCCATAGACCCCGGGAAAGCTTTCAGGTATCCGCAACGCTAGTAAGGATTAAGTGGTTACAGAAAACGAATGAATGAATGAATGAAGATTATATAGAGTAAAGCGATTTCCCAACAGGAGTTAAGACAAAGACGAGAATGAGTGCATTGTAAAGTAGTGATTTTGTTCCACTAAAGGAGAATGCAATGTAGAAAATGATATCCTTCCCCCTCCTCTGAACTGCAGGGTATTTTCTTTTTCTCCTTTTTTATTTTTTTGGTAGAGGATGCAAATCTGACCTCCTTTCGTAATTGTTATTCAGAGAAGAATTATTATTATACGGCTTGGATGTAATTTTACTCAAATGGATCCAGGGCACTTCTACGAGTTAGTTATTACAATAATATTCAAACAAATGGTTTTATTATCTGGAGTGCTGCTTGAATTATTTTGATCCATGTCTTGGATTTTTTTTTTTTTGTTCTCCTTTTTTTTCTTTGTTTTTTGTGTTCCAACCCCCACCCCCACCTCCACCCCAAACACAGAAGAACAGATCAGTCCACATTTTTCTGATTCTGTCTAAAATATCTAAGCCTCTAATCTGGGTATAATTTCATTTTGCCAGATTAAATATTCTCTGTGAGTTGGGATTCCTTTGACCTTGTCCACTCTAGGAGATATGTTCTTAAAGAGGAAAAAAAAAAAACCAAAAAAAACTTAACATGACTCAATTGAAAAATCCCTCACTTCAGCGAGTCCCCATCAGGGCTCTGGGTTAGAAAGGATCCACCACTGAGCGGCTTTTGTAATTACTTCAGTAAGCGTCTTTGGTTATTTTTCTTTGTACTGTCATGATCCATGGAGGCTCCATCTGATTTCAATCAGGTGAAATGGAGGATCACAGAGCGAGCCTCTCGGCTAATGACCTCAAGCTTTCAGAGAATTGATGGTGAGACATGTTTAAAAGCTCCAAGTGGGGATAATATCAAAGACTTGCCGGGCTCATGCGCAGCTGCTGCATTGTTAGGAGGTTCCTGCATATTAATATTTCATCTGTTAGCGTCTCATTTGTGGTACTTAAGTTGATGTCTTCAGATTTTGCACATTGGCTTTGCCCTTGTTTCCGTCAACATGCTTGAATCCAGGAGACGAATAACAGATGCCCGATTTTTTTTTTTTTGTTTTATAAATCCTTTTTAGGCCTTCGCAGAGGGAATCGCTCTTGGATGCTTTTAAGCGGCAGGCTTGGAGGCAGCTATTATTTTAAAGAGAAGAACATTTAGCCTCTCGGTACTTTGAGCTCTGTATCGATCCCTGAAATGATGGCACCCTCCAGAAACGCTGAAATGGATATTGAGAGAAAATGTGAGCGCGTTCAGATTGCTAGCTTTCATGTCAGAGATATCACCCAGTCAATTCCCTCAAGAGGCCAAAATCTGGAAGCTGATTAAGATTGAAAAGTGAGCTTTGTTTTCACCAACACAGCACCCATCTTTGTTATTAGGAGCTCGCAAGCCCGGGCCTGCCCTTTGGCCTTTCAGCAGAATGAGTGATGGCTATCAGACCAGCGTTAGCAAGACAGACACTAAATCACCCTGACCTTCCTCCGGTTCATCCTTGACATTCAGAGAGATGTTTCTGAAGAGATTCTGAGCTTAACAGTTTCAGGATAAGCTTATAAGTTTATAACAGCCCGATGCAAGGACTCGAATGAAAAAACGAATGTGAAGAAGGCTTTGCCTATAGAATTTAATACATCATCCATTTTTTTGTGAAACTAGTTAGTAAATGTGTTGTGTGTCAAACTAAATAATAATAATAATAAGAAGAAGTAGAATACTGTCATACAAACGCGTGCTATTATAATAACGACGTAGCGCTGGATTGTGAATACATATATAGGCCATATGATGTCTTACTCAATAAAGACTATACTAAACTGTATCCACCGTTATGCACTTTTGAAAAACGCTGGTCAATTTATTATGTACTTAGAAAATCAACAAAAGCCATATGTCATCATCTTCTGCAGAGGATACCGCATATTTTACTGCACATTTTAGTACGCAATTAATATTTATTTGATAAGTAACATGTTGGAAAAAAAAGATGCACAGACCACATTTTTCAATGTATTCAGTTCAGCAAATAAACATGAATAGCGCAGTAAAATGTGCAGAAGTGTGTTCTCTGTAAAACTACATTTTCGCCGCTTAGGTACATAGCCAGCTGATTTAAGAGCATCATCTTCTCATAAAACACCGCTTGCTTGCTGCACATCGTATATGCCAGTGTCTGTAGCCTAAAGAAATGAATGTGCAATGCTGGGCGGTTAATGGGCGTTTAGCGCTGTTGCTAAACGTTTCCTGTTGAAGGACACGTGTTCTTGGTGGAGGTCACATATCTAGTAATGAGATTTGTGGGTAAACAGGTGGGGCATGTGTGCGTGCGGATGTTGCTTTAGGATGTCAGGTGACCCCTGAACCCGCAATAATAAGGGGCTGATGAGTAGAGGAGCGAGAGAGACAGACTTGTTAGCAATGGCCATCAACTCTAACCTGAAAGACACACAAAGAAAACATGAGCAGTGTGTGCAGATCAATAGGGCCTCTTCCTCGCATTGTGTTCCTGAGGTGTAGAAATGCTTGAGTGTCCCACTGAAAATGTTACCAATTAATCCATTTTGGAATGTTACAATGTTACAATTTAAAATGACATCGGTTTTAATGACATTATGTTTTTGTAAGAAACATTCATTTTTTTCAGTTGTATAATAACATACAATACAACAATATAATATAGCAGTTTTATTGCAGTAGAATAGAATAACAGAGTATAACAGTATAATACAATATAACAGTATAATACAATATAACAGTATAATAAAACATAACAGTATAATACAGTATAACAGTATAATACAATACCACAGTGTAATCCAGCAGAATAGTATAATACAATAATGTATCAGTATTATACAGTATAACAGCACAATACAACATAGCAGTATAATACAATATAACAGTATAGTGCAGTATAATAGTATAATACAGTATAAGAGTATAATACAGTATAATAGTACAATAGAGTATAACAGTATAGTGCAGTATAATAGTAAAATAAAATGTAACAGTATAATGCAGTATAATACAATATAACAGTATAGTGCACTATAATAGTACAACAGAGTATAATAGTATAATACAGCATAACAGTATAATAGTTCCTCCCATACGTTTAATGATGTGCTGAATCATATCCTAAAGAACTGCAATCGAATAATCAAATCAAATCACTACAAGGTCTACGATGTACACTCATTGTTTTTGGTTGAATTGTAACTCTTGGATAAGAGCTTCTGAATAACAGCGATAAACAAATAAACAGCAGTAAACAGTACTTCTTGTTGTTTTTGATGGGTGCTAAATACTGACCTTGTGTATGTGCAGTAAATACGCATACACACACCTAGAACACAGACACAAAAACCTGGCAAAGTTAAGAAAACAAAAACACCCAACCAAGGCATTTGCATATAATGGAGTGTATATGAAGCGAAGGCCAACACGTAAAGAAACTGAAATAAATAGACAAAACAATTGTTAGCTGCAAAGCAATGAACAGTTATATTTTTCTTTAAGTGAAAGTAAGTGTAGGGACTGAGAGACAGGCTGCAAGTGCAAAGGAGCTTCACTGTAGCAAATGTAACATTTGTGGTCCATAAAGTAGAAAAGAACAATGTAGGCAAATGATCAGAATCAAGTAACAGAGCAAGGGTACAAACACAGTAAACCAGCTGGAAAGGATACAATAGTGGCAGAAGAAGATGCAGAAAAAAGTAGAAAAAGAAGAAGTGCATTACATTTAAGAAGTGTGTTCTCTGTAGATAAAAATCGACAAACTGTCCAAAACTTTGCATATGGATGTAAAAACAATATAATACCTTCAGATTAAAATACTGTACAAACAGAGCAGAATAAACTGCAGCTAATAGCTATGGTTTGAATTCAACTTAAGTGAAGTTAAGTGTTACAGTGACCAGATGTGTACCTACAGGGTTGTTTGGCACACTGGTAAGCATTTTGTAAACTTTGTAAAGTTATAGTCTATAGTAAGAGCTGATTTTGCCATGTCCACCATGCATAAAACCTGGGAGCCGCATTGCCAGCAGACAGTGCCCCCTGGGCCAGTGGGGGATTAAGTGCCAAAGGCACAGCTGGAAATGTCTAGTCATTCCTGAGGTTTGCACTTCAGGCTGCTGGTTTACTCCTCTTACCACTAGGCTACAGGTCCAGTACTGTATTAAATACTTTTAACAGCACTTCTTTAGCAGTTTTCAGCAGTTTTTATAATAAACAGAAAGCTGTTTAGGTCTTGTCTTTTTTTCTACAGAAAACTGCACGCCTAAAGGAACAAGAAGTCAAAAAGTCTTATAGCTGGGGAGAAATGCCAAAGTCTGTGTGTTGTTGTGATGTCAGCACTCGTCAGCACTCAGACCTTTCATGTACTTTAAACACCTTTAGGCCCAAAGAGTTTCCATATGTGCTCATAAAGAAAACTCATTATGTTTTGCAAAATGTACTCTTTTTGGTAAATATTATGATGATTTTTAATCTGTCTATCTATCTGTCTGTCTATCTATTTCTGTCTATCTATCTGTCTACACATCTGCTAGATCAAGATTAGCCTTTGTTTGAATTACACTACATAAGCTGGAAAGAAAAGTATAAAGTCTCCTCTACTCCTCCCTTGAACATCCTCTGTGTGTTTGATCAGACTCCATCAGTATTCCTCTGTTTTTCCCCGTTTGGATGGTAACCACCTCCAAGGCAATTAATTGAACAATAAATAGCTTTTGTCGACGATTACTTACCTTATTATTCATCCATTTCGGTTCAGATCAACCATGTAATTGTGTGAATACTTTCATCCACAAACAGGATTGCTGCAGATAATGCGGCCATGTCCTTGCCCAGTCTTTTACACACACACACACACACACACACACACACACACACACGCACGCACACATTCACACCTATCTATCTATCTATCTATCTATCTATCTATCTATCTATCTATCTATCTATCTATCTATCCATCTATCGAGATCTCGCTCTCTCTCCCTTTCTCTCATTTTATATATCTAACACATTAGTCGCAGATCTTTTTAAATCCTGTGAATTGCAAGATATGACTTCCATGAGTTGGATTAGCACATCTCATAGGTGCTTGATGGGATTGAGATCTGGAGAGTTTGAAGACCAAGTGAAGACCTTGAGTTCTTTGCCATGTTCTTTAAACCATTCCTGAACAATTTTTGCAGTGTAGCATGTTGGACTCTCCTGAAAGAGGCCACCGTTGGATAGTTGAGCACATTTTAAACCTGAGCCTGAAGCTGGAGAGGGAACCTCAGCTGTAGCAAACATCCTGTGTGGTACCAGTGGTACCACCCCAAGGACCTTAACTGCTACAGGTCAGTGACCCAGACACTGCACCTGATGAAGGCCCTGGAGAGGCTAGTCTTTGTGCATCTCCGCCCACTGGTGAGCCCCTCAGTGGACCTACTACAGTTCACCTATCAACCTGGCACTGGAGTGGACGATGCTGACATCTGCCTCCTACACAGATCCCTCCTTCCCCTGGAAAAGGCTGGGAACACTGTGAGAATCATGTTTTTTATTTCTCCAGAAGCTTTAATACCACACAGCCCACTCTTCTGAGGGACATGTTGGAGTGCACAGGGATGGACCACCACCTCACAACATGGATCCTGGACTACCTCACCAACTGAGTACAGTATATGAAGGTATGGGACTGTGAGTCTGACATGGTTACCTTCTGCCCAGGTGCCCTGCTGTGAAGAGTTTTGGCTCTTTTCCATTTCACCTTCAACAGACTTCAAGCATAACAAGCGAACTGTCTCCAAAGGTTTTCTGATGACTCCGCAATAGTCGGCCTGATCACAGATGGGAACAACAGGGAGTACAGAGATCTGACCCAGAGCTGTGGACTGGTGCCAACAGAACCATCTCCAGATCAATACTGGGAAAAACTAAAGAGCTGGTGGTGGACTTCCACAGGTACAAACTCTCTGCCTCTGGACCTGAGGACATCCAGGGGGTGAACACTGAGATGGGTGAAATCTTACAAGTATCTGGGTGGTCACTGGAATAATAAACTGGACTGTTCTATACAAATGCTCTTTGTATGAAAGGGGAAGCTAGACTCTATCTGCTGAGGATACTCAGGACCTTTGATATGTAAGGGGGCACTCCAGAGGACCTGTGGTGGCACCAGACATCTTCTATAGAGTGGTCGGCTGGGGCAACTATTGACAAGAAAAGATTTGACAGACTTTTTAAGAGGCCCAGCTCTGTCCTGGGTTGCCCTCTCGACCCAGTGGAGGCGGTAGGAGAAGAAGAATGATGGCTAAGCTATCATCCCTGATGGAGAACAGGTTCCACTCTAACAGCGCTGGCCGACTCCTTCAGTGACAGACTGCTTCTCTCGCAATGTGTGGGAGATACGGCAGGTTCTGTCTTTCTGCTGCTGTCAAGACTTTACAGTCAACACTGCTCCCAGCAGACTCACACACCAAAAACTAACAAGCCACTTATGTGCAATAGCACCATATAATATTCACTAACCAGTGCACTGTCTGTTTCATTTATTTCTTATTTATTCTGTTTTGCTGTCTATTTTACTTATTATTCTATCACTATTTTATTATTTTCATCATTACTTTGTGCTATCCTCTCCCACCACTGTGGGCCTAATACATTTTAACTAATATCTCAGTGGGGCAAAGCTGTTTTGACAGCAACAATACAACGTTACATAGCACATAGCATAGTGGTGTGTGTAAACATATATATGTATATATTATTATGCAAGAAAGGAATACAAAGAGGTAACTTCGTAGCTATAATGAATAACCTTTATAAGAAAAGGATGAAAACAAAGCATTATAACTACTTCTTACAGCTAAGAACGTTTCTAAAAGAGGTTACCTAAATAACGAATGTACATGTCTCTGTAACAAAGGGGCGAAAAGAGGTAGCCTACATAACCGAGGGAGAAAAAGAACTGCAAGAAAAGGTTTTATAAGAGAAAGGGCCGCCCTTCAGTTCTTTTAAAGTCTTTTGAGTGATTTTTTTATGGTAGATTTCAGCTGACGTGTTTGGGCGATGTGGAAGTGATGGTTCATGCTGTTCAAGTACACACCATAAAACTGCCTGTCTAACAGCTCGAACAGCATCTAAACAACAAAGTGCCATGGCGGAGGAGACATTGGTTCTCTTATTTTCTCCTTTTCACTGTGTTCCTGGTGGACATTTTAAAGAGCTTTAAACTCATTTAGCTCTTGCAGTTCAGCATCTTCAGGTTTATTCTACTTTTCCTACTTTCATTTTTGTCTTTTACTAACATGCTCACATAACAAATCGAGTAGCGCCAATAGAGTATGACAGCATCAAGTTGTCATGTAGTGCATGTAATCACACTTCTATAGTAATAATGGGATAACAAGAATAACGGGATAGAAAATATATAATTTTAACAATAAACAATTGCTGAGATTTGCACGTGACATGTTTTCTTGGTAGATCCGTTAAAGGCAGTTTATAAGTGTAAAGTTCATTTAAGTCATACGTGAACACAGCACACAGTTCTTCTCTGCATTTAACCCATTCACCAAGTAAGCAGCGGGCAGCCAGGAATGCAGGAGTATGCATAAAGGTTCCTCAGTGGTGCCACTGGCAGTCCTGGGATTCAAACCCACAACCTTCTGATTGCAGGGGCAACCTCCTAACCACTAGGCCAGCAGCTGCCTCTGGTTATAAAACGCATTCTGAGTGTACAGTCATTTCTCTACACTTTTCATAGCTTTAAAATGAGAGACTTTTCTAAGCTTTAAATAATGCCCAACTGTAATAGATCATCTTTAACAGTGTTACTGTTTTGGAGATATGAGGTTTTGGTCCCACAGCAATGATGTGAAACGCAAGTGTTCTTTTGGGTCATTCTGGCTCAACTCAACAAGTGGTCCATGTATGGCCAGTTTGGTTGAAAACGGCTGACCGAACATTTTTGCGAACAAAAGAAAAAATCTCATTTCATTTCAAGCCTGTGTAAATAATAAATTATGGCCTAGGCCAGAGGAATGTTGGATTTTTCATATTGGCCAAGAGACAATAAATAGGCCACAAAATGGTTTGAGTGTAGACGACACCAGATATTTCCTGAGTTTAGCCAGAATGACTCTATTGCGTTTCTTGTCCTATGAAAGAAGCTCCATGCTGCCTTTATTGTTGTATGCACTGTGGTAGTCGCTCAGTGGGTGTGCACACACATTAAGAATGGAATTCACATTGCTGTGAAAATGCTGATTACACCGGGCAACAAAAATGTGTTTCATGACATTTTGTAGTGTTTATACAATCTCAGCACGCTGATTTCAGTAGTAATGTTTATTTTCACGTAGCTTCGAGGGTTTAGTTAGAAACGTCATTTTTAGAAAAAAACTAAACTTGGCGGCTCGGCTGACGTGGTCTTTTTTTATGCTTTCAACTTTGAGCTTTGAGGGTCATTTGCATCGTTACTTTATTTGTGCATGCAAAATAAACATTGTTGCTCCCAGTGGTGTTAATATTTTGCAAATTCCA
>JBBPCY010000109.1:7681020-7698787 GCA_037974405.1 Brachyalestes nurse
TGGGAGGAGGATGTTGAGGAGAGACTGAGTGTGTTGGGAGGAGGATGTTGAGGAGAGACTGAGTGTGTTGGGAGGAGAATGCTGAGGAGAGACTCTGAGTGTGTTGGGAGGAGGATGCTGAGGAGAGACTGAGTGTGCTGGGAGGAGGATGCCGAGGAGAGACTCTGAGTGTGTTGGGAGAAGGATGCTGAGGAGAGACTGAGTGTGTTGAGAGAAGGATGCTGAGGAGAGACTCTGAGTGTGTTGGGAGGAGAATGCTGAGGAGAGACTGAGTGTGTTGGGAGAAGGATGTTGAGGATGGATCTACAGGGAGGAGGAGAAGAGGAAAACCTAGTAGGAGGTTTATGGATGTGGTGAGGGAGGACACGCAGGCAGTTGGCGTGAAAGAGGAAGATGCAGATGATGGAAGGAAATGGAGACGGTTGATCCACTGTGGTGACCCCTAATCGGGTGCAGACGGAAATAGAAGACGATTTGATTGAAATCAGTAAAATGGTCAAATGTGAGATATGGACATGAACTGGTTAAGGATCATTTTCTGAATAATTCACCTGGGGCAGCAGTGAAAGCAGCGGTTTTGCCTTTATTCTTCCGTCCTTTTTTTCTGTTCATCCTGACCTATCGTCAGCTGAGCGTTAGCGTTAATGAGTCTTGACGCTGTAGAGCTGTAGAGTGTTAATTCAAAGAAAATAATTATCTTTCACGGGTGATGGTACCGCTGCCTCCCACAATTCTACAGAGATGTATTTGACCTTGACACTGAAGTGTATTTTTTAGCGCTTTTGGCTTGTACTAAGAAAAAGAAAACTCACTGGACTGTGTTTGTTTTTGCCTATACAATATTCCTGCTTGTTTGATTATGCAGTAATTGATGCTAATCAGATATCTTTCTCAGAATATCTGACCAAATACACTATGCATCTAAATGAAATACATTATGTGTAAAATGTGTCATGGTCTATTTGTGTACACTAGTGTTGAAGTGTTCGCTGCCGTTTTCAATAAAATAAAAGCAGTTTGAAGATAAATAATACATGTGTACAGACATACAGTTATTTTCATAAGATGCTAGTACTCCACAGGTACTTCACATATCTCTAATCTTCTTTAGAGAGACATTATTGATGCATCCGGAATGTAAACTACAGAGATGCAGTTTTTCTGCATGATTAAAAAAAAAATACCTCAAAGATGAAAGTATAATATCAAAATATCAAAATAAATAAATTAATTAGTTACTTCTTTCCTCCTTTCTCAAAAAAATCTAACACACTTACAGATTTGCTGTGTTATCTGACTTTAAATATAACAATGTCCTATGTATGATATTTATATTATAGAATTATATCATCTAATTATTAAGTTAATGCATGTAAAAAGATGCGATAAATGTGTGTTATTGATGAATAAAATGTTACATATATGAATGACTAATAAGTGAATCTGGTATTAAGTGATTATTACTACAGCAATTAAGTTATCCCAGACTTTTTAACAGTAGTGTAACACCAAATGCATGCTGATTGAATTAATAGAAATACAGTTACTGTGCTGGGGAGTGTGGGCTGGGTGTGGAATAGTAATTCCGCACTCATTGTAAGGTGCAGAATGAGTTGAATCCCTGGTGTTCCTGCGAGAATGTGAAATGGCAGAGAGTTCATCAGCTTTTGTTGTCATCCCGGTGAGTTTTATCTTCCGCAGCCTGGGTGGAGCTGAGGCTCAGCCGAGGCCATTGTGTAGGAGTGTGTGTGTGTCTGTGTGCGTGTGTGAGAGAGTGGGACCGAGTTCATCTCCACACTGCTATATTATTCCGTTAGAATAATACACACTGCTGACTCTCTCGGTGAGTAGTGTGTATTGCTGCAGCTGAATAATATAGCAGCTTATATAGAAGCGAGTTGAAGTTCATTAACTGCTCGGGGAAAAGTGCGCGAAGACTCTGTTTGTGTCTACTTGTTGAAGTCCAAAAGCATATTATTATCATTTTATAGCATAGCAGCGAAACACGACGAGTAAAAACACATTTAGTGGACAGTGGTGAGTGCTGTGTGTTTATTTGATTTAATAGTTTTTTGTTTTTTACTTGTTAATCTTTGCTAACTCTCGTGCTTGAAGCTACGCCACATGGACAAAAGTATTGGGACACGTTACCATTACACCAACAGGGACTGTTAAAGACATTGCATTCAAACTTAACAGACTTTAATATGGAGTTGGTCCCCCTTTGCAACTATAACAGCTTGCACTCTTCTTGGAAGGCTTTTCACCAGATATTAAAATGTTTTTGTGGGAATTTGTGCCCATTTATTCTGTAGAGCATTTATGAGATCAGGCACTGATTTTGGGCAAGAAGGTCTGGATCACAATCTCTGTTCCAGTTCATCCCAAAGGTGCTGGATGGGGTTGTGGTCAGGGGTCTGTGCGGCCAGTCAAGTTCTTCCACACTGAACTCCTCCAGCCACGTCCCTATGGAGCTGCTTTGTGCACTGGGGCACAGTCATGCTGGAATAGAAAAGGACCGTTCTCAGACTATGTCCACAAATTTAGAAGCATGGTGTTGTCCAAAATATCTTGGTATGCTGAAGTATCATTCCTTCACTGGAAGTAGGCGGGCACCTGAATTCAATAATTAAGAGGTGTGTCCTAATACTTTTGTCCACATAGTGTAATGTTACTGAGAAACTCCCAGACAGATAAACACTGTTGTGAAGTCTTTACTCTTCCAGGTGAGGATAAAGCCATCAAGCACTTGCATCATACAATTCCATTACATTCAAGAACTGGAATGGTCTGTTTTGATGATTGCTTCTTTTAGAATTAGGTGAATTCTAATATTATACAATATATCTTGTATCATGTTGTGTATTTTTGATAGGACTATGAGGTGACTTGTTAAAGATTTTAATAATACCATTAGCTAGATGCATAGTTAAAGTCTCTCTCTCTCTCTCTCTCTCTCTCTCTCTTTGTCTAACTTTCTCTTTTCTGAACCTGAGTATGCTCTCAGCTCTCACTGGGAAAGTTCGATGTAATGTGGCAGTAAAGGTGAGGAACATGGGGTCCCTGAGAGTGGTAAGAGAGCAACGTTGGCAGGGGGTGTTAGGTGAAAACAACATGGCTGGGTTTAGACGGAGGGTGAAGGTGTGGGAAGGATGAGGGCCTTATGGTGTAATAAGAGTTACTAAATGATGTATTAAAGCTCTGTCTCTAAGTCTCTCTCTCTCTCTCTCTCTCTCTCTCTCTCTCTCACTCTCTCTTACTCTCTCTCTCTCTTCCACCTCCTCCCTCCCATCCTTTGGTGTGTATGGTTACACATGATGCACATCCGTTTTTCACACTCTCTTTATCAGGCCACAGCAGCACGGCAGGAGAGCACAGACAGAGAAAGCTCTTCTCTCTCTCAGCCCTCGGTCCAGTTCAGTTCAGTTCAGTTCAGTTCAAGTGTTTCACTGCCATTGTGAATGGAGGTACATTCATATTGCCATATGTGAAAAATAATAAGACACAACACACAACCAATTTAACATTGTTTATTCTTCCTAATTATAATAACATGAATCATTGTCATTATTAATTAACATTAAACGCTATAAAGCTAAATAAATTATGTATATAGAATATGTAAAGTGGGACTCAGTATGTTGTTTGTTATTACACGTCAGAAAAGTCTTTCATTCTCCGTCACTAAAATATAAAAGCTTTTCAAAAGCTAACCGTGTCCAGCCCTTCTGATTAAAATGGGGCGTGCAATTTACAACCAGCACGAATACATGAAAATTAAGTGGCAGGATGTAAATAGATGGGGTTAATCATAGCAAAACTCTGAGTGATTTGAAATGGTGGAAGGGAGCATTGGCTTGAGTTTAAAAAAATTAACTCAAGCAATAATTTTGATGGCGACTGAACTGTGACAGATCTGCTGTGCCTAAGGTGAAAAATTGTACAGTGACTTACAGGTAGGAGTGTGTGTGTGTGTGTGTGAGTGTGTGTGTGTGTGTTGCGGTGTATTGAATCTGTAGAAATTAACCCTGGTGGGGATTGGGGCGGGGCCCCCGATTGCCACTTGATATTTTCCAGTCTTCTTGTACATATCCTCTCTCCAGTTCTTTCTATGGGTGTGGATTACAGAGGGTGGGAGAAAGAGAGAGAGAGAGAGAGACAGAGAGAGAGAGAGAGAGATAGAGAATACCCTGTGTTTGTGTGTTTATCGGCACTTTTATTCTTGCAGGAGCGCATACATTTATTGATTGGTGTAGAATCGGGTTAGAAGGTTAGTGCTGGACGTGTAAATGTGCGAGTAGGTGCGGAGTATATTAAAAGGGGCATGTTGGAGTGTAATAGGCTCTTCCAGTCCTTTCTCTTTCTATCTCTTCAACCTCCCAGCACTATCGTCTGATTGCATTTCATGCTCTGCAAGTGCATTAGCTGCGTTCGTGTAGTGGTCTGAACTCTTTGCCTGCGCTTTGACTGTGTAGTTATGGCTTAAAAAGGAGGCCTTTAAATTGCGGCTCTTAAATGCGGCCCTGATCCCTGCCGACCCCCGGCATGATGAGGTATGAACACCGTGTCAGGGCTTTTCCTTGAAAACATGGCAAAAAAAAAGCCCTCTGTGTGTTATGGGGGAAAAACACAGGAACGCCTGACAAAAACGCAGTTCACAGGACAAACCTAATAGAAGACACAGAGGCCATTTATGTTGCTTTCAGATCATCTTGTCAATTCAAGCCTGACCTCTGGAGCAAGTTCTGGAGAAAAGAAAGCGGCAGAGCTGACTACAAAAAGTACAAAGATACGGAATAATTGCAAAACGAATACATGGACTATAGATGGATAAGGTGGGGGGTGAGCTCATGGGTTAGTAACAGCCTGAGATATGCATTTGCAGGTTACATGAGCAGCGCTGAGCTGCGCCTATGCTTTAGGTTAATGGGGTGGAAGTTTTTACCACCTATATTTACTGCCTGTGGCCTGCAGTCAGAAAGCTCAGCTTGCAGGTGCATGTGAAGTTGGGCAGGCCAAGCTTGGTAAGTTTCAGTATGACCTTGATGGGCTGATGCTAAAAGCTCGGCTGTTTTTCGGGAAAAAAAATGTCCATGTGTCATGCCTGCATGTGGGACTGGTGCAGAAAATATTGAGATGCAGGAATTGAATGGACAGATAGATAATCCATATGGTTTGATCACAAAAGGAGTAAACAATTCAGTCCAAAAACACAACCAGAGTGAAGTGCACACCCCATCTCAAGCACAGGCTCACTGCAAAGTAAACAGCTTGGAAAATGTGAAAACAGTCACTGGGCAAATAGTGAAAACTCTCTTTCAGACCCGAGTACAAACGAGACCAGTCCTTCATAAGAGACCGGACAGAGAACTCCGCATAGGCTGGCTATAAATAAGGACGACAGAGAAAACAGGTATGGGGTGTAACTAATGTGGTCCAAAGAAATACAGGGGGTCATCGGGTTACAACAGTCTCGACATACAACGTTTTGAGTTTCCCACTCCCACTACCACTCGGCTTACACCGTTAGCGCCATACCTACAGACTACGTGGGCGAACTAGTTTGGTTGCACCATAGCTACAGAATACATGGGGGAACTAGTTTGGTTGCACCATAGCTACAGAATACATGGGGGAACTAGTTTGGTTGCACCATACCTACGGACTACGTGGGGGAACTACTTTGGTTGCACCATACCTACGGACTACGTGGGGGAACTAATTTTGTTGCACCATACCTACGGACTACGTGGGGGAACTACTTTGGTTGCACTATACCTACGGACTACGTGGGGAAACTAGTTTGGTTGCACTATACCTACGGACTACGTGGGCGAACTATTTTGGTTGCACGTGGACCCTCTGTAATGAGGATCATCAACAAGCTGACAGGTTAAACGGAACACACACCTTCGGGGTAACAAAACACAGATAATGACTGTTAAGCTGAGACTAGCAGTGTGAAAAAAGCAAAACGCAAGCCATGCTTCGGTAATCTAGTGACAGAAACAGGGCAGAGACTGCGACACAAAGTTGGCGAAATACTTTTCCAAGCATGTTGAGCGAGGGCTGCTGAATGATACACCATGCTATTTGGACCACATAAGGATAACAGGAGATCCTTCAGGTCAGGAATGCTGTTCTCGATAAGCCTGAGTACCAGGTTCACCTGACATTTCATGGGTGGCAAAGTAAAAGCTAGAGAACATTATTTACCCTGGATTTTTGGAGTCGGTGTGATGATTGTGCATGAAACAATACCCTCTGAGACAATTTGTTATTTTAGCAGTTCCAGAGCCCTGATTCCAGTAATGCCAGTAGTTATAAAAGGGGAATTTGAAAAAAACCCCCGGAAGATAGCTAATGTTCTCAATGGAATTAATGTTAACACCACATCCAAACTGTGATGGCTACCACTCTCTCTCGCTCTCGCTCTTGCCCTCTCTTTCTCTTTCCTTTGCTTCCTCCTTTAACCATAAGCTGTGTTTTGCTTATGATATGGAACAATACTTGAGACATTAAAGTATCCATTGTAGTACCCGCTGTACTGGATATTACACTTTCTGTTGTGTTACCTGTTGTGATTTTAGACAGTTTCATTGTCTGCTGCAGTCCTGTAATGTTACTGTTATAGTGCTGTTGTAGAAGGTTTGTAGTGTTGTTGCAGTTTCTTTTGCAGCACCTTTTGTAGTTGCTTTTTCAGGGGTGCAAGCTTGTCACTAGGTTATTTGTGTGAGGCAAAAAAGCTCCTGTCTGTTCCTGGCTTGTGTATGGTACTAGAATGGTGACGATTGAAAAAGACCCTCTTTGAGAAGTCTTTAACACAGGACCACTTTAGCTGAACGTCTTACAAATTAGTCTCGGGATTCCAAGGCAAGGCAAGGCAAGTTTATTTGTATAGCACATTATCATGGACATAGATCATTTAATATGCTTTACAGAGTTAAATAGAATAAAAGTAGCATGAAAGTAGGATTTCAGATTAATTTAAACAAAGGTAAAAAACAGAATATAAATAAAAGTGTGTGTATTTTGTGTTGGTCTTACTGGTAACTGAAAGCAGAGGAAAACAGGTTGGTTTTAAGTTTCAAATACAATTGGAATTTCATTCCAGTAATGCCAGTAGTTATACAAGAGGAATTTGGAATAACAAGTACATTTATCTATTGTTAGAAATAATGGAAATAATGGAAATTCTGTTAACACCACATCTGAACTGTGATGGCTACGTCTCGCTCTCGTTCTCTTTTCTCTCGCTGTCTCTCAACCGAAATATAGCGTAAACCGTGTTTACCGTTTGCTGTCTGTTGTTTTACATATTGTGGTTTTGTTTTGTTTGATGAACTTTATTGTTATAGATGCAGTGTACTTTAATGCAGGTTTGGCCCTGCCTCCACTTTCTTATGTGCCCTGCACTGATGTCCCCTCACATTACATTACATCTGTAGTAGGAAGATTAGGCACCTCTGGTTATTTACAGTCTGTCCCTTTGTTTTCTGAACTGGGACAGTCTGGGTTTCCCTAAGGACCTTTTTGAGAAGTGCTGAGCTCGAGGGTGTAATTGGAGTTGAGTTGGAGTGATGATTCTGATCCGGAACCAATCATCCAGCATCAGGACCTGACCTGGTTAATGCTCTGAATGTAATCAAATCCTCACAGCAATGTTCCAGCATATAGTGTAAAACCTCAACAGAAGAACAGAGACTTGTACTGCATCAAAGGGAGAACAGACTCTTAATATACAGATGTCTAATAAGGAGGTATCTGCTTTTGGACATATGCTATAGATGGATTGATGGATAGATGGGTGGGTGGATGTATTGATGGGTAGCTAGATAGATGGATAGCTAGATAGAAGATGCATGAATGGAAGGATAGATGGATTGACAGACATATAAATAGTTTTGCATATGATATTAGATCTTTTAACATGATGTAGATAGTGGTCCTAGTGGCCACTGCTTTCTCGGAGTTGAATGAAAGTTTTATATTACTGGAGTTTCGTGGAGGATGCATAAGGAGATGTGGCCTATATTAAAAATGATTCCGGTGGAGCCCGTATTCATCCATGGCAAATTGCTCCAATCAGTTCGGTGTCAGAGCTAAACAATGGATTTCCTTTACAGTCAAAGGAGCATGAAGCCTTCTGTGGGGATTTTATATACGGGGAAAGCGTCCAGAGAGACTGAGAAAAGAAACCTGAATTCAAAGTCATTACAATGCTTCATTGCTCTATTTTCTAATTTATCAAGATTAATGATAGGCAATAAAGAAACATGTACTCCAAGGAATTATTTAATTTGGTGGAGTGTAAAATAAAGTAGAGCTGGAATACGAAAAGGAAGCACCTCAGAAAATTCCCCGCAGACTTGGGCTCCTGCTGAGTTCTCTTATATGAAAGATGAAAGAAGGAGTTTTACATTACGAATACGCCTGATTACTTGTCTATTTTTAACATGAGAGTGAAAGGGCAGTGTACTCTTTTTCTTTTGTCTCCACCACCACATCACATGGATGCATGACAGTTTTACAAGGCCTATATCATAGCAAACATTTTCCTTGTTTTTTTTTTTAAATCAAAAGTTTGATGTTAAAAGCTTTTAAACATACTGGCTGACCATATATAGACACAAAGCTGACAAAACAGCTCATTTTGGTTTACAGTTCATTACCTGTCATAGTTGTGATGTTTCAGTCCTGAACACATTTCCAAATCCAAAACATTCAGTCTACAGCAGTCTTCCCGCCCTTTTATCATGTAGTGGCTCCTGTCGAAGCCATACGAAGTGCTGTGCCTGCACCACCTGTAACAGAGTTGAAATGGAAGATTGTGATTAAACCTTGGTGCTGGTCCTAGTTGAATCACTGCAGAATTCATTTCAAAAGGAGCAAATGTGAAGTATGGACACAAGGGCAGCCAGTCACAGCCATGGCCGTCTACACACACTACATGCACAAAAGTATTGGGACACACCTGTTTTTCAGGGTTTGGGCTAGACCCCTACTTCTAGTAAAGGACAATCTTAATGTTTCAGCATAACAAGACACTTTGGACAACGTCATGCTTCCAAATTTGTTTGGGGAAGAACCTTTTCTATTCCAGCATGACTGTGTCCCAGTGCACAAAGCAGCTCCATAAAGAGTTCAGTGTGGAAGAACTTGCCTGGCCCCCACAGAGTCCTGACCTCAACCCCATCCAACACCTTTGGGATGAACTGGAACTGAGATTGTGAGCCAGACCTTCAGAATGAATGGGCACAAATAGAAGCTGTTACAGCTTCAGAGGGGAGACCAACTCCATATTCCACTCTATGTATATTAATGCAATGTCATTAAAGTCCCTGTTGGTGTAATGGTCAGGAGTCCCAATACTTTTGCCCATAAAGCGTACTGTTATCTATAGCAATGGAGACAGCTCAAACTTCAGGCTCCTAAAGTCATGTCCTGCTTAGTTCTGAGGGCTGAAATCTTGGAAAATGTCATGGCAAATTTTTCATACATAAAACTACACAAATGATATAAATGGAGCCAAGGAGTAAAAATATAATACAAGAAAATCCAGGATATGGACCCTTTAATCTCTCTGTGGGCCCATCCCAGTTAGCCGGAGTGCTGAAATGGCCATCTGACACTGTCAGGAGTGATTTTGATCCTTTTTTAAAAATATATTTAGCGGAGACTGTCCAGTACTCTGTTTTTTTTTTCCTCTCCCTTTCTGTCTCTCTCTCTCTCTCTGTCTCTCTCTCTGTCTCTCTCACTCTCCCTCCCTTTTTCTCTCTCTGGTCTTGTCACAGCGTGTATGCTGGGTCGTGTTAAAAGTGGGCCAGGGGAGGCGCTTCTCCACAGCAATCTGGCAGAAATGGATCTCCGTGGCTAAGTACATAATACGACAGTCTGGAGAATTGGTGGGGTTGGAGTGTGTGTCGGGGTGTGTGACGTGTGACTGAAGGCTTCAGGGCAGAGTTAAAAACCCATTCAGACTCGTTCAGATCCGTTCAAACTGCAGTTAAAAGCCTCTTGCTGGGCTGCTGTGGCTGCTGTACTCTCAGCGTATTCTCTAATTCAAGATTGAAGCACAGAAAAAAGTAACAAACTAACAAGGCAAATGATATCAAGCAACATAGAAAGATATTCGAAGCACCACGTACAATATATTTTAACTGATGCCATTAATGCTTCAAATAATTCAGGGGGTCTTTGATGAAGCATAATGACTATAAAACGTATTAATCATTTGATGTAATGATTCTTTAATGAGTAGGTTTTTATTGTCTATTGTGTGAATTATCATTCTATGATTCGTTAATCAGTTATTATTGTCATGATTAGAAGTTTGACAGTTTGGAAGTACAAGTACTATGTTCTATGTTATGAATTACAGAACTTTCTGATATTATATAAAACATATTTGTGGGTTTTACATGCTGTAATAAACTAAAATGTCTGAGCCAGGGAAAACAGAGTGATGTGGTATAGCAGATGTAAACTTTGCACTTTTGTAATGTATGCACACACACACACACACACACACACACACACACACACATACACACAGATACACACACCCCACACTGTTTGCACTACTGTAAAGACAGCATAGCCATGGCTGTTGGAGAAAGTGCTAAACAAAGATTAGACTAGACTAGACTAGAATAGAATAGAATAGAATAGAATAGAATAGAATGTGGTTTGTAGTTTGCTTTGTTTTGTCTGCTGTGGTCTTTCAGAGAGAGATGAAACTGGTAACAACGGTCACCATAGCGCTTCTCCAAGTGAAAGCATAAACATGGTCGTTTTTCTGCATTTTGAACAGTGGAGTGCGAACTGCCAAGACGTTCACAGCCTTGTATGATTTTTACTGTGAACTCAGAGACTTTTAGAGTCAGATAAAAACGTAGTCGGAGAAGAAAAGACCTAGAGGAAGTAGAAGGCAGTAGCACCTCGGCCCCCTTCAGTCTGAACCGTGTAATCAAAAGCATTTTTCATCACTTCACTGAAATGCGATTATTAGGAGGAGTTGTAAGTGGAGGAGGTTTTGAGGGTGGGTGCAGAGAGAGAGCGAGCGAGAATGAGAGAGAGGGAGAGAGAGAGATTGTTCAAAGTAAGCAAAGCTCAAGCCTGCTTTCAGCTTTTCAAACACTTTTATGCTCACACTGACTCTCTACAGCCTCCCATGGCTTGATCAATACACAAATGGTGTCATTTTTTTGCCTCTGAGTTAGATATAGTGGGCTCTAAGTGGCTCTGAGTGGTGGGCGTGATTGACGGCTCTCGCCGTAACCCGAGATCTGTAGATCCTCTCAGGCGGATCGGACACACACTTGTTTCATGGATTTGAAAGAAATTCTTGCAAAAGACACTCCATGGTTGATCTTTTCTCTGGTTTTCTGCCATCATTACTGTGGATGAGGTCAAGCACTATATCTTTTTTAAAAATCACTTTTTAATGGTTTGATGTATGTTGTGAAGATTCCTTTGAGATGTCGTTCACTCCCTAGTCCATGCAATCCATGTATGGAAACTACATTGCGAACATAGCCTGGTTTGAAATAATCAGAGTTGTGATGTTACAACCATGAAAAAATGTGCATATACAGCTTCTATGCGTTTAGATCTGCTCGTGGAGCCTACAGCGGTTTAGTCTCGCCCAATTAGTCTATAGCAGTGTATTCCCACCTATTCAGACTATACTAGTGGCACCCCACCCATTCCACCTCCAGCACTGTAGCCCGCCCTGGCATTCTGCAGCAGCTTAGCCCTGCCTGCTAGCTCCTGCTGTTCCTGGCTGTCATCAAGCAAATGGATTATCAACACATCCAAAAGGAATGGATGAAGTGGATGTCTGGCTTCAGAATTGTTGAAAGGAGGTTGAGCACTGATGCATTTGTGAATTTGCATAATAGATTATTATTCTGCCATGCTTGTATGATCGGGGTGTGTGTAGAAAGATTAGCTTAGGGCTTAAAAGAGTGGCTCGACCAAACAAACATGCTAGGAAGCGTTATTTGGCATGCTGTACTGTGGCTGTATGGTGGCTGTTAACTTTCATTTGTTGTTTTTAATATTGGCACTGTTGGCTGAAGCATAGTACAGTGGGAGACAAGATTTCCTCTGCTTTTGCATGAGACAAGGACTGCTTGAGGGAACATAAATGACCATTTTGTCTGTTGAAGGAAAACACCCATATTGGTCCATGTGAAAAAGTAATTGCCCCCTAAAAGTGCAACCAAATGGCTCCATGTAAGGTCTAGCCCTGGACTGGAGTCAGGCACTGACACTACTCAGGATCACCTGAGTACTAGGCCTAAGGTGGTATATATATATATATATATATATATAGACTAGAGCTGTAACGACACACCAAACCCACGATTCGGTTCGTATCACGATTTTTGACCCACGATTCGGTTTGTATTGCGATTCATTTGCGGTGGAGGAGAGGAAAATTTCTGAGAGGCCATTTTGTTTGGAGACACCTTATCTTTACCACAAAATTATAAAATCAATAAATGCTTCAATACCACTTATTTCCCATTCATACTGCAGAAAGGCTTCGGTGAACCGCACGAGGAGTCGATTTGGAGGAGTCGACACGCCTCTCTCGGTTCACCGCTCCGTTCAAACAAAAAAACACTCCGCACAGCTGCCCGGAGGCCACAAAACTCACTCAAAACACAATAAAACAATTACACAGAAACTCCAAAGCAGTTTATCACAACCCAGCCAGCTTATAGACACTTTTAAGCCTAGTGTCATAACTTCCACAATCAGTAAACAAAGGAGTCAGTCCATGCTTGTATGTTTGTGGGAGGGCTCTTTGAAACCCTAAGACCCTCAGCTATTGGTTAAAGAAAATAAATTGACATGAAAATCCTCCTAATACTGCGAAAAATGTATATTTCTGCGCCGGACCTGTTTACGGGTTCAACTCCCTAGCAGAGGGGGAACAGTTGTGGTAGTGTTGGATCTGCACGGGTTATCAAGTGGTTCCATGTTTTCCTGTCTGTATTCCTTCCTTGTGTTTCTCTGACCCTTTTCTGGATTTTCGGATTACTCTTTTGCCTTGTGGACTGCTTCTTATTGGATTTACTGGTTTTGGACTTTGCCTTTTGTATTTGTGACCTGTATCTTGAATTAAATCTACTCAGTGTACTCTGCATTTGGTCCATATCAGAGTACCATTACACTCCATAACCTTTTCTATCTCATCTTGCTCAGATTTTCCTTTCATCATGGCAGTGTGTGCTGCTTTTTGAGACTTTTTAGTTACTTCACATTGCCGGAAATGTTGATGTTTAGATCCAACAAGGATGGAGGTAATCAAGCATGCTTTTATCTATTCCAGTTGTTCTCAGCGTAGTTGATTGGTTGATTAAGCAACTAGGAGATGAGTGCGATTTCACACAGGGCCTGTTGGTGCTGCTTAGCTTTTTCCTTTGATATATACAATAACAACATGAACATTTTTTAGTCTTGCGTTCAACTTTGCTAGATCTGAGACAATTCCATGTGACATAATGCAAAAATAGGAGAAATTCGTTGGGACCAGATACTTTTTCATTTACGGCATTTAGCAGACGCTTTTATCCGACTTCCATTCCCTAACTACAGGAAACTACAGCCCCCTGGAGCAACTTGGGGTTAAGGGTCTTGCTCAGGGACCCAGTGGTGGTACGCTGAAGGTAGGATTCCAACCCATCACCTCTTGGTCCAGAGGCAAGTATCGTACCCAGTAGGCACAGCACTGCACATCTGTGTTCAGGATTAATAGGGTGGGAAAGCTTTAAGATTAGCTATTGCCCCACGGATCTGATGCGGCTGTGCTCCGTGACGTAAAAGAGATAGTTGTGGTCCGCCAGTACACAGCATGCTCGTCATGATCCCAGAATACACTTCAAATTAATTGCTCCCTCACAACAGTGGCAATGAATAGGCAGAGCACTGAGAGCAGTTGTAAGGGTGGGGAAATCGAATCTTAGATCAACCTTAATGACCACTTGGCTCATTTCCCCCCCAGTTTGTCCTAATGTTAGCATTGTGAATTCATCATGGCTAATACCACAACCCACCATGCACACCCTCCAGCCAGGCTGAGCGCCTCCAAGTGGATGGCGAGCCTCTCTCTCTCTCTCTCTCTCTCCGGGTGGAGGAGATTGACGGCTCTTGGCGTAACCCGAGATCCATGGATCCTCTCAGGCGGATCGGAGCTCCGGCAGACACGCACTCACGCACACTCATTTCATGGATCTGAGAAAACTCCCGTAAAAGACAGAGCGATATGCGCCCGGGCTCCTCCCTGCCTCCGCCTGCTTCCCTTTGAAAGTGTGACAGTTACATATCACTGAACCCAGACCAGACTGCCAAAACTCACCTGCTACTTCTACTCTCTGCTCCACTCTCTACGACTCTCCCGGCAATATAAAATGTGTCTGTCATGCAGTTTGGCACCTAATAAAGCTGAAGTGTGTGTAGCAGGGCCTTTATTTGGTCCCCCTGTGGAGCATTTCTAAACTAAAAAAACACATAGTTTGTGTCTGTGTGATAGAAGGAGGTGCATGTGTGTGATAATCTGCTCGTGTGAGATGAGTGCATGCGTGTGATAATCGGTTTATATGCATACAGAGTCGGTCGACATTACGAGGACACCTTGGCTTCTTTTTTTAGGTTAATTGTTCCCTTCAAAACAGTGGAAAGAGTAGATTTTGCATAAATACTGATTTTTCTGTTAAAAGTTACTGTTAAATGTACACATTTCACAACAAACCCAATGCATGGGTTTTGGCATGTTTCCCAGAGTGCTGCTGTGTAATACTGCCACAGTATTTACCTGCACAGCTCGTTTTGAAAAGCTAGGTGTCCCCAAACTTTGGTAGATTTTTTTTTTTTTTTGTGAGAACTAAATAGCTAAATAGAAATTTTATTCACATTTATTTGATCTTTGTTTTTCTCACGTTAATCGTATCTTCTACTTTTTCCTGCTTTTCTTTTTCCTTCTTTCTCTCTCTTAATGTCCACTGTCTTCCTTCTTTTTCTTTTCTTCTTGTTCTTCATATCTTCTTCATTCTCCTTCTCCTCTTCATCGTTTCTTTTTGTCCATTGTCTTTTTTGTCTTTTTTTATTTTGTTTTCAATTTCAATTTCGTTTTCTTTTCTTCTCCTTCTTCTTCTTCTTTCTTTTCCTCTCCCTTTACTGGAATGTAGCCTTCCTCTTCCCGTTAGCCATCTACCCCTGACCACACACACACACTCACACACACACACGCACACAGAGCAGCCTGTATTTCTCTCTGTCTGTGATATGGAGCAGGCCCTCATGTCCTTGGCTTTTTCTGCCTCTCTCAGGTCTCCAAGGGGATGATGGGATAGCTAGCGCTCACGCTAATCACCGCATTTGCCTAAAAGGCGTCTTTTTATTTGTGGGCTAGTGCGCCACACACTCCTAGCCGAGCGTAATGCGCTTCCTTCCCCCTTCATTCATCTCCGCGGCAACAGCATCTGAGTGTGTGAGGGGAATGTAGAGAGCTGGGGGTGAATGCATTTGTGTGTGTGTATGAGTGTGAGTGTGTGTGTGTGTGTGTGTGTCTGTGTGGGGTAACATAAGGCACACAGCCAAACATATTTACTGTCAGTGCTAATGCACGAGGTTAGACTCCTACACCAGTGTAGCTTCTTGTAGTGAATACAAAGAATTACATTTACGGTTTGATTTTTAAATCGTGCCGCCTGTATAAATTGAAGGCTCCAGAAACAAACGGTGTATTTACATAGCACCTTTTGAACAAACATCGCAGCTGAGCTGCTGTAATGACCCCGGCAACAGTGCACTCGCGCTAGATGGATTGCTTCATTATTTTGCTTGGCATTTGATTAAACCCGAGCTAATTTCACTGGAAATATTCATCTCATTTCTCAATGGATGAAGCAAAGCATTTCACTCATTTCAGCTTCATACGAAACCACATCACTGACAGGAGTCCTATCTGTGTTGGTCTTTAACACTCCTAAAGGAAAGTGAATTGTCTGTGTAATAACTGTCATTTAATGCGTGTACTTCAATCGCGATACTAGAACGGCTGTAGTTTAGTAATGACAGGAGTTTAAAGACTGGATTGCTCTTTCCACCCATTGGTCTCTAGGCACTTCAGCAGTGACGTAGGTGAAAATGACATGCTGTAAAACACATCATTGCCCCCCTCTCATTTGTGGAAATTACAGAGAGACCGAAGATGGGAATGGCCGGAGTGATTAGAGCCTGAAGGTTACCCGGTTACCTTAGACCAGTTCATCTAGCACTCTCTCTTTCTCTATTTACATAGAGTTGCCAGTTTATTACATTCACTTCCCATGTATCTACAGTAGAGGTTATTATTATTGCATGTTTTTTTAAATTATTTTAACTGACACCTCGAGCATCAACACAAACCGGGTGAACTTCCATATCAGGAGTCGTTCTGCCGCATGACAACAATTTACCATTTATTGCGCTTCCGGCGTGGATTGTGCCTCTCGTGCTCTAAGGGTTCATTTCCATATAGATTCATATTGTGGGTTTACAGTTGCTAAACTGTCACATCTGTTGCTGCACAATTGGTCAGAGCATCTCTGGCCCATTCATCAAAGGACCGGGACCACCACAGAAGCAGACGTTATTTGGGCGGTGGGCCTTTGTCAGCACGGCAGTGACACTGACATGGAAGTGTGTACCGGACGTGCTCAACCTGAACTTACAATTCTGTTTTACAGCTGCTTTGGAACAATGGCTATTCCTAATGGAGAAAGTACCATACAAGTAAAAGTGGAACTACACTGAGTGGAATGGTGCACGTCTATTTCATCTTTTAAAATCTAAGACTTAAGGGGCTGTCTAAGCCTCCGAACCGTCTATGAACTGGCCCTATCATCAGGGGATCGCAAGTTTGATCCCTGGTGATTCCACAGCTACTCATTGCTGAATCCAAAAGACCACAGTTGGTTTGCTCTCTCTAGGTGGGTAGGACGGCCCTCCCTCTCCCCCCATTACTCAGCACCATGCTAGCCAGCGCAGGTGTCTGCAAGCTGAGGCTTGGCTCCTCTAAATGAGTTCAGCTTTCCAGTGACAATGGTGGCACTTCACAACACTTGGAGGAAGCAGGTTCTAATCTGCACTCACCCAGTGATGGGTATCGTGACTAAGGTAAATCCACTTTATTGAATGGGATTGGATAGGAGTAAATTGGAAAAAAACTTTGGAAAATTCCATTATTAGGAAATAAAGACTTTCTCCAGTGCTCTTCTTCTTCCAGCTCATAGCACATGTGCTCTTCTCTCCTTGATCTATTGTAAACTTCGTTGTTGAGAAATGTGCTGCATAACTAAAACATTAAACAATAATCAAAAGGTATCATTTCAAAATCCAATATAGACCAGTTTCAAGAATTTTACTTGTTTATTTATTTACTCCATAAAGTAATTACCCCTGGAAAAGGTGGGTGAAAAGGTCAATAAGGTTTTGGTTGCTAATTAGCTCAGACATAGGAAAAAAACATTTAGTCTAACTATGTTTCCCATTAATCGGCACGCCTAGAAATTGGGACCAAAATGTAACGGAAGCCTATTCCCACATATATTTGATGTTTTAAAGCCTATCTGAGCACTCAGAAACTCTTGTTCTGTTTCACTGGTGTATAGTCAAGATGACACAGAGGTCAAATTGTTGTTGTTGTTGTTGTTGTTGTTGTTGTTGTTGTTGTTATTATTATTATTATTATTATTATTATTATTATTATTAT
>JBBPCY010000109.1:7709083-7716583 GCA_037974405.1 Brachyalestes nurse
CTCTCTCTCTCGCTCTCTCTCCTTCTCTCTCTCTCTTTCTCCGCCTCTCTCATTCTCCCCCTCTCTCTCTTTTTCCCCCTCTCTCGTTCTTCCTCTCTCTCTCACTGTAACAGTCACTTTCTCTTAGTCTCTCCAGCTAGAGTGGCAGGGCAGACTGTCCGTTTGTTGAAGTGAGTTCAAAGTGAATGTGTGTGTGTGTGTGTGTGTGTGTGTGTGGAATATGTAAGATGTAACTACCAATTACTACTAACTACTGAGGTACTGGAGATGCTAATAACACTAGCAGTAGCCAGCAACATTATTAGCAAATGAAGTACCGTTCTCGTTTCCATTCTGGTGTACTTTCACACTGTGAGATTTTATTCCGTTTTGAAGCTCAATTTGGTCATCCCCGACTAATCTTCAGGATGGGGCCCAAATCTGCTTCATTAGTTGTTGTTGATGTGCAGAGTGTGGGCGGGTGAGGGGCGGAAGGGGTCTAGCAATGCCCGAATAATTGGCCAAATGAGCTCCAGTTGAGCAAATGGACGATTAGATGGTTTTGTGACATATCACACTCAAGCTACACACACACACACACACACACACACACTGCCCCTGCCACTGTGGCGGGCAAAACAGAGGCAGAATAGAACATCAACAGAGCAGTCTGCGTTAAAATGTAGATGAAGCTAACAGCTTGAACTAGCTACGCTATTTACATCTGGGTACCACATTTAAATGCCGTTACAACACTGAAACCGTTGTGTCCACTTGGGGCTCTTGCTGTGACTCTTGTTTATAGTGTATTTTGTCCAGCTTCTTAATAAACTTTGTTGTGGTTTGGTTGATTATCGACTGGTTGTCATTGCTCGGTTATGGATGAGTAAGACGGAGTGATTTATGTTGCCATCATCAGGAGATTGATTGACTTTCGCCCAATCACAGTTTGGAGGTTAGAACTGACTGTGGTAAAGTTTATCCATAACTGGTGAGTGAGGAATCGTGAGACTGTGTTTCTACGAAGAGAATTTACAACTGCAAAGAAAAAAAGCTCCAGTTCAAACAAACAGGCTTGTATAATTATAAGCAACAAGTAGCAAGTTAATGCATTTGTGTATTTACATGAACTACATTACTGTAATCCATCTGCAGCAGTGAATACATCACCTGTAGTTACTCTTGTTGAATGTATTGTTAAAGTCTTACAGACTTAAAATCTATACAGAGACTCTGAATGTAAAGTGGGATTCATGTTTTTTTTTTAATAATTTGATTTGTTAGACAGACACAGGCAATCCTCAAAACACCAGTCTCGGATAACCAGAAAGCAACGTGAATAATAACAATAAACTCATTTTCTCTGTTAGATTGTGGTAACCTAAGTGTTGTACAGCTCTAGGTGGTCACAAACACCCCAAACTCTCCATATTAGAGGAGTGACACTACATTTTTTTTCGTACCTGCCGATTTTACAAGCTCTTTTGAGAGTCGGAAAAGGCATCGTTGCCCACCTTTTTATCACTGTCCTCTAAATAAGAAACCTTTGTTGTTCTTTTAGACATAAACCCTCTTTTAATGAATCCTTTTTCTGCTGTCTTTTGTTAATTGTTTTCAAAATATGGAAACAGAAAGTCACGTTCACATCACTTTCCTCTGCTCGGATGGTCAGTATGGAGGATTCTGCCAGGGCTGCATCATTTTCAGCTGCTACATCTGCTATCCTGTCTCTGGGCTTTGAGATGGATCCATATATCTCTGTTTATCCTGCAGTGGCGGCCCGCCCCACAGCCACAAAACCAATTCTCCTGCTGCAGTAACTCGGGGAAAGTGGAGTTAGCCTGGCGTTTGGAAACCCATTACCTGGGAGGCTCCGGCTTTCTCTGGGCTCGATGGAGCTTGCCTGCTTGTTTCTATGCCTGAAAAACCTCGGCTGGTCAGGTTTCCTCTCTCTCTCTCTGTCAGGTTTCCACTCCTAAAGAGCACAAAAGAAATGAATGGGTGCTGGTTGCTAGCATGTCTGCAGCTGGATTGATTCGGAAGCTTTTAGCTAGCTTCTTTTTGCGTATTTCTTCAAGAGCGAGCATTTCTTCTTCTCTTCTTATTGTCTTATCGATTACGCGGGCTGTGGTTTTGGACCATCAAGACATCAGCAGTGTGTAAAATAACCAACAATAAAGTCTTGAAATCTGATCAAGCCTTTGTAACTCATGAATCTCCTAATTTGGGGTAATTTTCATTGGTATTTTGGCAGAATGAGAAATGTTAGCACCGTGTGAAGGGCAGCTGATGTTTTGCAATGTCATTAAAAAAAAAAGGTAAATAAATAAAAATAAAGTTTGAAAATTTTGGCATATTATAAAGTGTAATGAATGCTCCAGTAGAAAAAATGATTTTTTTTTAATAATATACATCAACACAGTATGAATTCAATAACATTTGCAGTTGCGTTGGGAGGTAACATTTGCTCACATAAATTATAAAATGTTGTGTGTGTGTGTGTTTGTGCGAGAAAGCGAATGTGTGTCACCTATTTTTCATCATAGCTTTGAGCAAAAACTCTCCACGGATCAAAGTCAGCGATCCTGAGCACCTGATCTGAGCGTCACCCAGTTGGGTTCATGGTCATTCCTCTTTGTGCTGAAAATCCTGTCCGGATGATTTCAGCTTTAGCAGGATTATCTGAGTGGGCCTGTTCCAAAAAAACTCCTGTTCCTGGATCAGCACCTCCTCCGTGTGACCTTCACCTGACCCTGAGGTCGCTTACATCAGCTCCTCATACGTTTCACTGCAGTTTCATCGCAGCGGAACACTTTCTAGTTCACCTATAACAACAGGCAGCAGCCCTGTTCAGAGTTTGCAGAAATCAGATTCAACTAATGAGAAACAGCAGCGCATAATATGTCAAAATGTCTGAATTATAGTTCACGGTTAAAGTCAAAAGTTATTTATTTTGTATAGACGGCAAAAATGATAAAAATCAGATAAACATAACTAATGAGCAGAAAGTTCAGTGGCTTCAGCAGTTTGAGTATTGATTGCCAAGCCTCTGACTACCTTGCCTTAACTCATACAGCCTGAAGCAACATATTGATGTTCTGTTTTTACTGTAATGGGGGTACTGGAAGACAGTTTTACACATACAAGAGATTTCAGTTTCTATACGATCTTTAACTGGCCATTATTGGAAAATTACTCAACACTTTTAGTGTTAAAAGGGGTGGTTTTATTGCTGTTTGTGAAATCCAAAGTTGCTTTTGGATCGAAACTCTTCGTATCATTGCTGTCCAAAGAAAACTATATTTAATTTAAAAACAACTTTCAGTGTAAGTCAATGTAAAAAAATGATTGTTGATGGAATGTAATAATGTAAAAAAAGGAAAGATACGAAAGCAGGGTAACACTCTACAATACGTCTAAGTTTATAAAGGGCTTATACATTATTTGTAATTAGGTTGTTAACTAGGTTGTAGAGAGTTCATAAATCATTAATAAACAGTTATAATCAAGTTATAACAGTTGTCATACATGAATGAAGGATCACTATTTGCCAAGATCTTGTCTTTTTTTCAGGCAGAATGTTAAACTGTCAACTTCATTGGGTACTTCTTAACATGCCACTCCTGTTAAAATGCCAGATCTTACCTAATAGTGACTTTGCATCAAAGATTGACTGTTATAACTTGTTTATAACTGCTTACGAATGATTTATAAACTGTCTACAACCTAATTAACAGCCTGATATTTAATTATTGATAAACCCTTCACAATAATCTTATTGGAACCTGGTTCGAAAAACAAAGATGCTAAGTTTGGTTCTGACAGCGCTGAAAGAATTTGTCTAGCCTCATAACAGTAGCTAGGAAGGAATTTGTGGGCGGAGCCTGGACAGGACAATACCTGGATCAGCACTTCCTCTGTTTGACCTTCAGACGATCCGGAGATCAAACACACTCTCTTGTCGTCGGTTAGCCAAACACTGGCCATGGCCTCAGGGAACCGTTCTGGCATTTTGGCTTGAAAGTCTGGACATAATCAATTCCACCGTTGGGGCTGGAGTGTGTGTGTGTGTGTGTGTGTGTGTGTGTGAGAGAGAGTGTGCGTGTCTCCGCAGGCGCCATGGTGTCACAGGCAAACAGGTCTTGGGGTTTTGCTATTGATTTTAGCACTGTATCCTCTATTGGAGTGATGTGTGAGATGTTTGACAATTTAATGGGAGAGGGAGAACAGGGGCCACTAGCATAGCTGTGAGGAACTGATAGTAAAACACACACACACACACACACCAGTGTACATTACTGTCTTTGTAGGGTGTTTGCATTACCTTCTGTATGACTATGTGACACAGAGCCACCACTTCTACTACCTCTAATAATAATAATAGTGTTTAAACAAGCGACAGCAAATAAATAGATACATTTTATGTTATGATACATAATTATGTGTCAAAACAGAGGTAACGTTATACAGTTCAGCACACCTACACTCCTACACACTCCACAATCCCTTTCAAGGCCTGATATTCAGTTAGATGCTGCTGTGTCGTGTGTGTGTGTGTGTGTGTTTGTGTGTAAATGGTGTTGCATGGTGTTTATATAATTTGGTATATTTTTATAAAAACATTTCGGGCTAGAAAACAGAATGAAACAAAACACAGACAAGCAGACATTAATATTACTATATTTGTGTGGATCCACTTACTATGTAGTATGTCAGTAATGCTACACCTCTACCCATAAACCTTCCCTTTAACTTCAAAAGGCCAAAGAGATAAACACACACACACACACACACACACACAGTACTGGAGCTCTAAATGATATGGCATGTAGCATATAACCTACTATCCAAACATTAAAGAAGAAAGATATCAAGACAGATAAATCCGGGACATGAAACACACCCTGACAGGCAGTCAGGTTGAGGGCTGTGGGACTGAGAGTGTGAGACTATGAGTGTGTGACTGTAAGTGTGTGTTCAGTAACAACATCAAAGTTGCATCCCTCCATAAGAGCGAGTAGCTTCTGACTATTGATTCCCCTCTCTGTCTTTGGGGGTCAGGTGAAATCTGTTTCTTCTTTTCTTCCGTTTTGTTTCATTGAGCTTCGTCCTCTCTCTCTCTCTCTCTCTCTCTCTCTCTTTTTCTCGCTTTCTCTGTCTCTCTCTCTTTCTCTCTCTCTCTCGCTCTCTCTTTCTCGCTCTCTCTCTTTCTCGCTCTCTCTCTTTCTCGCTTTCTCTGTCTCTCTCTCTTTCTCTCTCTCTCTCGCTCTCTCTTTCTCGCTCTCTCTCTTTCTCGCTTTCTCTGTCTCTCTCTCTTTCTCTCTCTCTCTCTCTCGCTCTCTCTTTCTCGCTCTCTCGATATCTCTCTCTAGTTCTCACTCTCTCTCCCCCTCTCCCTTTTTCTATGTCTCCTCCTCTCTTACTGTCTTTTTTCTTGATCTGCCTCTTTCACTCTCTCTCTCTCTTTCTCCCTCTCTCTCTCTCTCTTTCTCTGTCTTTCTCTCTCTCTCTCCCTCAGCCTTTTTGTTTTTATTCTATAATGAGCTCAACCCTGCTTTATTTTTTTTTATTTACTATCAGAACTCTAAATTGTCCCCGCAGCTCTCCTCTGTGGTTTGCTAACATGGCCCGGTCCGCCTTAGTCTCCCCGAGCTTTTCATAATCATTTTACAGCAGTCGCTTTTAATCTCGTCATTCTGTACCCACCCATCCTCCGGAGAGCGCCGTACACAGCGGCTTCGTCACTCCGGCTTCACACTTGCTGTGCTCTTGTAGCTCTGCCGCTGGCTGGATAAAGGTTCTGCTTTATCTAATGAACATCAGTCACTGGGGTATCTTCTGGATTTTTCTTTCTGTATGATCACAGTGGCTCTTTGAAATCTGACAAAGACAATTGTACACAGGACTGAAATCTAAAGCCCACCAACCCTACAAATATGGAAAAGAGGCGATGTTGTCTAGAATAAGGCCAAGTAGTGAGTTATGGAAGGCCTAACTTGAACAATAACCCCTTTAAAGATGAGAATTTTGTGTTTTATGTATCTGTCTTTAGTTGGACATTCTCCGCTACACAGCATACACTATACAGACAAAAGTACTGGGACGCCTGACCATTACACCAACACAGTCTTTAATTAAACATTGCATTCAATACATAGCCTTTATTATGAAGTTGGTCCCACTTTGCAGCTATAACAGCTTCTACTCTTCTTGGAAGGCTTTCCACAAGATTTTGGAGTTTCTGTGGGAATTTGCGCCCATTTATTCTGTAGAGCTTTTATGAGGTCAGGCACTGATGTCGGATGAGGAGGTCTGGCTCACAATCTCTGTTCCAGTTCATCCCAAAGGTGCTGGATGGGGTTGAGGTCAGGGCTTTTGGACCTACCTTTGTGTGCTGGAGCACAGTCAGGCTGGAATAGAAAAGGTTCTTCCCCAAACTGTGTCCACAAAGTTGGAAGCATGGCGTTGTCCAAAATGTCTTGATAAGCATTAAGATTGGGCCTCTAGCCCAAACTTTTTGCCCAAACCCTGAAAAACAGGTGTGTCCCAATATTTTTGTCTATATATTGTAGATAGTGCATCAGGACAGGAGATGCTCTCTGAATATATGAGTCTTCAAGAGGTTTTTGAAGCTAGAGAGGGACTCTGCCGCTCTGGTCATCTTTTGCTGCTCATTCCACCTACGGGGAACCATGAATGAGAAGAGTCTGGACTGGGTTTACCTTGTGTGTAGGGATGGCAGAGCCAGACGATTTTCCTTGGAGGAGTGGAGGAAGCGAGTAGGAACATAAGCCTTAATGATAGGATTAAGGTAGCTGGGAAAAGTTTAAGTGGATCTTGCGTTAAATTCAGGTCCCTTGTGTGCACAATGAAGTTACATCAAGGAGCATTACATGCTTAATCTATGCTCATACTTTCTGTGTAACTGGCCTTTAGTGTGAGTTTACTCACTTTTGCAAATGATGCTTACACTGAGAAACCATCCGACGTACTCAGTTTAGTGAGGTCTTGGCTCTTCTGGGTGTGGATAAAGTCAGCAGTCGCCACCGTTAGTGCACCAGAGAGTAAACTGGTGTATGGATTGGTTTAGGCTAATGTACGCTAGCTTGGTGGATAATGCACTTTATTTGCACACAGTTTCTTCCAAAGATCTCTTCAATTTTTTTATTTATTTTTTTTTACCAGTTATGCAAACATGCATGCACATACGGGGGCACACACACAGACTCACATGCGCACACGCACACAGAGTGAGCACAGTAGAAGACATCGCTAATGAGCCCTTTCTCGAAAACATCTCTGACACTGACAAAAGCAGCTGTCAAGCAGTCACTGAAATTCAGACACTGATCAGCCTGCTGGAATACTGATAGTGTGTGTGTGTGTGTGTGTGTGTGTGTGTGTTTGTGTGTGTGTGTCTGTGTGGTTGTGTGTGTGTGTGTTTTCTTTCACATACACTCAACCGTTGATGTCATAAGGCCGTGTCTGTTGCATTTCTCTGTAAGGTGTGTGTGTGTGTGT
>JBBPCY010000109.1:7746871-7763472 GCA_037974405.1 Brachyalestes nurse
AGTGCCTGACCTCATAAATGCTCTACAGAATGAATGGACACAAATTCCCACAGAAACTCCAAAATCTTGTGGAAAGTTTTCCAAGAAGCGTGGAAGCTGTTATAGCTATAAAGGGGTCCAACTCCAAGTCTATGTATCATTACAGTATAATATCATCACAGTCCCTATTGGTGTAAGGGTGTGTCCCAATACTTTTGTCCATATAGTGTATATCAATCGATCATTCTTTGACCTTCATACCGTTTTTCTAAAGCCTTTTTTCAGTTTGTCAGAACAGATACACTTTCATTTCTGTCAGTGTTTCAGTCCACGCCTAGTACGCAAAAATGCAAGCTCCTCTTTCGTGTGCGTGAACTCTGCAGAGATCCATACAAATCGCATGCTCTCACTTTCTGTAGTGTGGTAAGCTATTACAGCTAATTATCTGCAATGGTAAGATCTTCTTGGTCTAGTAGCTCCTGAGCAAGTCCTGCACTCTGCTAATGGTGTTTGGACGGCGCTGTTGCGATCATGGGCCTTTTTATCTGATACCAAGAGCAGTTAAAACTTGTGACTGTGGTTTCATTGCAATAACTGGTTCTGCTGCTTGGACTGTCATGTTTAAAGCCACCTCTTGTAAAACTGTTGAATTCAGAAAAGTGGAAAACTAGGAGCTGACATTCCTGCTTCAGGTTCCGGAGCTCGGAGGCAGTGTGGGTTGGTCGACGCTTGCACTTCCTTTGCTACGCTTATGTGACTCTGACACATGGCATCTGGTGTGAAGTTGAAGGAGCAACAATCTGAGCCATTATACGTACTCACTTCCCTGAGCGTATGGCAATAAACAGCATGAACTCCAAGCTGAACCTACACCAAGAAGTGCTCCTGCTCAAATTCTCAAATGGTTACAGTCCCGAACCTCTAGACTGAAGCTGTGGTCTTCCATCGCGAACACAAATTAAGAGAAAAAATTAAGAAACGCTGCCGTAGTCAAGAGTGGAGTACGAGGTGCTTCCTGCAGGTCTGGAGTGGAGAGATGTGTGATTTCTCCTGGAGCTGTCCAAATACATCTGCACTCACTTTCTCAGGAGAGGATGGAAATTGGTCCAGTGGTACCACAAACACACACACACACACACACACACACACACACACACACACACACACACACACACTGAACTGTGTCACCGGATGAATAGTGGGTTAGGGGCAGGTGGATTCACACGGGCTAATGAAAGAAATGACAGCCTTCTAGGAAGAGGAGGGGAGGAGGAAAGAAAAAGCGAAAAGAAGGAGGGAAAAAAAGAGGGCAGATTTGGAGCTGGCCAGGAAATTGAAGCCATTGCAAGCAAATTGAGTTCAGGTCCTTCTGAAGCGAGAGAGCACACCAATCAATTTGGCCCTTAGCAGGCGCCGTCAGACGGGTGCATGTGCATCCGGCAAACACACACAGACACACACCCATTCTGCAGATGCGCACACACACACACACACACACACGGGAACACACAGTCTAAGACAAAAAGAAAAAACACCATTAACATTCATAGCATTGGAATTCAATGAGACTGCATGATAGGAGTGCTGAAGCTTCTCTTGAACTGATGGAGAAACCAAAAAAGAGGGGAAAAAAGCCAAATGCTTGGTTCAGTCAACGCGTTTTGAGGCTAGCGTGTGATTTAGGTGTGCCATTTGCAAAGAGGTTCCATTATTTGGTAGCTAGTCTAGTTTTTGCAGCATTGGTACATTTTAAAAATGCTATTTTTATTCGGTTTCAGATGCTGTTCAAATGTTAAAAATGAACAAAAGTGCAATAAACACCACCACAACAATAGCAGACGACTTGATTCCTGAATATTTGTTTTTTTAGTAGAGGACAGAATGCCATTAAGTGGCAGAAACCACATCAGCGAGTTTGAGTTAACTTAACAGTGTTTGACGCAAGTGCACAATGAAGTAGGCATACATTTAAACCATACACAGTTTACACCATATCACTGAAGTATTGTTTTTTAAATAGCATTTTTAAAGTCCAATCAACACTGTCCACTTATGAGGCATAGCCTTTTATTTTAATCATGATCGGTGATCAAAAGTGCATGACAACTAAATACAATAGTAGCAGCCTTCTTGAAGTCTTCATTTTGGTCTCTCCATTTTTATACATAACAGTTGATCCAAAACCACATGAGCATTTTTTTCCAGAGATTCCTTACCTGCTTATTGAGTTTCGAGGCTGTGTATAATGATTTAGGCAGGTATTTTGTACAATGCTAATTGCTACACTAGCTCCGTCAGCTTCATTGCTCTCAAACTAGATACTAAACATATCTTGACAGTTTTGGGATAAAGGAGGGAATTGTTTGCACTTAATTTCTTGATAGACAGTTGCTGTACCTTTCACAGGACTGAAATTCATAAGGGCATGCTAGCGGTGATGCTGTGATGCTGAAGCGCTAAAGCATCTGCTAAAACTGGAGAAAGAAAAAAAATCAAGTGCCTGGTTTACTGGTGTTTCCTGAGATCTTGGCCAAGCTTTTGTGATAAACGAGAGGTGTTTTCGCCTGCTTCTCCGATAATGATCCGGTTTCATGCCAGTTCATCTCCCCACGCACACTTCCTGCTGCTAATTCTTGGACAGTGGCACAACATCTTCGCTAATTGTGGTGGTTGCGCGGTGGGGCTGGCGCGAGTGAGGCAAGTGTTGACGAGGAGTGGAATCATAACCCCCAAGGCCTAATTAGCTCTGTTGGTTCCCAATTAATCCATTAAGTTGTTTTGGCTCGGCTGCGAGGCCCAGGGCAGGATTTTATAGACCAGCACCACAGTGCATCAAGCAGTCAGACGCATGGGGGGGCAGCAAGTTGCAGCAGGTTAAAGCATCAGATTGTCAGACCGTCAGATTGCACGCGTAATTGGCGTGTTATTTGTTCTTCCAGATGTTGACTGGGAGTTAATGCCATAAACTCCAACAAGACCTCCAGTTAAGGCTTCATTCATAATGAGCTGTGAAAAAACTTTAATGACTTTAATTAGAGCTGATGTAACCTGGGATGATGAAAATAAGAGACAATTACTAAAGAAACGAACCTACCAGAAAGAATGAACTCGCAACGCTGGATTGTTTTCAGCCGTGGAACTGGGGCAGGATCTGTCTGCAGCCTGTTGCCCCGGCGACAGTCTGCTACACCTGGCGGGTTCATTAATTTACCAGATGTGCACCGGTCATTTTTCCATTTGTGGAATAATAAAAAAATAATAATAATAAGGATGGTCTGAGATCTTTGAACAAACAGGCAGAACACTTGGGCAAAAAAAACCTAATTCTGAAAGTCAGTTATTTACACTAATTAAGATTCAAATGGTCAATTAATCGGCCTGCATATTTGAACAGCTAGAAGAAGAAATGATGGGTATTTTACTGATTTTTACTAAAATTAATGTCAAAATATTGTTAGTGCTTGAAGAAAAAAAACTAATTCCATTTTTATTTTTTATGGAATTTAAACATGACAGTTTGCCTTTACATTGTTTTAAAATTCGATAATCATTAGAGAAGCATCAATAGAAATAGTCTAAAATGATCTGAAATAAATCTTTCTACCTTAACTTACAGTATAGATGCTTTTTTCTTACTCATGTAAAGTATTTTTTGAGATTCATTTGAAAAGCTTACTATATAGTAAATGTTGCTAGACTTTTTTGGAGCTTTCAGTTGTTTTCACAGTTGTTTTCCTTTTATTAGGTGCTTACATTGAGTTGAACAAACCTTTAAACCTTAATAGAACAATAATGTCCATCAATAATAGTTCCTAATGAACATATAAACGTGCCAAAAGGGGTTTTTTATGCAATGACATGGAAGAACTACTTTAGGTTCTCCGGAGACCCATTCAGTGCATACTTCATTAGAGAAGCATTTTTGGAAAAAGAATGAGATTTGTGGATGAAAATCCTTTTCAGTTATTGAAGAATATTCACTAAAGAATATTCACATCATGTAAAGACAGGACCCTTATTATGACAGAACAACCCTTACTTCGGTGCTGAACCTTGACATTATAATTATCTTAAGTCTTTATTATAAATCTGTCTTTTAAGGTTTTTCACAGTCATATAGTATCTTTTTTTCTCCCAAAAAAGACAGGGATTGCCAAATGCATTCTTTTGGAGCCCAAGCTTTGTACATTTATGCATTTGTTCCTGTTTTAACAACACAGGAGCAGCATGTTAATTTGTTAACAACTTGAATCAGGTGTGTTAACTGAGGAATTGCACCGAAATCTGCATAGTGTGGGTCTCCACGACTGGAATTGAGAACCGTGTCTCTGTGGTATCGCTTAAAATGAAGTGTTGTGTAGGTGAGATGACAGTATTTTTTTTCCCTCTGAAAAATAAGAAGCAATGACACACTGAAGCACGAAATGTGCCCTTTACGAGAAGGTGTCACGTTTGTGGATTTGTCATGGATTAATCATTTACCTAAAGGTCCATTAAGCTCACAAAAATAAGGCCTGAAATGTCATCCAGTCAATGCGAACGCAGTGGAGATAGAATAGAGCTCTGGGCTCCGTAGGTGTAGTGCACCTTTAAGATTGAGATTAGAACAAATGAGGGGCTAAATGAGGTGAATTGATGAGAGTTAACCAGTCGATTATTCATTACATTTCAAACAGCTGTAGCTTTGGGGCAGATGTGGATCAATACTTCTCAGATCTATTTAATGACATTAATGCCATTTAGCGAAGCATGAGGTTTTAAATAAGGGAAAAATAATGACTTTTTGTCATAATTTCACATTTTGACCACATCACATGTGTTAGACTTAAAACAAAATTAAGCTCATTTAAAAAATATTGGCAAATATGTCCAGGCATACTCATAAACGTTTTATAATGGTGCCATTACCTTTGAAGAGCTGTCGTCTGGCAGCTGTCGTTGACATTACTCAAGCTTAAAACGTTCTGCTCAGCCACTGCATTAGGGCTCTGATTCCTAGAAAGTATGCTCACCCTGAGAACACACTGCCTGGCCATTAGTGACTCGTGTGTTTGTGTATGTGTGTTTATAAGAGTGACGAACCTCAACAGAAAACAGCTGAGCTCAAATGTAGTTACGTAACTCTCCTGCATGTCCTGTTTTGCTCTCGTCAGACTTCTTGTCCTTTTGTATAACCAGGTACAGATAAAGTTTCCTTCTGCTGCCTCTGCAGTCGGTAATCATGTATGTGTTTGCTCAGACTGAGCAGTTGAATGTGTAGGAGAGACAGTTCAGCTGTGAGGGGAAAAAGAAGAACTCGCTGCCGCCTGTTGGAATTTATAGACTTCGGCGCAGAAAATTATTCAAAGCCCAGTTCATACCCTATCATCATTCTCCTGACACACCATCATTCTCCAACAAAACCAACATTCTCCAAGAAACAGCAGCATCCTCCAACAAACAGCAAGAATTTTAGCATTTCTTCCAACAAACAAAAGCGTTTTCCAGTGCCGTAATGCCCCACGCAAGACAAATTCTCCACCAAATACATTATTATAGCATTATTCATAATCAAACACCATTGTTCTCCACCCCTACCCACATTCTCCATAAAAGCTGTTTTTGAACAATCATCATCCTCCAAAACTCACATTTTCCGAAGCCATAAGGTCTTTGTTTGAGATTTTGGACAGTCCTTCTAGCATTTTATAACGGCAAAATGGTGACTTTCTCTATTACATACTAGCATTCTCCAACAAACATCAAAACTGTTGGCCAAACCCAAACATCCTCAACAAAACACTAACACCAAAATCTACCTTCACCAACCATACTCCACAAAACACCATGTATACCAATCAATCTCCACCAGAAATATTCCACATCGTACTGTTGTTACTCACCAAATACCTTCTTTTTCAAACACCACCATCATACTCCAAGAAACAGGCGCTATCATTCTCCATCAAACATTATTTACAATCAAACACCACAATCCAGCAAGTATGAATCTTGCTCCAAAAATTGTAGCCATCTCTGATAAAACTATACTTCATCACCAAACCCCAACATCCTACAAGAAACAGCAACGTTCTCTAATAAACAAATTCTACCAAATACAATCATTCTTCACTGAACTTCATTCTTTATCAAACAGGGGCAGCTGGTGGTCTGGTAGTTAGGGGAGTTGCCCCTGCCATCAGAAGGTTGTGGGTTTGAATCCCAGGACTCCCAGTGGCACCACTGAGGTACCCTTGAGCAAGATACCCTCCCCACACACTGCTCCCTGGGTGCTACAACACTGGATACCCCTGCTTTCCTTGAATGGGTTAAATGCAGAGAAAGAATTTCATATTGTTCACACTGTGTGAGGTCACTTTACTTTACAGACATCTATGCCCATCCTAGTATGATATGGAATGAAATGTTTGCAATTCTTTAGAAAAATGACCTGTCGAGCCAAATAAACTTTGCGAATGGAAAAGGACTCCAAACAGTTACAAACAGGTTTTATTGTGTTTGTGGGTAAATGTTGTTCCCGTGCTTTATAGAAATGACAGCTTGTTATTATGATGGAAATCATAAGGCAAGATTTAATAATAATACTAAGGTGTGTTTACACCTTAGCTCTGGACCATTCAATCTCAAGCGCTGTCCTCCCATTATGTTTCGGACATTGTGTCACAGCTTAATGTTTTTGCACGAATGATGTGCAAATGTGCTTGAATATAAACTAATCCGCCCTTTGTTAGTTGTAGTGCCCTGAATTAGAGGTGGATGGCCCTTAATATTCTGGAGTAGTTAAGGTAGTACAACGTGTGCATGTACTGTGGAAACAGAGTGATGGTTCACTTGCTTCAGCCGCTATCTGCTCACCCACTTTCTCTCCATTTTTGAAGAATAATGCCTATAAGTGCAGTTCAGAGGTCTCAGAGTTGGTTGAGAGAAGAAGAAAGTAAGCAGGAAAAAAAAGAGTTAGAGCTTATTGTAGCCTTATTGTAATGCAGAGAAATGCTTCAAAAATACACACACACAATCTTTCATGAACTGCAAGGCAGGAAAACACACACACACACTCATGCGCATACACACACACATGGCTGACCCTAAGTTTAACTTCAATAAACCCAAAAGGAAAGTGTTTGGCTTTTTTCCTTTGCCCACCAGGTCGACATTTTGGTGTTTTATTCTCCATGTGGGACCTTGTGAAGGTCATGCTGGAAAAAAAAGAGAAAAAAAAAAAAACAGTGAGAGGCGTGAGTGATACTGCTGGGCTGGAGAAGTTGTTGTTCAGTAGTACTCTCTTCAAAACAGAGGAGTCAAACATGTTGAAGAACCACTTTTGTAGCTCTTAACAACTTTTCAGAGGAGGATTATTCAACTCATTTTTGTAAATGAAGGGGACCCATTTTTGAACCTGAAAGACCTTCGCATAATCTAAGACTCTGTACTTATTAAAGGCCCTTCCTTCCTAAAATTCTGGGACCAAGCTATGAATTTAATAGAAAATGACATTTTTAGGACTGTTTGCGTGTTCCAGTTTCCTAATTGGAGATAGTGGAGTGTTTTCTCAGCAGGTTCTTTCCCCTTTTTTCCTTCTTGTAACTGAACAGTTGTTTTATTTGGAATCATTCTGGCTGGGTTGGGTTGCAAATAATTCCCCATACTCTTCTGAAATGCTCAGGCTAGAGATTCCACCCACTTAAATGTTCATTTTTATGTTCAGTGTGAACCAGATTTATTTTTATTTCCTGCAATACTCCTGGTTTTTATCAGATCCATTTTTGAGTAGCTTTTAGCTGCCATTGTTATGTCCATTATTATGTGACATGCAGTTCTCCCGCTGTCTCCTTCACCTTGACTCATTGAGTTGCTATAGCTACACATAGCAAATGGTAATAATGTCAGGCCAACCTCAGACTTTTTAAAAGAGTACAGAGTATGCATTGGCCTATTTTCTTGAAATACTTGGTGTAAATAGGCGAATTACTGTGTAATTTATTCATTTCTTTCAAGGATTTGACAACAGTTGCATAGGAGTTAACCCTTCTAGTAAGACACAACAGCATGCTGTTTTTAAACTTAACTCTGCAACCATTTGGCATTTCAACAAACAAGTTAAACCACGCTACACTTTCTAGAACTATGCAACATGTGATTATGTGGATCTACTTGAAATCCTATGCTGCCAGATGCAGGGTAATCTGTATTGCTCGCTGATTAGATATACAGCTTGCTTATTAGTGTATACAGATCTTTTATTGTTGTTGTTTTACTTTTTTCTAGTGTTGTCCTCATGTGGTGGTCAATTATAAAAATAAATAACACCATTTAGAGCCAGTCAAAGACACGCAACAACAGTGCCATGATGTCGTTTTGAAAATGTGACTGCTGCAGACCACGAGTTCAGCCCTCGATGGTGCCAAGCAAGCACAAGCGCTTCGTTCTCTCTGGGTGGGTAGGATGGCCTGCCTTCCTCCCATCACTCACTCAAAGCAAAGCTAGCCAGCACAGATGTGTGTCGCCTCAGATGGTGGAACTCGGGGTTAGTGCTCTCCTTCAAGCATGTTGATCTGTCCAATGACATTGCATTATTAGAAGCTCAAAAAGAAACAGGTTCAGGCCTTTACCCTCCCAGAGTTGGTGGGACTGTGTGACTAGGGGAAGCCTAGCTAATGGATGAAGATGGAGACGATTAAACTGGGGAGAATGTATTTCGCTGTATTTTTACTTTGCCTGGTATTTTTGTATGCTAAATTGCCCATAGATTGGGGTGTGTTTGCCTGTAATGAACTGGTGACATTTCCAGGGTGTTTCTCACCCTATGACCACTAGAATAGGTTCCAACACCTCCTATGACTCTGGTTGAGATAAGCGGTGCAGATAATGGATGGATGGATGATATTTATATGTTGTTCATTTACGATTCTGTATGCAATGCAACCAATTGCCCCTTGGGGTCATAAAGGTATCCTTGATCATTGTTTTCATCTCAAGAATTAAGTGTGTGCTGAATAAACAATAGTGTAATATCATATCGACAAGGTAAATGTAAAAGAATTGCCAAACATGGATGGCTGCCTGTATTTTGACTGCCTGTATTTGGTGTAATTCTTCTCTAAACTTCTCCTTTACCCAGGAGGGGTGTTTCAGTTTGGCTGTAGTGAATTTGACTCCATCGGCGTGCAGGTAATGGGTGGTTTTTGCGCGCTGGCTGAGGCTGCAGTTGTCTATCCAAACAGGATTAGTGTAGAGTGAGTGATTCAGGCGGTGGGCCAGGCAGGCGAGCACAGGAAGATGCAGATTACACTCGTTTTACATGTGCAAAAATGGCCAGCTCACACACTGCTGCGCTCGACGCACACACACTCTCCATACAAATCACTCATTTAGCTTAACCCTCCTAACAGAACTCACAGCCAGCAGATGGGCTCAGCATCCCACCCTCTCTCTCTCTCTCTCTCTCTCCCTCTCTCTCACACACATACTTTTTCCTTTTCCTCTCCATTTCTCTCTCTCTCTCTCTCTCTCTCTAGCCCTCTCTCTTTCTCTCTCTGCATGTCTCTCTGTCTGTTTCCTCTCTCCCATCTGATGCGGAGAGTGAGGTGATGGAGGAAATTGAATAGACAGCTAAAGGAAAGCATCAGCCCGTCAATGCTAATCCTATAGCATGCTGTCTGTGACGTGTTGTAAATGTTCGGCTGCCAATAGTGCCATAATTGAGGCTCCTTTCAATCTGCAGCCTGTCGCAGTTCTCGTGGGTTTGGTTTTTCTTTTTTTTCCCTCCTCCCTGTTAGCCGCAGGCCCCCGAGCTTTAGCCCGGCTTGAATTAGGATGGAGGATGCACTCCCGCTTTTTTTCTGTAAGCAAATAGGTTTAACGTCTGGCAATGTGCGCTGAACACGGCATTATCCCTCCATTGCTAAGGGAGACGGGCCCAGCGCTGAGAGAATGCTCCACAGCTAGCACACTAATTTACACCCAGTGTGCCTGTGTATCTGTGTGTGTGTATCTGTGTGTGAGTTTGTGTGTTTCAGTGTCTCTCTGTCTTTCTCTCATTTTTATTTGTTCTCCCACTAACCTTTTCCGTTCTCTTGTACTTGTTTCTCTTTGCCAGTCTGTTGTTGTTTTAGACTCACTGTCTCTCTCTCTTTCTCTCCCTCGGTCACATTTATTGGGATGAATGTTACAATTTTACCTTTCTGTGAATGAAATCTCTACAACCAGAATTAGGTAGAAAATGTACTCTGCAAATTATTTTCAAGATTATTGATCATGAGCAACAAAAGGAAGACGGCCTTTCTCTTTCTGCTGGAGTGGTGTTTCGCCACACCAGTCAAACTGATGGCAGTGACATTTGGTGAACGTGTTGTCCACTGACTGTGTCACCATGAGCTTTCTTCGTGCTCTTCCCACCTCTCTCTCTCTCTCTATCTCTCTCTATCACTCTCTCTCTCTCTCTCTCTCTCTATCACTCTCTCTCTCTCTCTAGCTCTTTAAACCTCCTCACAAGTTCAATCCGTTTCCATTAGACGGCCATCTGCCTGCCCTTTTTCAGACCGAGCTGGTTGAGTGTGGCTGAGTGGGCCGGGTCGGGGCATGCTCTGATAAAGTGTTTAAGTGAGGGCCTGTTCCAGCACTACTTCATCAGAGCACCCCACTGTTCACCCTATTAACCCCCTGCCTGTAGGTTGTACAAATGTGATCATTTTCCTCATATTGGCAAATATTAATATTAATGCACTCACACTCTTATTTTTTCCATTAGAAATGTTGAGTTTTTATAAATCAGCAAAAGAAACAAACATTATATGTCCAAGAGTTTGTAGACACCTGATCAACCAGCATTTCTCCTGAAATCATGAGTGTTTGTCACCCCTTTGCACAGACTAGGGCTTACACTAGACTGCTGTGAGGATTTGGTTGCATTCAGCCGCAAGAGTTCAGTGAGATCAGATGCTAATGTTGGATGATTAGTTCTGAATCAGAATCTTCACTCCAACTCCTCCCAAAAGTATTAAATCACTCTAGAGACAACTGTGTTCTTTTGTGGCCACTGTTGAACCCATTGGCAACAATCCCATTCAAACAAATATGATTTGTTTGCTTAGTGTAGACTGAGTGCATGTATTACTGTTGCGTAATCAAGTTCCATGAGATTTCAAGACATTTAGCTTGTAGCCTCATTAGAAAGTTCACCAGCTTCACCAGTGGTTTTAGCGCTGCTGCTGTAGCATGGCTGAAGTCACATGGAACATGGATAGGTCAATTACATCTACCATGTAACTCATTAAAATGAGAAACTCAATGGGAAAAAGTCTGGATTCTAAATCGCTCACCCCATTAGCCCCCTCCACCCCCACTCTACCGCCCCCACCCACCCTCTGCCCAGCCAAAGCGGTAAAATCAGCAAACCTAAGGTCAGACGAGAAGAAGCAACCTCTAGTCCTCCTGGATTTCAACCATCCGCTCAAATTCCTTTTTAATTGCCTCAAAACCCCAAAAGTGGAGTGAAAACAAGTTCTAGACTGCCGGGTCAAAGCCCTGGCAAATCCGAAGGTGGCCATTAGAGCAGCCAGCGATCAGGCTAACGTTTTAGCCGCCTTAGCGTAAGAGGCAGCAGCATCCCAGCTCTGCTCGGAGATCACTCCGTGTCACTGGAAAACAGAAGAGATGTCAGCGTGCATCTGGATCATTCACATCGCGCTCAGTATCCTGGAAGGTTGAGTGCCGCGGGGGTCGGGAGGGCGTGGTGCTTTCTGGAGCTTTCCGGAGCTCCTCTTTCTCTCGGCTAGCATGACTTTGACACCGCAACGTTCAGACACTTCTTGACAAGGCTAATCTGGATTGGCTGGTGTCAAGGGTGGCCTGTTGAAGAGAAGGAGAGGTAGAAAGAATCCTTTAGCACGCTGGGAACTTCTCTACAACGTGAAAGCAGCCGCGTACAGTATTTAATCTCAGACAGAAGTCCTTGAACAGAGAACATGTGCACAAGTTTCTTGTGGGAAAAAAGAGAAGAGGATGGCGCCTTTCACCTTTTCATTTCCGAGGCCTGAAACAGCTTGAGTTCTGCCCTCTGTCACTGATAAGATGATTTATTCCGAAAGATCTGGACTGCCACTCTTATTTAATGTTAACGGGTGAGACGCCAGGAAAGGTTATTAGTGTTAAATGTGTTGAATCAATAGGTTAGAATGCAGTGGACAGTGCGCGCCAGCCTTTTAAGCTTGAAGTTTTCTATGAAAATCTTTATTTCAAACAAAAGCCAGAGCCTCTATTGAAAAAATAGATACAAACATCCTTACTAATATAATTATTTAAGTTTACAGCCTGCAGGTATTGCCAGCAGCATAATTAGCATGTTGATATTTTAATGCAAATGGTTACAGAGTGCAGTTTCTAATTTTCAGTTAGAAATAAAAGATGTATTAATGATATTAACCTCAGTTTTGACTGTGTGTCTACAACAGCATTTGGACAGAATTACAGACTTATACCTGTTAAAACAGAATGCAACTCATCTGTAGTTCATTACATGATTAAAGATGTAATTTAAATCATTATTATAATTACATTTAAATCATTATGTACACTGGATATGTAACAAGAAATTTGAATGGAGGATGACAGTCGAAAGTGAATGTAATTCAAGATGTACTCAATTTTAACAGCTGAATGATTAAAATAAAGAGGAGTCTAGATTTCTCGGGTTAAATCGGTAGGTTGTAATGCACCTGGGCAGCTTGTGTTCATATTTTAAACAACATATTTCTGTTGAAACCCGAGCGGTTTGGAAAGACTACGCTGGTATAAAAATATGACCACGCCGTCTTCTCAGCAGCCGAGCGAAGTCTCCAGAGCACTGCGGTTAAATCTTACAGATGAGTCTCTTTCCTTATTCTAACGTACATCTGCAAACACGAAGCCTACTGAGTAAAAAAATTCCATTTTCACTCTTCGCCTGTCCCTACACTTTTACCCCTCGCACAGGGACATGGACAGATGGCAGCACTGAAACTGAGAGAGAGGGAGAGAGAGAGAGAGAGATGTGAAGAGTGAGTGAGAGAAATGGACAGTGAGAGAGATAGAGAGGGAAGGAACAAGATAGAGAGTGGGGAGGGTGGAACGGTATCTGGTAGGCATCTTCGGCCTGTGCATTAAAGATGTATTGGAGCGCTGCAGTATCACACATACATAACCTCAAATATAACTCTACAAACCGATACATGAGAGAGAGAGAGAGAGAGAGAGAGAGAGAGAGAGAGAGACAGAGACAGAGAGACAGAGAGCATAGAAAAAAGAGAGAAAGGAAAGAGACTTTTCTTCTAGACTTCGTATTCTCTAAATGGCCTTGCTTGTTTCAATGTAGATCAAGCTCTCCCAATACAAAAGCTGAATATGGTAAATGCTAAGAAATGTTTCTAAGCTGAACTGTGAGAGAGTGAGACAAACAGATAGGAATTAATGGAGAATCAGCTTTTGTACCTGGTGATAGAAATCAGTACTGAATCAATGTGCATTCATATACTTATCTTTAAAGCACTGCTCCCTCCAGTGTAAGGCTTAATTTCTATTAAAAATGTGCAGCAAGATATCACAGATCTAAAGACTGTCTTCTTTTAAAAGCGGTGTCAGAAAACACACCAAGTATAAAAAACAGCAAGTGATAATTTAGTCATGCATTTAGCACAATACTATATGATACATTATATGGACAAAAGTATTGGAATGCCTGATCATTACACTAACAGGAATTTTAATGAGATTGCATTCTTTAATATGGAGTTGGTCCCAATTTGCAGCTATAACAGCTTCCACTCTTCTTGGAAGGCTTTCCACAAGATTTTGGAGTTTCTGTGGGAATTCATACCCATTCATTTTGTAGAGTATTTTTGGGGTCAGGCACTGATGTTGGACGAGAAGTCCTGGCTCGCAATCTCCGTTCCAGTTCATCCCAAAGGTGCTGGATGGGGTTGAGGTCAGGGGTCTGTGCAGCCAGTCAAGTTCTTCCACACCGAACTCATCCAACCATGTCTTTATGGAGCTCGCTTGGTATTGTGGGACATAGTCATTTGGAATAGAAAAGGTTCTTCCCCAAAACTGTTGACATGGTATTGTCCAAAATGTCTTGCTAAAATAAAGCATTCTGATTAAGCCCTTCACTGGAAGTAAGGGGCCTAGCCCAAACCCTGAATATAGTGTAGCAGCGAGATAGCCTTGTAGCTCCAATGCAAAACTAAAGACGTGATCTTCAGACACCGAACCATGTAATGGCCTGGCATTTAGGACTGCCACTTTAAAAGAGGAATGCACTGTGAGGTACTCAAGCATAGGTTCATCCAAGCAATTGCAGAATGCTTCCATTTAGCCAACATTTGCTTCTCCTTTCGGATAAGGAGAGAAAGCACAAATAGCTGTAAGGCAATCTCCATGCACACGGACCAAGGCTAGTGTGAAACACGCATGAAACGGCAACAACAAAAGATTAACTGTTTGCTCACTTCAGGGGCTTGTTAGACGTCATGCGCATGGCAGTGTTAGCACAGTTTTCTCAGAAAGCTGTGTGGTGGAATAAATTGTATGGTCTTTTTATAGATTCAAGGCATAAAATAATCGCACCATTCAGTCTGAATGTAGGGAGCATATTTAACCAAAAGAGAGGGCATCTACTGCCCTAAGCCTAACACTGTGTGCGTGTGTGTGTGTGTGAGTGTGTGCGTGTGAGTGTGTGCGTGTGTGTGTGTGTGTGTGTATGTGTGTGTGCACTGCCCATTCACCCCACAACAGTTTATCCCCACCTATTCCAGCTGAAGAGCTGCAGAGGATTGTTCTTGCAGATAGTCTACAGTGGAGTTATTGGGTTGGAAGATGTGAGAAAATGGTTAAACATTGTTCTGTTCCTGGCTTACGGGATGCATCTTTGGAATTCAAATGGAGGATTTTGATCTACATATACAATTTGTTCTGTATATTGCAGACAAGACTGAAAGACATGCACTATATGACAAAAATATTGGGACCCCTGAACATTACACAAACAGAGACTTTAATAATATTGCATTCAAATACATAGGCTTTAATATGGAGTTGGTCCCCTTTGCAGCTGTAACAGCTTCCCCTCCTCTTGATTGTTGAGTGTATCTGTGGGAAGTTTTGCCAATTCATTCTGTAGTGCATTTCTGAGGGCAGGCCCTGATGTTGGACGAGAAGGTCTGGCTCACAATCTCCATTCCATTTCATCCCAAAGGTTTTGAATGGGGTTGAGGTCAGGGCTCTGTCAAGTTCGTCCCACCGAAGCATTGTCCAAAATGTCTTGGTAGGCTGAGGTATTGGTATGTCTTTGTAGATTTCCCTTCACTGGAAGTAGGGGGCCTAGCCTAAACCCTGAAAAAAAGTGCATCCCAATATTTTTGTCCAAATAATGAAGCAGTTATATAGTGGTCTTAAACTATATTATTTTAATGGTAAAAGTAAAATGCTTGTGTTTATATTAGGGATGCACAGAAAGGATTTTCTTTTGGCCGAAACCAAAAACCGAAAAGGAGGAAACACTTGGCCCGAAAACCAAAAACCGAAAGAAATTATTATACTAAATTTTTGTAATATTGCCGTTATGGCTGGGACCTTCTGTGAAGTCAAGCATTGAAATTGCATAAGTTAATATTCATGGTTCAAAGAATACATTTGTTACAAAACTATGAAAATATTTATTTAGCATTCAAACAATGCACAATATAAAATTCAATTTGAAATAAAATATTTTACTTGGCCCGACTCATGAATCACCTAAAAGCAAGATCGCTGAAATATTATACAATTAAATGTCTTCTCTCATAAAACTAGTAAATTCAAGTGCATTTTAATATTCTGAACGAAGTGCATGAACAAAGTACATTCAGAACAAGTGCTTTAAAAACTGTTGAAAGATATAACATTCTCTGTAAGCCCAAAAACAAAATAGTGTATTAAAACAAAGACTGGCATAGCCAGTGCTGGGGTCTCATTTATAATCATTGCGTACGCACAAAACGGACCTAAAAGATGCGTACGCCTCTTCTTACGCATAAGTTGCGATCTATAGAAAAAAAACGTGACGGCAGAATGTGCCTATATGTGCGCAAACTCTGACCCATGCGTGCGAACATTTTGGAAGAAAAAAAATACGACCGCAGGCGAAGAGGATGAGTATGTTTGTACAAATAGGCCTATAATAATTTATTGTGTTATGAGTAATACAACATACATTCAGTTTCACATATTCAGTCACATATTTATAATAGTGAAATATATATAGTAAAATATATAATTCAACTCGAATCTTAATTTAATCTACACTTTCAATGCCTTCCGTGGTAGAGAGACACCCACCCACCGCTCCTAATTAAACATTTGATAAAACAGTGAGTGTACTGTTTTTGTATTATAGTATAATCGCGGGGGTTACGTTCCAAGAACACTCCCATAAAGTGGAAAAAAATCCTATTTTCATAATGTAAATCCTAAATATTCCCTCAAATATGCTCCTAAAACACTTTAATTTCATTTTAAACTCAGTTTAATACATCGCCATTAACGAAAATATAAAGGTAAGCCCGTATTCCTACTGTACAGTTTACAGAGAACTGTACAGACTGTACTGTAAT
>JBBPCY010000109.1:7763572-7775526 GCA_037974405.1 Brachyalestes nurse
ATAACAAAATAGTGTATCAAAACAAAGACTGACATAGCCCATATATTAACTGTAATCACTGGAAAACTTTCTTGCCTGTTCAAAAACACAGTTGTGCTCGAAGGGTCTTGCTCTTCTGTGCTCGATCTGAATGTTTTGATTTTATACGATAAATTAATCCTGACGTTGAGAAAGTCTTTGTGGATGCACCCCCTCTAGAAATTTCGGCATTGCACGCTTTACAAACAACTTTCCGTGTGTCTTAGATATATCCAAATGCACCCATATGGCAGACATGCTGACTCTAATCCAATCTGGTGCATGCAGGCTGCGGTTTTTGATTGCGTCATCCTTGTTTCGGTCGCGTAAAAAAAAGTTTGGTGGCCGAATATTCGGTGCATTCAAAATAGTAGAATTCATGAAAAAACAACAAAACGACTTTAACAGCATGGTCTGCGTTTGTTTGAAGCCACAAAGGGTTTAAATATCCCAGCTTGCAGTGGAAAGCTCTTGCAAGATTGGACTGGCGTGTTCATGGCAGCAATGTGCAGCAATGAGCAGAAAAGTTCTGCTCACTCCACCTGGAGTACCACAGGGCGTCCAAAGCAGTTGGCGCACACACACACACCCTTCACATACTTGCCTCTCGTCGGCCTACTGTCCGGTGAACTGGTTCGGCTCTAATAGGTGACTGCTAGCGTGTGGCTAATGCTTTGTGGCAGAGCAGTGGAGAGTTTCAGAGGCTAACTGGCTAACTCACAGCTTCAATACTGCACACAGGTTGCTGGGCACAGAGCCAGAGAGACAGGGTGGGGGAGGCAAGAGTATTAGCGGAGTTAATGTCAGCAAGACAGGAGGCAATAGAAGGGAAGGAGTTAGTGAGAGAGAAAAGAAGAGAGAGATCCAGAGAAAGCTTTAACACACTCTAATCTCAGGCAGTCATTCAGTGGCAGTGGAACTGGACCCTGAGAGTTTGGGCATGAAACTCTGGAACTGCATCAGTCCTTAGAGGAGCTCCAAAAGGGCAGGAAGTGGAGCTATACACACTCAAGAGGGGGCTCTTGGACCACTTTTGTTATTTACTGGCATTTTTATAAAGAAATAAAAAAATAATCTGATAAGGTCAGGGGGAAAATATGTGAATGTACCCACCAATAGGAGAACAGCATGGCTAAATATTGACCAGTAGAAGAGGAACAAGGCAAAAAATCCACCAATATGGGAAGAATATGGCTAAAATTTCACTAACATATGAAATGCATCACTAAAACTACACTAATATGTAAACAACATGGCTACAGTTCAACAATAGGTTAACAGCTGACAGCCCAGTGCTTAGGGAGTTGCCCCTGCGATCAGAAGGTTGTGGATTCAAATCCCAACACTGCTAGTGTCATCACTGAGGTACCCTTGAGCAAGGTACCGTCTCCACACACTGCTCCCCAGGCAGCCCAGTGCATCACTTGGTGAATGGGTTAAATTCAGAGAAAGAATTTCACATCGTTCACACTGTGTGCGGTGCTGTGGTGTTTCCACTTTACAACCAAAAATCCACCAATAGGAGAACAGCGTAGGATGAAGCACTATCATACGAGTGGGTGGAGTTAATAGATGAACAGAATGTGCACTTTTTCCTTGAATGAAAGTCTGATAGTGAAAGAAGTGTGTGGTATCATCCAGTGTGCAGCACATGGCAACATAAATATTGTGCAGTCAGATGCAGAAATCAGCTGAGATCTCATTGGAGTCATCTCAAACAGAACACTCTGAAGTCTTATTTTTTATGTCTTGTTTGCGTTCTCTCTTAACTTTTAATATCCAAGCGTTTCTATCTACCCTGGTCTCTCAGTGTCAGCTCCTGTATGACTCAGATTTGCTTTGCTGAGTGTGTGTGTGTGTGTGTGTGTGTGTGACCATACAGTCCCTTCGTTCCTCATTACAGCCAGAGATCCTGACCCTCCTTCCCTCAGTCACGCTAAATACTCTTTAACTTCCTCGTCCTCCATCAGAAAAAGTTACAGCCAAAAACAGGCAGTAAGCTTGACACGACATCACAATTTCCCTCTGGATCAGGAACACACTCAAAACGCCCCTGGCATCATCACTGATCACACACACACACACACACACACACAGATACACACACACAGACAGGCTCCTAAGAGAACAACTCTGATGGCTTTAAATGGTGCTTTCCCCTTGACAAGGCACTAAAATGCCAAAGCAAAGAATAAAACATGAGTGCATCCTTGTTGTTTTTCATCTTTAAATCAGAAGTACCTCTAAGAATGCTCCAAAGCTGCCTCTGAATGGGGTTTGCGTGCATTTATGCATTAGAGCATGCTGGATGGGGTTACTGAATTATACAGATATTTTATTTCTTTACTAGTCAAAAAAGACTTGAGTAGATTTCAATATTGTATTATAATATTTACATAAATTAGTGTGTACTGTAAAACTGCAGCAAGGGTGGGGAAACAAGCAAGAAATCAAGTCATGTAGTTATGATAAGTAATGTAGTTACGCCCCAATTCTTGCCACCCAACATAACACTCATATGTTGCCGCCAAATATGACTGCTGTCTTGCTAGTAGAAATTAATAGTGGAGCCATACGAGTCCATCACTTAACTTATTCTTCATTTGGATAACAAATTTGAACCTACAGCTACCCCATACAATTTGGTTGGCTCTAATACAGCCCATTATTATGGCCTGTGTAGCCTGTAGTCTATGACTTTATACAATAGTGATATACCATTCAGTGATATACCAATATTCAGTGCTTTAGTATAGCCATGCTATCAATGACAGCTGGTTATTGTATTGGATGAGAGAGAACAACAATCAGTTTTTACCAGTTTTCATCAGCTATTACCTATAAGTAAGTAGTTCAGTAGTTCACACATTACAGCACGATATCGGAGAGCCCCTACAGCAATGAAACAATCAAATGAGTGTTTCCCCTACCATTAAATAGCCAGCCTACCTTGATCAGCCTTACATGGTTGAAATGGACGTGGGGTTGTATGTGTCTGCCACAGATCCAGCCATTATGTGGCATAGCAGTGTTATGCAAAGGCAAGCTAGGTGGATCGTCTAAATGTAGTCTTCTAGCATCTAGTTACAGAAGCGTTTAATCACAGAAATGATTCATCCTTAAAGAAGTAGAAATATTAATTTTTCAGAGACATTGGAGCAATTTTATTGAAATATGTTGTACCTCGAACAAAGGCTAACAAGAGATGTGAAGCTTGCATTATTCCACTTCACCTTTTTATTAGAAGAAAACCCTTTTCTGGATGTTTGCAAACATAAATAATCAACTTCCTTAACCCTGCTTGCATGTTGAAATGGGGCTATAGCAAGGTAACACATCAGTCACAGTTATGAGCTATAATTAATTATAAGCTTAACAGATACATTTCATGCTACAGTTGCATTGTATTCAAATGCTTTATCTTCACTGTTAGCTTGGTTAATACATCACACATTATTGTTTCCTTTTATTTGAAGCTCATTTAAACGTTTCTGTATTAAACATCGCATGCAATGGCATACTGTTGGGGCAACTGGTGCCCTAGTGGTCTGGGAGTTGCCCCTGCAAATCAGAAGGTTGTGGGTTCGAATCCCAGGACTGCTAGTTGCACCACTGAGGTACCTTTGAGCAATGTACCGTCCCCACACACTGCTCCCCGGGCGCTGTTTTCCTGGCTGCCAACTGCTTCACTTGGTGAATGGATTAAATGGAGAGAACAATGTTGTGCTGTTCTAACTGCGTGCTGTACTGTGGTGTGTTCATGGATGACGAATGGACAGTTTACATACACACAATTTGACTATTTCTGACTATCGGTGTAAATAACACTTAATCAGTTAGATTAGTGTGTATATGCACTGGTTTACAAAGGCTGTGGGCAGCCAGTCAGACTGTGCTAATATAGCTTGCAGACTACAGGGAGGTGGAGCTGGACCTAAGCCAGTTTTTATTCTTCTTACCACCTGTTGGTGCTACTGTTGTTCATAGGTCCGCAGGAGTCCAATCTAATCAGTTTCTGGCTATTTGTTAATGAGTAAAACCGTATAGATGCCAAATATTAATCCTTGTTTTGATGCCTTTTATTTCTGTGAAAGAGAGGGAGGGTTTAGCCATGTGGGGCCATTTACACCCCTGAATGTTACACAAAGTCATTCTTTTTCAGTCTTAGCTGGACCAATACATATTCGTGCATTCCTCTTAAACTAAACTAAGAGGTCAGAGGGGTGTGTAGATAGTACAGAGTATAAATTTACACTAAACAGAATGGTACTCCTTATTGTCCAGGCCATGGGTGCCAATGTGGGGGGGCAGGGGGTGGGGGTGTGTGCAGAGCTGGGAAAAGTAGGGGGGGACAAAGCGAATGCGTTCTGGCACCCATGGCCGAGGCAGTGAAATGTATTAATATCACTGTTAAGGGTGATGACTTTACATTGTTATGGGTATTGTGTACATTTCATCATATTAAATTTGATCTGTGAAAGTATATGTTAAATGCGTTTCTTTTGCAAAAACGTACACACACATTCCACCCCATGTGTCCCCCTATCAAAACCCCCAGCCTCCCCTTTGGTGAGACCTTGAAGTTCTGCCATAACTTAAAGTTTAAGGGGTTAAACCTCTTAGAGCTGCAGTACCATCCATCAACAAAAGGGGGCACATGGTTTTGTTTAAATTGGCCACTCTGTCTTCTCCAGAGGCTCAGCTTATACAGACACCTCAATAAAGCAAGATATATCTCTCTCATATACAGACTCAAGAACAATGATGGGTAAAAAAAGTAGATATGAGAGTGTGTGTGTGTGTGTGTGTGTGCGTGTGTGTAGGTGGATGTGGGTGAACGGTGTGTGTGTGTGTGTGTGAGAGAGAGAGAGAGAGAGAGAGAGAGAGAAAGAGAGCTAGAGAAAGAGAGAAAGAAGAGATAGTGAGTGTCTTGGCATCTTCTGCCAGCAGTTATTCTAGCAGATAGGTTTACCTATTTATTTTTACACTCCCTATCTCTCTCTCTCTCTCTCTCTCTCACGCACATGCTCTCACAGGTACGAAGTGCATTTAAATGACAGGATTTTCCATCACAGCTGTAGCATCTCAGCTCCATTACTGCAGAGGGAATGGACAGCACGTCGGCCGGCCATGTTCAGCAGTAGAAATCACACTGAGCGCTTTTAGCATGACATCCTAATACATTTTATCACACAAACTGATTTTACCATAACACTTTGATCACATGACTGCATTTCGCTACTGTGATTGGCTTGCTAATGTAAATACAGTTTTAAGTTGCTTTTAAGCTTTCACTATAAATACATATCAAGTTGTCACACATACAGATGCACATAAACACACACACACACACACACACACACACACACACACACACACAATCCAAATACACACAGATGCAAATGTGACAACACTTTGACACACACACGCACACACACACACTCACTCAAACTACCCACCTGTCATTTTCCATAATTTTTACTGTCAAAGCCTATATGTGTGATAAAGCAAGTACAACTCTTATTTTTCCACATATCGCTCAAATGGTACTTTCCTTCTCCGTCACCCCCATCAGTGTGTGAGTGTTATTTCTTTTGACTCATTTAGTAAGACATTTCTACAGATGTTTAGCTTCTTCAGCAGCAGAATCTATAAATTTCCATTTAGTATTATTTGTGGTTGCACCCTCAGTATTAGATCGCCGTTCTTTGAGAAGCCTAAAAAGTGTCACATGACTTTCAGTTGCGAGGATGAGTGTGGAAGCAGTTGGGGGGGGGGGGGTGGTTGGGCGGCTGGGGAAAGAGAGAGAAAGAGATATGGAGAGTGAGGGCAAGACAGCAGGAGGTGAGAATGGGTGAGAGATGAAGGGATGGAGGGGTGTGTGTGTGTGTGTGTGTGTGTGTCTGTGTGTGGGTCACTGTTTCTCTGAAGCTGTTCCACAAGTACACATTTCTTGCTGGTTTTCCTAGCAGGTGCTGGAGCATTACTGAGTTGGATTATTTGTTACTTTGTGTGTGTGTGTCTGTGTGTGTTTGTGTATGTAAGGTCAGCAGGATTCAAAAATTGTTGTTTGGCATTTGGAGCCCTGCCTCTCTTCCTCTGTTTCTCTCTCCCTCTCTCTGCCTCTCTCTCTCTCACTCTCTCTCTCTCTCTCTCTCTCTCTCCCTCTCTCCTCCCTCTCACACCCCCTCTCTCCCTCTCTCCCACCCTCTCTCTCCCTCTCTCTCCCACTCTCTCTCTCTCTCCCCCGTTCTCTCTCTCCCTCTCTCTCTCTCTCTCTCTCTCTCTCTCACACTCTCTCTCTCCCTCTCTCTCACACTCTCTCTCTTTCCCATTCTCTCTCTCCCTCTCTCTCTCTCTCAAACACACTCTCACTCTCACACTCTCTCTTCCTCTCACTTTCTTTCTCTCTCTCTCTGTTTCGCTCACTTTCTCTTCTCTCATTTTCCTTCTCTCACTCTATTACTCTCTATCTCTTCCTCTCACTTTCCCTCTCACTCTCTCACTCTCTTTTGTTCACTCTCTTTTTGTTGTTATCTCTTTGACACCTTCCTAAAGTAGTGGTTTCATTTCTACATCGTTTCCCAGCTGTTTTCTTATTTTTTCAGAAAGTGGTTCACACAGTAGATGTAAGAGTTGCATTATCTTGATAAAAATGTCAATGTCGTGATAAAGTGCCGTTGAATTGACTCAGCATTACAGCCTCTAACATGTATGAAAGTACTGGCTATACCTGTCTTTCATCCAGTGCGCAAAATACCTGGTGGCAGACAACCCTGAAAGTAAATGGCAGTGATTCACAGTGTTATTTCACTGAACACACTCATAGCCCCTTCCCTGTGCTTCTATTTACTGGCCACCTGGGACACGTTTAAAAAAATATATATATTCATAATACATATGAATAATTAACACAAATGAATAATAAATCTACGTCAAGGCAATTTGCGTCTCACGATCATAAAATAGCATACCAATTCATAAATCAAATACGATTAAAATGCTTATCCCTAATGGCCACTTTATGGGCTCTACCTACATTATAGATCCACTATACAGGTGTACAGTTACAGGCTGTAGTCCATTTGTTGCTACACAATTAATCAGCCTCCCCTACCCCATTCATTATTGGTCAGTTTCTGACCACAGGACCACCACTGACCAGATATTAGGGGTTGTGAATCATTCTCTGCACTACAGTGACACTGACGCTGGTGGCACTGGGATGTCGCAGGTGTTGTGACACACTTCAGTGTTACTTCTAGGCTAAGAAAGTGCTCCATTATCCAAAAAAATATTAATCTTAGAGTGCTTCTGTGGCTGATCAAGGGCTAGAGAGTGGCTAACACAAACCGTTGGGATAAAGTCCCCCACTGTGTTCACAGTTTATGGTGGTAAACAGTGCGGGTGAGATTTCCTTCTCTAAAGCAAATAAGCTGCACTTTTGTCATCGCTGTGTTTGTGAATGGGGGAGTTTAAATGACTGTTAGCTAAGTGCACCTCCTGGGAAAAGAGCAAAAAGAGAGAGAGAGAGAGAGAGACAGATAAGGAGAAACAGAGAGAGAGGGAGAGAGAGAGAGAGGAAGGGAGCATTCTGCCTCCGAGTTATCCCAGAGCATCCCCAGAGGAAAAGTAGTTAATTTGTCCGTCACATGGCTCAGCACTCTACAAGCAAGGCCTATACACACAGGAACAAAGCTGCCCCTCCTGAAAAGAAGCCATGTCCCCCACCAATATACAGTAAAAGGATAAATGATGAAAGAAAGGCATCTAAACCTCTAGAGGGCAGCGCTGAGTAATATTTGTTTATTTGAGCTTGAGATGTTTCTGGGCTGGTATGGGATGAACCGGCTTTGGCAGTCAGTCAGATTAGCCAGTTTTTCATTACAAATGATATTATCAGACATATCTTTTGAAATATGTACATGAATTTTCCGCTTTTGCATGCAAACAAACTGACGGCATTTAGCAGACACTTCTATTCAAAGCAACTTCCATTCCCTAACTAGAGGAAGCCAATCTCCCTGGAGAGTCTTGGTCAGGGACCCAGTGGTGGTATGTTGAAGGTAGGATTCGAACCCATGACCTCTTAGTCCAGAGGCAAGTATTCTGCCTACTAGGCCACCACCCCACCACCAATTTCAGCAGAAGCCACTTGTTAAGCCACTGAAAAGAATGAGACTTAAAATGATGGCTTTACTTTGGTTTTAATTTTTCAAAATAATCAAAACCTTTTCCAAGGTAGAATAAAGAAATCCCAGATGATGAATGTGGTCTCAGACTTTCGATCACCAACATTTCTCTGAAGAAAATACACTGAAATGAACTTCTCAGTGTAAAAAACAATGACCCCCAGCACTATTCCTGTAGGCAGAGCTTCTAGCAACAGGGAATTCCTAGAAAAAGGAATCTTAATCTGCGGTTGAAGGAGATGTTATAGACAAGCCATCAGACTTACAGAAACACAGTTTAACAAATTCACCGGCCTCACTGCGCTGTCACGCAGCGTCCAAAAATTCGGTTGTTTTTAATAAACGTAAAAACACCACTGCCAGCATGCGAAGATGATGCACATCACTGCCTCCCAACGTTCAGAACTGCTCAGTTTCTCAGTCACAGCACACCACTCGGCTTTTTCCAATTACTGCATTAAATTAAACCCTGAATGAGATCGCAGAAATCAATCGTACACTGTAAATTTAAGCCCCCCAAGGTACAAACCTTATAAACGTACCCCCAAAGGTACATCATGGTCCTCAAGGTCCAAATGTGTACATTAAATGAGTTTTAAAGGTTCACTACATTCACTTTCCCAGGGGAATGAGGCATGTTTGTATAACTTTTCCCAGTAGTAACAAAATACTTGGTTGGAGTTGAGACAGGGTGTAGGGCATCTGTGCATCTTAAAAATAGAAGTGCAATGAAATACAGTACAGACATTTTCCTGAACTGAAGGTATATATATATATATATAGTATATATATGAAAGTATATCACAGTCCATCACAGTATCTGTGTTTCTACCCCAAAATTATGTTTTGTAATCCTAACAATATAGGAGACAGGAACATACAGTGAGAAAGAGAAAGCTGCTACTGCCCTGTTATCTAAAACAGCTTTACAAATCCAGCTTTGTTTTTGATTTTTTTGCACCTTTTATCTAGATCTCTATGAGTTTGTGAAAAGTGAATTAGCTGAAACAAAAATGTACTAAATGATGCTAAAAGCTTTATTCCATGAAATCTGTTTAATCTTTGTAGCGCATGAATGACTTTTAGCTTCATGTTAATTGTTGCGCTCTGATCACACCGTTCTAAGTGATAAAGCTGTGAATCAAATCAGAATCATAAAACTGCTTAATGCCAGATGATCCTATATAATGCTACACATCTGGTGTGTGGTGGCCTTTACTTTTCCAGGTGAGGATAAAGTCACAGAGCACTGTTGCACTAAGTGTGCATCAAAATTTTTGTAACAGTAAACTACCAACCTTCAACTACTTTGAGGAGTGTCTGCAGGTTGTCTGAGAATTCTGAAGCTGCATGGGTTGAAAACAGAACTCCAAAAGCCATATATGGAATGGATGTGAGAGGAAACAGAAAAACCAATCAGAGAGATGTGTTGTGCTATTAAGAAGAACCGTCCAGAGCTTTACTTTTAAGCAATACTTAGAGTGCTACTGGGAAACTTTAGAATTATGTTTGAGTGCTTTTGTGAAGCTCATTCAGCGCTAACCACACGGTAGTGTTCGTGCGAATCCTCCAAGGTTCGTGATTTCCACATAGATGGAGGCCAGGTTCTCTCCAGACCTAATTTGAAGCTTTAAAAGCTCAGCTAAAATCAGTGCAAACAAGTTGTTGAATTCTTCTACAGAAGAAAAAAAAAAGAAGTGACACGAGCTGGAGAAGGAGCGGATGTAATTCATTAGATCATCTCCGTGCTCACAGATTTGTTCTTCAGGCAGGGCCTGGATCGCCTATTTAGCTTTCCGCCAAGACAGCTCCATTTTCCAAATGCGAGTCTAGAGGCATCATCTCTCTTTCTCCGCTCAGCCGAGACTCCGGCGCGATCAAGTTGTGTGCTTATGAACGGCAAACTTCTCTGACACTTATATTGTGTGTCCTAACTTGGGCAAACATCTCGCTGTTTGGTTAGCATCAGCGCTAATGCCTGGCCTGTGTGGTCCTGTTAGAAAATGGAAACAAGCCGCTAATGAGGGTTGACAAGCATGATGAGGGAGGATAGTGCGGAAACTGGCAGTGGGGATAGCTTAAGCTGGTCTTATGCTAATACCGCTGTGAATGACTGCCAGGCAAACACACACAAACACACACACACACACAAAATAAATACATAAACACGAGTGTTAGCTGGCACGTTAGGCGTTTAGCCGGGATACACATCAGTTTCACTGGATGGCAAATCCTTCATTGCAATAGTGTTGATGTGAGCTGTAATGCTATGAATGGACCTGTCAACACACACATTTCATCGCTTGTCTGCCTAATAAAGCAATAAGCCATGGGAGGCTGCGTTACAGTAAAATCACGTCTATTGCTTTTTATTAAACAACCACAAAGTGCAATTTGATCAAATGCACCAAATTGTGATTAATAATAATCACAGTAAATAAGTATTCTTTCAGACGCTGTAGTTCATTAACATCAGCCTATGGTTGCCAAGCAACATAATGGGAGAGATTCTTCCACGAAAAGCGTAATGATCTTTCATATTAATGCAAAATTCCATTGATGTATGCGGTCAGGCAGTCTTATGCAAATGTTTAAGCACCAGTGGCGAAATGACATGTTTTGTTGGTTTTCTGTCTGGGGGAAAAAAAAACATCCTCCACAGGCAGAGGTTAAATTGGGATTTGATTAATGGGGGTCTCGGTGGGGGCGATCCTCTATGTCGACAGGGAGGGAGGGGGTGGGGGTGGGGTGGTGACAGTAGTATTTGTCGACGTGCTACTTATTCGCTTGATTTAACATATTGGAAAACAAAGATGTAAAATATACAAAGTGCCAGAACTTTTAACGAGACCACACTGCATGTTTCGTGTTTTTCAATACGTTCAATTCCGCAAATGAAAAGTAATTGTGCATTAAAATGGGCAGAAGTGTTTAGAGGTGTACTTACTTTCATTTCAAAAATCGATAAAACTACCTGAAAAATTGAGCCCGGACTTTAGCACACAGCTGTGTTTGTGTATGCCAGCAGCTTCAAACGTGGTTCATCCAGTCCAGCTTTACAAGATCTGCTTTAGAAATAGGCATCAAAACTCTTTAAGGGGCATTTTGCCCAAAAATTAAAAAAATCTGAATGTAATGTTATTTGCAGCAGAGTTCTATAATGCAGCAGTGTGTCCTTCTGTTCAACCAGTTCACATGTTTATATTGTTGTCATCAGATTTGATACCAGTGTGAACTTGGTGTATGCTGTTGCTGGTGTACTTTATTGCCTCCTCTCCTCGAGTGTGTGTTTCTCTCCATCCAGCTGTGCCTTTGTGCTTCCTCCGGTTTGTGAACCTCAGTGTCACACTCTCACAGAATGATATGGTAGAGCTTACCCATACAAACAGGCCATGCCCATACAGTATAATTTTTATAGCTTATTTTGGAATGTACTGAGAACATATAACATTTCCTTTTCATAGGGGAGTGTTTTATTTCATTACTTTATTGTTGTTATATAGGTATTATAGACCACGGAAAAAAATAAGAGACCGCTTTTCTCTTTTTTTCTGTTCACTGTTTGTACAGTTTGCGGCAGTGTGTTTGCTTAACATGCACAGGTTGTTATTCTTTTATGAACTATTGCAGTGTGAGTTGTGTAAAAAATAAGAAATGCCTCCATAAATGCAGTAGTGTTTGTAGAGCAGCTTTTCTATGTGCTGTATTCCAGCAGCTTCACTCCTGATTCAGTTTCTGATGGAT
>JBBPCY010000109.1:7785624-7803961 GCA_037974405.1 Brachyalestes nurse
AGCTTATAGACACTTATAAAGCGAAGTGTCATAATTTCCTTTTACTTACATTCGAAGAAATTCAGCTCGGACACGCGCACATCTCTTCAAACAGTCACTCCTATTTCCCCTTGAAATTCTTCTTTTCTGGGCAAGTATCCACAACAAAAAACCTAAAATATCCTGAAATATCCTGAATTTGGTCTTCTGTGTGTTTTTTCCTTTGTTTGAGCCTAAAAAAACCCAGAGACTCAATCGCGAATTTGGTTTAATATCACATATCGTTACAGTCCAAAAGTGTACATACACCTGAGAGGAATACTTTCAGCTTCCATATATATATCGGTGTATGTATACTTTTGGGCTGTACTAGTAGCACCTTGTCCTAACAGCAAACAAGTATTCAATCAAGTGAAAATGTACAGGTGATCAATTAAAATGTACAGCTCTAATTAAATACATCCATGCCACCTGCTATAAGAGTTTACATGTGTACCATGATGTTACCAAACTGGAAGAATGAAGGGTAGCATGTAATTGCGAGTCACATGAAGCCACTTATTTATTTTTCAAGCTGCAGCAAACACAATGTCATCGGACACACTTGGGAGAGAATGCTAACAGACGCCCGCACTGGCTCGTGTGATGGGTGCTTACTCAGACAGAGAGAGGCCAATTAAGTTCTCTTGGACTCCCAGCCATGGATGGCTGTGGCATTGTCAGGGATCGAAGTCTCCCAAACAGAGGGCCTACGCTTGGATGGTTGTGCCACTTGGGAGCCACATTCTCACTTCTTCTTTTTTTTTAACCACATTCCAGCTTATCTCACATGTCAGGTTGAGTAAAATATAGTCTGTAAGGTTTGAAACATAGAATATTTTCATCTGTTTCATGTTAATATGTTTCTATGAATATCACAACTGTGTATTTAGTGGCCTTAACTGGCCTCAATTATCACACACTTGCCTCAAATGGGGTGGTGTTGTAAATTAAAAAGAGCTATTTTATCAAAAACATAGACCATATAGGTTCACTAAGTGGATTTCTGACTGTAATGGTTCTAAAATTTCATTAAATAAGATTCACCCCCTAGTCCATGCATAGAAAGGCAGCTGCAAAACAAAAGCTGTTTTGAATTCATTGTTTTTGGGATGTTGTATTATGGTTTAGTCCCACCTTTTCTCAGTTATGTTATATAGGCGGTTTTAGACTTCTTTCTGAATGCCCTTTGAAAGAATAGTTACATGAAAAATCAAATTTCACCCAAATAGCCCAAATCTTTTGCATGAAAATACTTCCATGTAACTGGTGATCCTAACCAGCTGGTGGCCTAGTTGTTCAGGAAGTCGCCTGCAATCGGAAAGTTGTGGGTTCAAATCTCATCACTGCTGGTGTCTTCACTGAGGTGCAGTGGAGTAAGGTACCATCCCCACACACTACTCCGCAGGCACCCCTTGTTGGTGGCAGCCCTCTGCTTCACTTGGCAAATGGATTAAATGCAGAGAAAGAATTTCATATTGTTCACTGTGTGCTGTGGTGTGTTCACGTGCGACTATAAGGAGCCGCTTTACTTTACTTCTCTCAACCTGCTCAAACTGCGTCCAGGTCTTCATTATGGCTACAGAAATTAGTGGATGTGGTTTATGACTCAGTCCTCTGATTCACAACTGCTTTGGAAATAAAGTGTCCCCTTATAGTCACGTGTGAACACCGCTGCACACAGTGTGAACAATGTGAAATTCTTTCTCTGCATTTAACCCATTCACCAAGTGAAGCAGTGGACTGGCACCCAAAGGGGCATCTGCGGAGCAGCAGATGTACCTTGCTCAATTCTACCTCAGTGGTGCCAATAGCAGTCCTGGGATTCGAACCCATGACCTTCCCTGACTACAAGGCTGCCAGCTGCCTGCAATAAATACCTGTTGCAGTCTGTTTTGTTGCTCAGAGTAAACCATACTGTGTCCTAATCCACGTCCACAAGTCTGCACCACCTTACTGAAGACTGTTTGAATTTGACCATTAAGCTTAACATTATTATCCATGCAAATACAGTTTTCCAAACACGACTTAGCTGGTTGACTAGATCCTGTGTGAGTAGAAAGTTGTGGACATAGATTTTTTAATGCTGTAAAGTAATGGACTGGTGCTGTATGACACATTGTTATCTATAAACAAAATAGGTCTGAAATTGTAACTACACTAGCCTGGAAGATCTGGTGTGAAAGGAAAGAAGCAAATGAAGCAAAACTTGTCACTGCTGGGGACAGTTGTGTACATTACCTATTTTGCCAGATAGATAATTAACTTTCTGAAAAAAGCGCCTGTCAATCAGATTGATTTATTTATTCCTTTTCAAAGCCCCAAGTAAGACTTGTCCTTACTGCCATGAGAAAGGACCCGATTGAACTCCGGTTCAGTGGCATCACGTCCATCGGGTCTGACCAAGGTGAAAAAGGAAGGAAGTTAATATATAATCCACTTTCATGTTAGAAAATAATTAAGCATATAAAAAGGTCCATCTCTGCCTAGATAGGCTGTCAAAGTGCTGCCGCAAAGTTTATTTCTCTGAAGTTAAATACTGAAGGAGCCTTTGAAGTCTGGCTCCGGAGTTGGGGGTAGCTTTCAGTTATTAGCTGAACCTGGTTTAATTATTTAATCAGCCCGTATACAGCAGCCACACTGGCTCAGCTTAAAAGAGGCACATGAGTGTTCTCACTTTGATTAGTAGTAATTAACAGCAAGGTGGTGAGACTGAAATATCATAGGGGTCAAATTAAAGTAAACGTTAGTCTGGGGCTGGGCCTACATTTACAGCTTCACTTTCATTTGTTCATTTAACAAGAACCTTATGTACAGATACATATAAGAAAAGATATATCTAGCTAAAGGATCATTATTTAAGAAAAGGTGTTAACAAATATACACTATATACACGACTAAGTTCTCAATGATACTTTTAAAAAGCCTTTTGGATTGGTATTAAGTTTAATCTGGGAAAGTCCGAAAGGTTTAATTTCAGCTACTTTAAAGACATAGATCTGTGAAAAATCTAATTTACACAATGTTCCACTTAACCCAGATGTAGGTGACCAGCCAATGTCCCAATTTTGCTTCTATATTTTGGTCTTGTAGCTACAAAGCTAATACAGCTTACAAACTCTAGAAGCTAGTCACCCACATTTTTTTTCCATTAATTAGGCTAACCCTTAAAAACTCTCAGTCCTCTTAAACCACATCCAGTGCTTCAATAAAGTGGTACAGATTTGTCGATTTGGTTTGGGACGCAGGATGACTTGTGAGCTGAAAAAGATAAACAGTGTGTGTGACAATATGTAGCCGATCGCTGCAGGCGGCCTTTTTAGACAGCAGGGTTTGTTTTCACAAACAAAAGTAGGAGTGCTGATCCAGAATTAGTTACTGTGGCAACAACCAACATAAATGGAGATCTGAAAATCAGCCCTCTCCAGTCTCTGTGTTGTCTGAAATGGCTGTATGTATGTTTTTGTTTTTTTTGTCATACTGTTCTTAGTCAAGGTTTGGTCAGCATGGGTCATTATTGCCTTTTAGTGTTTGCTAAAAAAAAAAAAGCATAGACATACACTAAAGAGGTATAATTCGTAATATATATATATATATATAATCATAACCCTTGCAATCGGTAGGTCTTGGGTTTGAATCCCAGGACTGCCAGTGGTGAAAGAATTTCACATTGTTCACATTGTGGTGTGTTCATGGATGACTATAAGGGTCACTATCTTTCTTTCTTTCTTTTGTTATTTATTTCTTTAGTCAGTTTTTTCCCCTTTAGGGTGCATCCATTGCACAAGTGTAGTATCACCATGCCCAATGCCCTCCGTCAGCTAGAGGGGTGTAAAGCACCACCGGCACTGGGCTGTGGAAAAAAAAAAGAAGAAGAAAGTAATGGAGCTCTATCCAGTACCTTTGGGATGAGTTGGAGTGGTGTCTGTGACCGAGAACGGATCATCCAGCATCTGTCCCTGACCTCACTGATGCTCTTGTGGCCAAATGCAGTCAAATGCTTACAGCAATGTTCCAACATCTAGTGTGTAAAGCCTTTCCAGAACAGTGCAGGCTTTCACAGCAGTGAAAGGAGACAGTGCCCTCTTTTTGAAACTTCCTGCCTTCCTGACCTTGAACATGAATCTATAATTCCTTCCTCAAAAGCTGTGATCTTCTGGAATTGCGATGCTTTCTTGTGGGAGCCGAATCGTATTATTTTTTTATTTAGTGTTTTGGCACACGATACACGTCTGTGTTCGGCTTCTCCAAGGTCAGTGAATAAGTTGGGCGAACATAACAGCCTGAATGGGAGGAATAGTGTGGCACACGCTGGCTTTTTACTGCGACTCACAAGAGCGGCGAGCGTGGATTGGGTTTTCATTTTAGCTTGAAGACATTTCGCTGCATTGAGAAGCCTTGGTGCTGTGAATTCTTTCACGGAGGCATTGTGCACGCCACACAAATCTTTCAGTGCCCGTGCGCTCCTGATTCAGGAGGCAAGCTTTTGTAATAAAAATAATGAAAAAAAGGGGAAAAAAACAGGCTGGTGGATTAATTTGTCAACTCCATATGATCTGTTCCATCCATGAGGGAACTGCGATTCTGCGGTTGTTTTTTTTTCCAGCGATTGAATTAACCTTTTGATGTTGGAGGCATTTGTCACCTTTCTTTGATTCATTTCTTTTTTCCTTTCCTTGTTTTTTGGGGGTTTTTTTTCTCCCCCATTTGTGTTTACGGCTGGTCCGGAATTACTGCTGTTTGTTAGCTCTTTGGAAGCTTCGCATGAGGAGAATGAAACAGCAGAAGGAGGAAAGGCTTAAGTTTGTGTTTGAACGGCGCTGACAAGGCTGTCATTGTCAGTTTTCGGGAGAAGCTTAAAGTGCACAGAGAAGGAGCGAACGCTGAAGAGGCTCCATTTGGGCTCCGCAGGAGATCCGGTGTGCTAAACGCTCCTATCTGCGCTAGCATGAGAGGTGTAAGCTTCAAAAGCAACTTTTCTCAAACAAAACATTCCTCAGAGACGCGCTCAGACTGCTACCCTTCAGGTCGCGAGTTTGAAACGTGTTATTTTTGGGGCTGCGTTTGAAAGTGGATACGTCGAATTTCGCTCACCGCGTGTCACCGCCGCCATTTTCGTCTTGCCTGGAATCGTCCGCGATGATGAAAACGGACCGACGCCGTGCGATTTCTCCTCTTTTGGAACGCCGCTTTTGGAATGAACAGCCACCGACCAGATTGCATTTAATTAAAAGGCACTGCGCATGAGCTAATTAAGACGTCTTTCATCACCAGGCATTAAGCGAGCAGGGCCTGCATGCGCTGGGCATGGGTCAGTGCTTCATGTTCCTTCTTCATGTTCAACATACTATTATTGTCAGGAAATAAAGGGGAAGCTGGATGTAAGCGCATTTCTCTCCGATTCATCCTGAACGCCCCTTCGAACGTGCGATTAAGCGCGCCTTGTCTGATCAACGCATGTAGGCTACATAAGAGCCTTCTTTTCTAGAGCACAAAACCTTCCCAGTAATGTTATCCAGTTTCAACAAGCGCCGAAATGATTAGCCACATTAATCCACCAGTTGCTATGCAGCGAATACACACTTCACAACGATTTAATTTATAATCTAATAACTTTGGGGTATAATTAGTGGGTATTCATTATTTAAATACTTCCCAATGCACGCGCATACACTCTACAAGCCTCTATGTTAATTTGGTACGAGCCCAAAGCTGTTTATTTATTGATACACATTTTAATACCTCAGGTTTGTGGTCTAGCTGGGGTCATTAATGATTAAGTAGCTCCAAGTGTGCGAAGTCCTTTTAGGGGTTTCTGGGTAACAGGCAGCATCAGAAAATCACGCAGACCCCACACACACACTCTCAGAGGTGCAGGAATGGGGAATAAACGTGGAGAGCGTTGGCGGTCGGGGTTAATCGGTCAGGTGGGGCTTGATCATCCACATAGAATTCCAGGACAATCTCAACACCATTCCAGCACTAAACCACATTCACACAATTCGTACATAATTCCCACACAATTTCTACACCATGTCCACACAATGCCTCCAGCATGACTCCAGCATCGTTCCCGCACCATTTCTACACCATTCCTTCCTCTCATCTTCATGCCAGTTCCCACACCTTTCATCATATCACTCCTATGCCCTTTCAATTCCCATACTATTCCAACTGCCGCCCAATTCTCATTCCCATGCAATTCCCCTATCATGTCTTGTTGATTCCCTTATCGTTTCCATACCACACCATTCCCACCCCATTCTCAGACTTTTCCTACAGCATTGTCACACCATTCCTGCAGCATTCCCACACCGTTGGTTTTGAGTTACCTCTGAGAAGTGTTCTCTAATTCCGTGTTCCAGTAGTTTATCTAATTTGACAAAAAAATTTACTCAGATAATTCATAATTCATCAGAATTTGATATATTGGATTTTTCATGCAAAAAATGTAGATTCATTATTTACACACTAGTGGAGTACAAATGACATTAGAATATATACATATTATATCCATTAAAAACAACAGAATTTTACTTGTGAATTTTAGCTGAGACCAAAAGTATTTCTATTATTTGTTTTAAATTATTCTGTCATTATAAAATTGATGCAGTTGGGCAATGATCCACACCATCACCCTCAGATCCATGAATCAGCTCATCTAGGAAAGAACGATTATCTGAAGGAGAGATAGCCATTTAGAGTGAAAAACTGAGCTTTGCAGGAAGGTGGACGTTCAGGACGAGATGTTCTTTCTTCTGCTTGATGTTTGAACTGCACTGTTTTTGAAGTGTTAAGTGCAGCAAAACGACAAACAAACAAACAAAAAAAAAAACCCAAAACAAATCTGCAACAAAAAGGAGAGGAGAAGAGGAGAAAATGGCAGAGTCGGAGACAATGATACGCTCCGTGTGTTTGGCAATTGTGTTTTTGAGGCTGGAATGGGATTGGTTAGTGATATGCTTTTCGAACATCAGGATTAGGGGGTCTAAAAGAGAGGCTTTAGCTCGAACCCAGTGGTCAAACTCACTGATAACACTACGGCACAGCTGAGCGCAGGAGACGAGAAAGCGGTGGTTGAAATGGAGGAAATGAAAGCTGGAGGTAAATAAAGGCTTGTTCTACTCAGGGTTAGAGGCGGATCAGGCGAGATGGAAATTTTCGCTTGGTGTGTAGCAGATGAACAGCATGCCATGACGGTGAATTTTATTACCTGTGGCACAGAAACTATTTAGAGGCCTGAGAAATCAAACTCTCACTATTACATTACAGTTAGAGAGAGTGAGTGGGGAATTTATATCTCGGCAGTCAAACCTAAGACTCATATCAGCGGAGCTGTCTACCTGCAACGAAAGGAGCTGATGCTGTCAGAAGTTTGCAGAAGGCTTAAATTCACGTGTGCAAAAAGGAACACATACGACTCGATCTCGTACTAATCGTTGATACTGATGGTGCACCCTGGGGTGGAGAACAGCCAAGAAAAGTTGTCGGTAGCGAATCAAGGCAAAATCGGAAAAATGTAACTAGCAGAAATGAAACATGATAAAAACCACTTGTTTATTTTGGCACTCGTTACATTCTGGGTTTAGGAGTTCTTGCACCATTACCTTGTCAGCTGCTGCTTTATTAAGGGACCGAAAGGCCTGTACACTTACTTCTGTTAAAAAAGTCAGTTTTTATTCAAAGATAAATTGTCTATTCAAAAGCACTGCAAGTTAAAACTGGGCTAATATTAGAGCTAACCAATGTGACGTCTACATAAGGTAAGTTTTATATATATCAGGGGTGTCCAACTCCAGTCCTGGAGGGCCGTGGTCCAGCACGTTTTGTTGATTTCCCTGCTCAGAAACACCTGGTTCACCTCCCCAGTTAATTATCAGGTTTAGTAATTTAATAATATATATATACGTGAGAACAGCATGTTCTAGTATAGCCACACCACTTTAGACTTCTTGATCATGTTCATCACAGACCCAACGGAAATATTATATAGTATTAAGAAAATGTACTAAAGTGCCAGTTTATTGGCTACAATTATTTATATTTTATATAAATAATGCAAATAATGAACTAAAATGTTCAATGGATAGACGGGCTACTCAGATGTAATGACATCAATTGTTCATAATTAAAAATGATGTTTTTCCATTGTTACGTTTTTTGGAAGCAAAAGACACACACACACACACACACACACACACACACGACGTAACCTACTCTATGCCTAGAGCCACGTGCCCCTAGTACTCGGGTGAGGCGCTTCTTAGTGGGCGTGCCTCCGCGGTATCCACCGTGCCTGACATGACGCAGAAATACATTTAAAGAGCTGATGGTGGAAGCATTTCAAAAGGCATCACCTACTGTTGTTACACACCTGTTAACCAGGAAAAGGAGCTACAGGCCTCTTTAGGAAGCGGAGGATGGAGGCAGGAGTGCATTTACCTTTACATCTACATTTGGCAGACATTTCTATAGCGAACAACTTGTGAGTGAAGTACAATCCAAGCGTACAACTTTGACAAGGTTCAGTTTCAGCATTCATTTCACAAATGCTGCACACAGTGTGTGAGAACTCGCAGTGTTAAAAGTGACAGCATACAGTAAGAGCAACATGAAGCTAAGTGCAATTCAGTGGAGTAATATCAGAAAGAAAAACCACATATAAAGGGGGCTATTGGGGGGAGGGGGGTATTGTGTGGTTTTGCAAGGGTGTATTGCGTGTTTCTGTGGTTTTGAGTGTATTGTGAGGTTTCAGGTGTTCTGAATTAGGAATATTGGATAGTTTTGGCACATTGTGTGGTTTTGGTTGTATTGTGCAGTTATGTTGTATTTAAATGGGATTGTTCTCTTGATGGATGAGGACTCACAGTAACACATTTGACTTTGTAGAAACGCGAAAATATGATCCCACGCTGTGTGTGAGATGTGACACTGGGCCAGAAACCAGATGAATGGGTGATCAGTGGGTGGAGGTAACTGAGAGAGCATGACAGATGAATTTTGAGGTGTAAAAATAGTCTGCCAGCTTTTTTTTTTCTATAATACAGTGGTTTCTATGATATTTTTACAACCTCAACCATTTTTATCATATTGTCTTTAAAGGGGCCATATCCTACATTTGTCCCCTTGAAGTGGACATGTGACATTTATGTTTCTTTTTTTTTCAACCCAAAACAATAATTATTCATTTTTATGTGACCAATTTCCTGCCACTTTTCCACTTAAGAATTAAACAGGCTGTTGTTTTGGTATTGCGCTTTTAACTCTGACAAATGATTTGATCTTTGCACTGATTGGCTGTTATGTATTGCGCCTCATTCAGAAAGCAGTCTGAGCTGCCACCGTGCTTTTAACTTCATCCTGAATGGGCGGAGCCTAACCCGGGGTATAGAGGTGGGAGGCAGGGACTCACCCCGGGCGGGGCGCCAGCCCACCGTAGGATGAACACACACACACCATTCACACACACACTCACTCACATTTACAGTCAATTTAGAATCCCCAATAAACCTGACACACGTCTTTGGACCCACTGCACCACCATGAGGCAAAATGGCCTATTTTGCAGCTAAATTTGCATATCCAGACAAATAAATGGTAAATTAAGGTTTTGTCTAACATTGTGGCTGTATTTGTCGTGGTCTTCCCTGACCCTAATGCTCTTTTGGGGTCGTTTAGTCCCAGAATAAAAAGCAGACAAAAAAATGTACTTAACATTTATTATCAGCTCGATGCATAATAAAACTTAATGCATAAGAAATCTATGCATTAATGCATGATGCATAAGAAAACTACTGATTGTTTCTCTTCAGGTCATGTTCCAAAATCCCTAGCTGTGAAACAGTGCAATGCATTTTCGTGTCTGCACAGGACTTTCTGGAAGAATATACTGCCGGTGAAACAGGAGGCAATTTACAGATCTCATCACCTTTCTCAGTGCATACACCTACGATGTGGCCAATGGGAAATTTAAGGCTTTAATCTTTTTTTGTGGACTGAGTTTTAATTAGGCCCCAAAGAGTCAATACAAAGACTCAAAGGAACAAATGAGGTTCTTTTGAAACCGTTGTCTTTATTTTATTTGAATTGATTGCGAATAAATGTATACAAATTGCATATAATTCAGAAAAAAATCAAACGAGCACTGTTAGATCTAAGATATAACCATGCAAATGTCATCACTTCACACCAGTATAAACAAGTCATGTGTATATTATGTATTTTCTATGATGCTAAGTCTAGTTTTGGTTGGACCTGAGTGGGTTAACATTAGCTTAAGCGCACTTATGCCTTTTTCACTCAGCATGAAAGTCCCGAGCGTTGATGAGATGTGTTACTACAGCAACAAGCTGAGTCTATTATACAATTAACTAATTAATGTAATTACCAAGTTTGTAATTAATCTTTTAATTAACCAGTTCCAGAGATCCTACCTCGAGCTGCAGCTGAAACTGTCACCCGCAGCAGCTGCAGCTTTTTACTCACCTTAGCAGCCAGAGCCAAGCCGAAGGAGGCAAATCTGATCCAATCAAGTGCTTTAGCTTTGACGAGCATGTGATTTTAATGGGATTTATTAGTCATATGAGAATAAAAGGAAAAATGGTGGCTTAGAGGCCATGAAGTGCCACATCAAGGTGAAGAGCTGCTGCTTACTGTATAATTACTGTATGATTGCTGCATCCATGCATGGTTATAATAATAATAACAATATAATAATTATAATCAAAATAAAATAATAATAATAATCATCATCATCATGGTAATAATAATAATAGTACCTTATTTATGTATACTTTTTACATGAATTGTAAATTAAAATACTTTATATGTAAAGTAAACAATGTGAATAAAGAAAAATACATATTTGTGGTAAAAAAAAGAAGAAAAGAAAAGCTTTTTCTGAAGCTCCTCTCTTTTACGTCTCTAACTGAACGGAGTTGAGCTGAAACATGATAGTTTAGGCTATAATGCTTTATTACATTTCAGGACCCTGGCCATTATTCTAGTGTTACCATAATACAGCATAACCAAACCCAGCTTGACTGATCGACTACATTAGCTGTAAGGGAGGAGCATGTTGTGAATGTGAGTTTTGGCTGAACTGAAGCTTTAAAGCAGTGAAACAGCTGGTTTGAAGTGTCTCAGGAGTGCTGCCGTTTGGTGTAAGTTGGTGTGTAAGTTACAGCAAGAAGCGCCGGTGTTCAAACACACACACACACACACACACACACACACACACACACAGATGCTGGTGTCATCCCTCCAGAGCGTGTGTGAAACCTTGCTTCATTCATATTTAAATCCTCTCCCCCCGCAGTTATCATGAGAAAACGAGAGAGATCCTTTCTCCAATTTAACACTCGACTCCACCGCGGTTACTGTGAACACGGAATAAAGAGTGAAATAAAACCCTGGAAAATGCGCAGCTGAGGACAGAAGCAGTAGAGAAGGAGATTATTAACTCATGGATATGTGCAGTACATGTGTGGGTGTGTGTATGTACACCACAGGTCAAAGGTTTGAAAAAAGAAGAATCCAGTGATGATAAACAAGACAGACTGTGACAGACAGCAATATGTTTATTAACCCAGAACATAAGGACTAAGTGTCTCCAGCAGTAGCGTTCGACCAAGATAGATCTGATTTGAAGCCGCCTTGCTTATCATGTGATCACTGTATTCTGAGAGGGTGGACATTCTGTATTTAGCAAACAAGCAAAGTGCGCTTTCTCTTGATGATTATTTCATGCCCCATTGAATGTCTCTAAGACATGCTGGGCCAATTTGAAGTTTGCAGTGATCATAACAGCCCAGTGAGGGTAAAAGTATGGCAAGAATTGTTACATTGGCGAACAGACTGTTAGCGCTATAGCAACTGCGTGTACAAGAATAAAAGAAATGAACATAAGCATGAATAAACAGGGCGACAAGAAGGGCAACCAGGTGGTAGCACTGGAATGAAATTAGGACATAAACAAAGCCAAACCAGACAAAGAGCACTTAAACAGGCTACAGAGTAACAGAAATTAAGGAGAGCTATCTGTGGCAAAGTAGAGCATGAGAAAACCAGCACCAGAAAAACTGGAGAGAATATAGAGCAGAGAAAGCACATGCAATGCTGAGCAAGGGGACTGAGCAGAGAAAAATGTCTGGTAGGGCGGGAGACAGAGATTCGGGTATTAGTATTGAGGCGAGGCGGAGTGACTGGGTTCACACTGCTGAGGGTGTGGAATTGGGAGTTGTAGAAAGAGGCTGAGTGGACGGCTAGGTGGAACATGTTATAAGAACAGGAATGGAAAAAAATATACAAATGTATCAATGTAATCAAGCCGATAGATGTTCAAGTTGAAGTCTGTGCCATTAAATGCAGCCAGATATAGGACTGTCACAGCAGAAACATACTAGCAGGTGTATTATGAGCTTCAAATGTGTTTATTTTAACTAGACGGTGAATCCTGCAAGAAATGCTAACATAATAAATAAATACATAAATTAAGTTCGCATTTATCTCACTGAGATTCAGGTTTTGATTGACAGATCATGTATGGCATACAGGCCAAAGTCCTTTTATATATATATTCCCACATTTCTCTCATAATAATAATATTATAATTTAACATAATGTCTGTTTTCACTTCACCAAAAGTGTCATTTGAAGTATCGTATAGAATACAATAGAGTAGTTCCGAACAGAGTTAGAACAGAGGACCCTTACAGCCTTTGTACAACATTCATTGGTATTATAATTATTAAAATGACATTATATTATTATAACATTATAATCACAGTTTTAATGCTGCAGTCGGATGTTCTGTGTTTAATGCTCAAATAAAAGAGCTAGCAGTGAATCACTGTAACAAAAGCTGTGCAAAAGTATTTGCCCTGTAAAATAATACAAATATGAGCCCCATAACTGAGTAAATTTACCAGTCGAGCCTCTCAGTGAATATTTATTTTTTCTTTTTCCCCCAATTTTTCTAAATCAGAAGGCATCACTGTGTTAATTCTGTCGGTACAGAGTTTTAATTAGAGCGTTATTAAACACAATCAGATGGTAACACCAGAAATTGCCGTCTCCACCCTGGGTGGAACTGATTGACCTACTGGTTTTTCCCCATTAAGAACAATATGCAATGTAATAAAATAAATATATAAACAAAAAATAAAAAAGAGTGGAATGAAACCTAGGGAGAATCTTTGTGAAGCTTCAGCAGGCATGTTAAAGAATTAGACCTGCTCAATGCGCGGCACACTGTTATCAACAAAGAACGTGAACAAAGCTTTTGTAATAGAATACAGTAGAGCAGTGGTTCCCAGCCTCCATCCTGGAGTCCCTGCTGCCCTGCACATTTTAACGTTTTCCCTTCAGCCCAGGGAAAGCTTGTTAATTATTTGATTAGGTGATTAGAGTCAGAAAACTCAAAAATGTGCAGAGCAGGGAGGCTTCCAGGACCATGGGTGAGAGCCGTTACGCTGTAATAAGAGAATGTTGACATGACTGCAAACGGGATGGAACTCTTCTGGATAAACTAGATAATGTTATTTTGGGCTGGATTTAATTAGTCCATACTTTTGAAACTTTCTTGCTTTTATACTGTGTGAACTGCAGTGTGTGTGTGTGTGTGTGTGCGCGTGTCACGGACTCTCAGAGTGTTTACCAGTAGATAGTTATGTTCTCCAGCTTTAAAACAAAGGCACTTTCACCATCCATCATTGATGAGTTTGAGATAATGGATGTTTTCCTCTCAATGCTCTAAACTACGACACACACAGAAACACACACACACACACACACACACACACACACACACACACACTCACACACACACACTGTGTCTCCGACAAATAACTCTTTCATCCCTCTGTGTTCGATCTAAACACTCAGGACTTCAGGATTAAGCCTCAGTTCATGAACACACTCACCACACATTAGCCGTTCATTCATAACATCTTTTAAAATTCACAGCATCACCATTAGCCACGATATCACCATTAGCAATTCATAACATCACCATTATCCATTCATAACAGCACCATGAGCCATGACGTCTCCATTAGCCATAAAATAGCCATTAGCCATTACATCTCCATTATAAGATCATCATTAGTTGTTTATGACATCACTGTTATTCATTACATCATCTTAGTTATAGCACTGCCATTAGCCAGAAAAAGAGTTGCCTCAAGATGAGTTGTAGCCAGACTGCACTAAGAATACTGTAAAATACGGAGGCACAGATCTCACAAAGCGCCAGGAGTTGTTCTGGTTACAATGATAAAGTAAAGAGGCCTCTTATAGTCACACGTGAACTATGTGAAATTCTTTTTTCTGCATTTACCCCATTCACCAAGCGAAGCAGTGACCAGCCAGCGATGCAGCAGTGTGTGGGGATGGTACTTTGCTCAAAGTTTCCTCAGTGGTGCCACTAGCAGTCCTGGGATTCAAATCCACAACCTTCTGATCGCAGGAGCAACTCCCTTACCACTAGGCCACCAGCTGCCAAATGATGAAGAGCTTCTGTTCATCGATGTGATCACGATCTCTTTCAGTAAAGTCACTCTTGAAATAAATATCCCTATTTCACATTTTGTTTCTTAACGCAATGGTTTTAATGCATTTTTAAATATGTCTCAGATGTCTTAATACTCTTTGGAGCCACTGTAGAACCTCATCGCATAGAACAGAAGCCATGCAGCATGCAGCATACTGATTAGTTTTGCTAATATGCTTCCATTACTTCTTTGCAACTTTATAAGAAGTTAGATAGAAGCAAGGAAAAGCTTGAGGCCAGGTCCTCCTTCCAAACTTTTGTCATTTCATAATTCCACGTAATGAGTTTGAACCAAGCACTCAGCAAATGATTCTGTTATAAAAAGTGGGTTATGAGTAAGACAGAGAACTGGAGAGGCATTGTAGTCAGATTCAGGGCATATATCTTACATTTTTTTTAATATTTTATTTTTCTGAGGCACACTTATGCCATTTATGTGGGTTTATGTACCGAAAACAAAAATGTACCAAAATATTAATATTTATATTACCATTTTCCAACTTTAGTTGAATTAGTTTTTGTTACAGAGCCTCTAAGACATAGATACGTAATAATGGTGTCTGTTCTGTTTGGCTGCCCTGCCTTGTGGCTCATTTAAAAAGTAGTCTGGACTAAAACACTCATTTTAATTTCATTGTTGGTGGGTGGAGCTAAACTGCGGTAAAGTGGCAGGTGTGTGTGTGTCTGTGTGAGGGTGTGTATGTGTAGGTGTGTATATTGTAGCTGCAAAGAGGGGACCAACAAGTTCTTGTTGTAATGTTCAGGTGTCCCATATATATATATATATATATATATATAGTTCAATTGCTGTCTGTAACATTACAAGAACAACGAAAATGGGCTGTTTTTGCTGCTTAGTTATATAATGTATGGGCTTGGGGACTGAGTGATGTGTTTTGAAGTTTTCACAGTGCTTACATACTACATTAAACTCCATTTTCAGAAAAGCAAGGACAATTTGGTTTTTCATTATTTTTGCCCTCTAAGCTAGAAGGTTACCCCTCTCCAAAAAAAAAAAAAAAAACAAGAAACCTCTGAGTTAAAGAGCTATCCTGAGGCCCTGAATGATGTCCAGATGCATGATGCCTGAAGGCATGAGGAGTGTATAAAAGAGAGTATGTGAGAGTAGTGAGCAGAGAGTTGGATGTGGCACCCAGGATCATTTGGAACAGGTAATGAGGTGGACTGTTCCAGTTGGCCCTTCTCCTACACTTAGAGCGGCGTGCTGTTGTTGAGGGTTGAGTCACCAGACAGGGAAAGATGGTGGGTAGATGAATTCGACTCAGTTCAGGAGCACTTACAACAGGCATTGTTGCAAGCAGCTTTGCAGGAATCTGGGTGTAAAACCCCTAATGAGCAAGCCAAGAGTGAGAGCGGTGAAGAAAAACTCCCTAAGGGCATGAGGGAGAAACCTTGAGAGGAACCAACACTTTATAGGCAGGCTCATCCTCCGCTGGTTGACACAGAATAGTGGAAAGATTGTGTTAAAGTGCAGAATATGAGAACACGAATTAAATGCATCTTAGACAGATCAGGATTTTCTGAAACCTCACTGCAGGAAATGGGAGGCTGTGGTAGAAATGTTAAAAGACATTAGATAGGAAAGAAGAGGAGCTTCAGGCGTGGTCCTCCTCCCAAATTTATAACCCCATTTACTGAGAGCACCCATCACTACCATCAGTTCATAATATCACCATTAGGCACTCATAACATCACCTGCATCACCTTGGTCATGTGAATGTAATCATTCTTGTGATGTCACAACCATGACGAATTCAAAATGGGCAGTTTCTGCAGTTTAGTTCCCACATAGGTGTGTATTGGACTGAGAAGTGTTAGCATATTTACAATACAAACATAGAATATACACAATAGGGACAAAAGTCCCTGACCGTTACACCAACAGGGACCTAAAGGGCATTGCATTTAAAAACATAGACTTTAATATGGAGTTGGACCCCCTTAGCAGCTATAACAGCTTCCACTCTTCTTGGAAGACTTTCCATAAGATTTTGGAGTTTCTGAGGGATTTTGTGCCTATTCATCCTCTAGAGCATTTGTGAGGTCAGGCACTGATGTTGGATGAGAAGGTCTGGCTCACAATCTCCATTCCAGTTCATCCCAAAAGTGTTGGATGGGGTTGAGGTAAGGCCAGTCTAGTTCTTCCACACCAAACTCCTGCAGCCATGTTTTTATGAACCTTGCTTTGTGCGCTGGAGCACAGTCAGGCTGGAATAAAAAAGGTTCTTCCCCAAACTGTGTCCACAAAGTTGGAAGCATGGCGTTGACCAAAATCTTTTGATCTGCTGAAGCATTAAGATTGACGTTCACTGGATATAAGAGGCCTAGCCCAAACCCTGAACAGGTGTCCCAATACTTTATCCATATAGTGAAGCGTAAAAAATATACTGTACCATAATGTCTGAATTTTGTAACCGTAAAAAGTCTTAAAGAAAGACACTGTCTTTTTAATGTAGGTCTGAAAGAGTCACCCCCATGCATTCCCAGTACATAAAACTGCACAGTGTTGAGTGATGGCTCTGGAGTGTTGTAAATGCCCTTCAGCGGTTGTTACTGGAAGACCAGTGCCTTGTTGTCCAGAGGATTTGCTCACTATAACCGAAAGTGTCACAAACGGAATGGGCTTCACATCTGCTGCTTTTGTGATGTCCACAATAGACCTGCTCTCTATTGTGTTGACAAACCGCCCACCAATAAGTACCAACTTATTCAATTAACACTGGCTGCTTCATGGCTGTCACTTTCCCATGGCGGTGCAGGAGTCCACCTGTCTGGCTTTTTCCAGAAACTGTTTTCTTTAGTATGCACAGTCATTTTATTTGGTATAAGCAGGTGAATAAACTAATACATTAATTTAATTGACAGTAATAAAAATACAGGGCTTTAAGAAGAACAAAACAAAAAACACAAGGACACTCAAGATGCTCCAATGGGGAAATTCTGGACTAAAGCTGCCAGAGATGTGCAACAGGGCAGCGGCCAATCAGCAGCAAGGAGAAATAAATAACGTCCACGGATTGGCAGTATTTCACCACCCCAAGATGCGCTTTCTTTGTGTATATATATATATATATATACTAAATGCTATGCTATAAAACAGTAGTAAAGCAAAGGTGAGCTGTTTTATATAAAGATCTTAATTTAATATGAATTAATATAATTAATATAATTAATCTAATCATTAATCATTGTTCTAATCATTAAAATGATTTTTTGGAACAGTAATGTATGGCAGATTTGTAGCAGTAAAAGTAAAAATTGACCCTTCACGAGAACAGCAATTAGCAGGTGGGGAAAATTTCCCCAGCGGTGTCGGGGGAGCGAGCGCCACCATCAGCTTGTCGTCTGCCCAGAAGCTACCTGCTGGCATCCATACACACACACACACACACACACACACACACATACTCTCCCACACACACAAAGTCTAGAGCAGTGGCATGAGCATCTGCTGGGAAAAGAAGGAAAGTTTGCTGTAGTTGCTGTGGCCAGTGGACTTATTATGCAGCAGTGCCATTCACAGTTACTTAGCATAGCGTGAATAAAAGTGTGTGTGTGTGTTTCCTTTAGTGTATCTGCTCTAATAATGATATCTGCAAAACTGGAGCGAGCTCATCTCTGAGGAATTTAAAAGTTATAGTACAACATCACTGCAGGACACAATTCACTTCCCCAGAGAGGACGGGGCAGAGAAAGAAGCAAGAGGATGAAAGAGAAGGGGGGGGGGCAAGGGGTGAGAGAGAGATA
>JBBPCY010000109.1:7814933-7831743 GCA_037974405.1 Brachyalestes nurse
GATTTAGAAATATTGTTAATTATGTACTGTTGAAATAAACATTACTATTACGTGTTTGTAAGATATGTACAGTAAAATACTCTTTACATTTTTTAGCGATTTAACACTAACTATGAGGAGATTGAGGGAAGAGCAGGAGAGAGAAGACACATTAGAATGTGAGGCAGCAAGAGCAGAATATGTAGGTAGGTACTTAGGGCCAAGATAATCAAGCTGCCCAGGGTGTGCAAGGTGAGGTGCTGAGTTTGTTTCGCGGAATGCACCGGTGATGAAGGTTGGTTTGTTTCACCAAAAAGATTAACCAGGAGACGCCACTGGTTTCCCATGATGCATCTCCGCTACATACTGGCCCAAGTAACAGCTCAAGACAAACTGTGGGTCCCCCATGTTTTTTCTTTCCTACAACAACAAAAGCACTTGAACACAACGCACTCCTAATTTCCAAATTACAACTGGAAAGGATCTTCTTTCTCATAGCACAAGAAGGCAGAATAAGGGATACTGTGCTTTTGCTAGGCTACATGCTTCTTCTTTTGGAGGAGCAGGAAGATCTTTGTTAAGGGACTTTGTGTTCTTTTGTATCTCATGGAATTAAAAAAAAATAACTTCAGTTTTTGAATGAGCATGTACCACGGCATAATATTTTAAGTCCAGGTGCAGACAAAAAAAGTTCTCATTTGTGATTGTCTCTGAACAGTTTGGGAGGCTTCTCTCAGTTTTTGATGTAGAATTTTTAGAAGTGGCTCATGGTGATGTTTCACCATGTTGGGCAACAACTTCTTGTTCAGATTCTACCATGCTTCCCACTATGTCAAGAACTAGGTGGCCTAGGTGTGTTTTATAACTTTTCCAGGCCTTCCTGATGTTGGTCATCACCATAGAGAATGGTAGCCAAAGGGATCTGATTATGATTTTTTTTAACTTAAAAATAGTTCTTCTGTTGTATCTTTCTAGCGTCTTATCAATAGGAAAGACTACAGAAAAACATTTAAGCCGTCACTGTGTTTTTGTGGTACCTCCTTTTGGGTGACACCGTGAACACGTTTTTAGGTGATTCTCTTTGAATAGGGGCACACCGTTTCGACAGGATTGGAATAAGTAGTGGAGCTAAGAGATGAAGAAACAGCAGTGATAATGAATGAAGATCTTTCAGACCAAAGATCTTCACGGGGTGCAATTCCTGTCTGTGCTTTTCTTGTCTTGTTGTCTTGCTCCTGGTGTTAGTTGTGTTTTACTTGCTCCTGTGTTGTTTTTGTTTGTTAGCATTATCATTAGCATTTGCATTGATCTGGGCTCTAGGATTAGGAAAAGCTTATTCCTTTGTCTTGGCTTTAGCATTGGGTATATGCTTTCTGTGGTTGTATTTTCCCTCAGTTTGGTTTGATTTTCTTTTTGGCATTAGCTTCTTTTGGGCCCCATTGATGTGTTCTAGCCCTTGATCATTTCAGTCTGTGCTCTCAGTACATGTTCATTTTTTCCTCTTCTTGTGTGTATTTCCCAGCCTGAAACAAAAGCATGGAGCATGTATTGGTGTGCATTTCGTGCTCCATCTTCTCCTATATTTACATCTAGGGGCAGGGAGTGAAAAATGGTGTTTGATCAATTCTTTCAGAATGAGCTTGAGGCTCATTCCTCCATCCAGACGTTACCATTATTAAAGAAAGACAAGCCTTTGGGAACGTCCTCACATATTTATGCCAGATTTTTAAAAAGGCGGCGTCTGTGCCAAACCTGCACCCTGGTGGCTGCATAGTTTTGCATCTTTAAAAGAAAATACATAAATCAATCTTCTCTATATGGCCAAATGTTTGCTGACACCTGCTGCTTCATAAATCAATATTAACAGGGGAAGTTTTACTGTACATTACTGCAGTAACCCTCTTCAGCTTCTACTCTTCTGGCAAAGTTTTACACAACCACAAGCACAAAACCCACTCCAGCTCGTTCTGAAGGTACTGGGTAGGACTTTGTCACTTTTGTTGTACAGGCCAGTGCTTGTGGGCTTTATTGCTAAAGAAATACTTGTTTGTCTATGAGTATGATTAAAGAACCTCCACACAATGCACAAATAGCAGTTAATGATTTTTCATAGGGCTGCATATCCAAGCCAGTAACCACTGAGGATTTTTTTAAGCATGTACAAACATTGTTTGTGTTTTACTTAGATGAATTGAAGTCATTATTTTTTATATTTTATTAGCCTCCAGGTATAAAATAAAAACCAGAAAGAAAAGTAAGTGATGTGTGTGGGGTGAGGCTGACAAATCCCAAACATAAAAGCACTAATGGAATTACTTTAATGGTTTGTAATACAAAACTTGAAGTTACGTTTTCTTGTAATAAGTGGTGGTATGAAGCAAGACACTGATAAACATCAATTCCATTAGCACAGCATTGGCAAATAAGTCTTTTATTAGGCCTGTATGTGTCTTCCTTATTTGCTTTTATCCAAATGTGAGCTGCCAAGGCTTGGTATCTGGTTGAACACTGACAATCAAAAGTTTGCTTCTTTTTTAATTTTTTTGCTGGTTGCTTTTCAAATAGTCATTGCAGAACTGTTTGGGTGTGGTTCTAACATTCTGATCACCACAACTTTTACTGTATGTTTTAAGGTCACAGGTACAGTTATTGTTCACTTTTGCTGCTGGATGGATATCCAAGGAGTGCTAACAGTACATCAACATGGCCATATGGTCAAATGAATGAGTAAACAAATTGACAACAGCTCATCAGACTGTGTAGTTTTGTTACCACTGTGTGCATGAGAGGAGCCTCATCTCATCTATGTGAGTGGTCCGGGTAATGCTGTATCCAAGGTCATGGTTTCCCTGTTATGGACTTGGACCACCTGTGCTACCCATTCTATTGTGTTTTTCTGCTCTAACACACTCTTTTCAACGTAGGAAAGGGTTATTAATTTGGTCTATTAATTAAATCAGTTGCATCAGGAGCAGGGAAATTGTGCATAATGTGCAGTAAAAGGGGGGGTTCCAGGACCGGAGTTGGGAAGCATTGTCCAAAAGCACTGCCCAGTTTAAATCAAAAGTGTAGAATTTTGGTGAAGAACATCTGTTATTTATTGGACAAAAATTGCAAGATCTAACAAATTTGTCTACATTTGTCAATTTTGCCGAGTACTTAGTAATTTTTGTTACATTACCATTTCTGACACCCTTTATCTCATAGAACTGAACAGACTGTTTTTTGTTTCTGTGTCTTTAAGATGAATCTGTAAATGATTTCTGTTCTGATTGGCTGTTTTTTGTTGTGTCAAACGGAATCTACGTAAATGCATTGTTTTTCATGACATTGGATTTTGTAAACTGGCATCGTCAAAGCCTGCTGTTTACTGTGGCTCTGCCGGTGGGTGTTGAGAGTGTTAATGGGTGCTTGCTCAGGACTGCTTCAGCATGCATTTTAGATTCAATCGGCCCCAGATAGCACATTAATGCTGAGAGTGGTTATGTGAAGGATGTGCTGTCAGCTGGAGAGTTCTCCCTCAGTCTGACTTCTCAGATAGGTGTCATAAACAGAATCAGCACTTTCCCATCATCTCTCTGAGTGGTTCCTTTTTCCCCCCAATATGAGTGTAGGTGAATATGAGAGGTTTTCTAAATAGATCTGTAACCTATGCGTAGGTTGGTCTGTGCTTAGTCACCTTTACTTGATAACTATTGTTGTCAGAACGCCCTGGTTTGTCTAAGTATGTTATTATGTCAGACGTTGATGTAAGAGTTGAGAACACAGTTAAGGTTATACTCTGATGACCTTTTCATGTAGGTGATGTTTGTACAGTACGCCAATGCCTCACTATTCTAGTGCCAGCCAAATCTTCCAGCAGGAAGATGAGAGGGAGGAAACTTTTCAAAGGCCTTATCATGGTCATTGTCACAAATCTGCTTCAATTTAAACAGTAACCTAGAATTAGTTGCATAGCTTTGCTAGCTTAGCTAAGATTAAGATTTATACACTGAGGTGGATTTCTTTAGGAAACCTTAACTAAAGACCTAACAACAATCTTAATAGTTAGTGCCTGCGTTTAGCCAAAACGTTGTTTGGAGGCTGACTAGAACACTGGAATGTACAGCTTTGATAGCTTAGCCTGGCTTAGCTAAGGTTAAGGTATATAAAGTGGGATTTTAAAATGGCAAAATATATTCAAAGCAATTGTTTAGCCTTACCTATAAAATGTAATCCCTCTGGATTTGGTTTGGAGCGCTCAATCCCATGAAGAACATGCGTGAGGCATCTTGTGTGGTCAGTCTAGTAATATTCTCTGTCTTTGCCCAAACGGCAGTTTGTTTTCCCAAATTTAGTCCGACTCATTAAGAACCGACTCATCTCTATCGAGAACAGTGTTGACAGATTGAGTTTCGTTTGAAACAATTCGCACGACCTGGCAACCTGTTGCAGAGCGCATTCTTAAATATAGGAAAAATAAACAATAACTACACGAGAAATAGTGTCTTAGTTTGGCAACAATTTAGTCCATGTCGTGATTTCGTTTTAATGCCCTTTACATGGGGTAAGACCGGAGACAAAATGCGCCATGACAGTATTTTTTTCATCTATATCACATTTGACAGAGATTATGGCTCCTAAAAAAATTATTTGGTGCCCAAATATTTTGTGTTTAGGAGCCAATGGCTCCTAAGATTTTTATTTTGTCTGGAGCCCTGCTTTAAGGGATGCAGTTTGAAGAAAAGAGTGTGTATTTGTGTGGGGTGGGATTATTGCAAAGGGGTGCAAATGCAGAAAAAATATAGATACACAGACAAACAAGCCCTAACACCAGTTCTCCAAGGGCTAGCCATGCCCCATGCTTGTAAAAGAGTGCAATATATTATAAAGACTGCAAAGCCCAAATGGCGTCCAGCCTTCAAAGCCCATTCACATGTCTAACTGCTTGGCAGCACTGTGAGCAGCTGGAGAGAGAGAAAGAAGGAACTAGAGTGATGGAGGAAAGTGAGTGAGAGGGTAAACTGATGCAGGATACAGCATCAGCTTAATACATAAAGCCTCAAAGAATCTTGTTCATGACCTACCGCATGCAGGCTATAGAGGACACAGGGAACCCTAATATGTGAAGGGTGAGGGGCCTGAGTGATCGAAGACAGTTACATACACACACGGGGTTGGGGTTTTTGAGTAAGAGTGGAATAAAGGAATGTAAAGCTTCCCATGGAAAATATAAGAATATCTCAAACCGTGAAATATAACAAATCTGTCCTTCTGCCTGTCCACTTTTCCACCTATCTATCTGTTCTGTTTTAATGTAAAAACATGCCAAATGAAGTTACTTACATATACATAATTACATATATTAAACTGTTACAGCTTCTTAATCAATGGGTGGGTTCTGAAACAAATAACTGTCTGTGGTATGTTTGGGCAATTTTGCCCATTAATCAAGCCAGATAAAGCATTTACAGTTAGGGTGAAAGAATAAAAAAAATGCTCTCATGTTGTTTATTTTTTCTTATTAGCATTTGTGTTTTGAGTCCAGTCCGGTTTATTGTTCAGATGTACACCAAGGTAGTGTAGCTCTCCACAACCTCAGTGTCCATCAGTGATGAGGCAAATTATTTGAGAATCATCAGAGATATTCTGCATGAAGCTGTTAGTGGAGTTGATGGAGAAGTCTGCAGTGTGGATGGTAAAGAGAAATGGAGCCAGAACCGTTTCCTGTTGGGCCCCTGTACTGCAGACGACCCTGTCCAACAAACAGCCCTGGGTTCTCACATACTGTGATTGGTCAGTGAGGTAGTTCAGAATCCATGTGATGGTTCACTCCTGTGTGCCCCAGCTTGTCCCTCAGAACTGTGGGAAGGATGGTGTTGAAGGCACTGGAGAAATCAAAGAAGGCATCATCTACCCCAATGCCGGGTAGTAGGAAAACTGAAGTGGGTCCAGTGGTGAACTCACCAGGGGCTGAAGCTGAGCAAGGATCAACCATTCCAGGGTCTTCATCAGGTGTGATGTCAAAGCCAAGGGCCTGTAGCTGTTGAGGTTCTTGGGATGTGGCGTCTCTGGTATCACATAATGGTACCACTGCTTTTCTAAACTGTTACCCTCCCAAGCTTCAAGCTCAGGTTGAAAACCCATCACCCCACACAGTTGATCCGTGCAGGACCTGACAACCCTTGAGTTGATGCCTTCTGGACCTGCTGCCTTCCTAGCGTTGATCCTCCTCAGTTCCCTCCTAACCTGCATGGTTGAAATACACATTTTGGAGCAGAGTGGTGCTGGTGTGCACTGGTGGCGATATTTGGTGGGGGGCAATGAGCAGAGAATGTAGAAGAGGTGTGAAGTGTCTTAAGTGGAACAGAGGTGTGGGTGGGGGTGTCTGTAGCAGATGTTGGAGGCTGCATCAGAGAGGGCAGCATGGGTGGAGAGGCAGCTGTCTTTCCTATCCCTGATCAGTCTTTCAGGTCCTCGTTTCCTGATTTGAAGGTCCTCCTCTTCTGTTTGACAATGCATTTGATCTCTGGAATAAAAAAAAAATTATGTATTTCGTAATGCAAATCACAAGACTGTCAGTGTCCTCTCCGTGGTCATCACACAGCATTTCTCACACAGTAGACTCAAAACAGTCCTTTAGAGCCTCCTCAGTCTCATCTGACCATCTCTGCCTGTGTGGGTGACTGCTGGCTCCCTGCGTACTAAAAGATCATGCACAGGGACACTGTATGCCTTAGTGTTGGCATACAGTAAGTCCAGTGTTTTATATATATACGCCGCTATCGCAATGACATGAGAATACCCTGAGGAGGTAATACGGTCGCACGCTAACAGCTTACAGCTCAATGTCTCTACTGCAGAGTTGTTCATTCACAGTGATGTGCCCAGGGTTACAGCATCTGTCAGTCCCCCTCCTTTCTTCTTTCCACTTTCCCTCCTCCTGTCCGCCTGCATCAGAGGGAACAGGGCAGTGCCACATTTGTGTGTTAGCCAGGTCTCTGTTAGTATCATGATGTCATTCTGCTGGTATTTAGTCTGGAACCAGGTTAGCGCCACTAGCTCATAGAAATATAATTTGAAACAAAAGAAAAAAAAATTGTGTTCACTATGGTTTCACAGTTTTATTTCTCTTTATGATGAATGGAATTTATTGCTGTGATGGAATGCTTTGAGCGCAGATAGGTAAATTAACATGCAATTGAAGAACCAACTGGCAGTAGCCAATATTATCTACTCTCATGTTTTTTTGGACTCACTTCATTTGTTGGCTTTAATAGTCGTATTCTTAATGCACTTCCCCGCCTTTTCTCTCTCCTGCACAGATGAGCACACATAAATAAATGAGTGTGTCATCACCACATCGCTGGAAGGCACTTGACCGCAGCTGACACATCTCAGTCTGAGCGTGTCCGAGGCAGGTGAAAGGAACGAGTGGGGCATTTAATTAAAATATCTTTGCTCCGGATGAAGCCCGGGGACTTTAAATAAAGATCTAGGCTTTGAGGGATGGCTTGCTTCCCCCCTTTCCCTCCCTGGGTTACGAGACAGATGCATTTGGCTTGCTGTCTCCCACCATTCCGGTTTATTTGTTCTGCAAATAAGATTTAAGATGCATTTGTTTTTCAGTCTTTGGGGGGTCCCTCTCAGCATGTGTGTGTGTGTGTGTGTGTGTGTGTGTGCTTGTGTGTGTTTGTGTGTGTGTGTGTGTGTGTGTGTGTGTTTGTGTGTGTCTGTGTATGTGTTTGTGTGTGGGTTTAGCAGCTTTGGGTCAGTTTGCACCATATGGAACTGAAAAGTGTTTTTTTCTGATATTAAAGCCAGACAATATGCTCACAGTGGCACCTTACTGATTAACTACATTTTCATTTAGCAATTCATTTTTACTACAACAATTAATCTCTCTAAGCTCCGCCCCAACTGTGTTCCTTCATAGCTACTGTTGTACATCCTTCACTGACGAAAATCTCATTCAGCTTAATGTGTGTGGTACTATATAGTAAATGAATAATTGCAATTACAGTATATCACTAATTACAGTATATGGTGTTATATTTTCTTGATGTTCCTGATGTTCCTTCTTGATGCTCAGTTTAGCTGACTTTAACATTTTGGTAAATTCATTGTTGCTGACATTTTCAGCCTTCCTAGTATCGATTGACTACAATCACACAATCTTCAGCAGCTGCTCTTGTGAAGACATTTTTGGAAATCTGTGGTATTCCATAAGGATTCATGGTAGAATCTGTGGATATCCAGGCTCCACCAATGTTGAACCGGTTTTCTCTAATATTGACACGACCTCTATGTTAGAAAATGTTCTTAAAACATATTTTACCAGCATCATTTGTATAAAAAAAATGTTATAAATGTTAAAAAGGATATTTACTGACCATGCCATACACTCCTAACTTCCTTTGGATGGGTTTTTAAAAAATCAAGGCAGAAATGAAATGCTATGTTTAATCACTGATGCAGGTTAGCATGTGGACAGAGCTCACCTTTCCTCTTGGCCCCCTAAAATGTAACGTATCGTGAGAAGTATAACCAGTGTGCAACATTATGGCAGTTTTCAGATTACTGAATGATTTTCCTGATGAGGTAGCCAAGCAGATCCACACGCTAATCCATCCTGCCAATACTCCTAATGAGGCCATTAGTTACTGATCAGGTAAGAACAAGGGAAGCAGATGGGAAAGGAAGGTTTATGTTAGTGTTTGGTCGCAGCCTGTGTTTTGATGTTTGTTTCTGTTGTTCTTTTTTATGTCGTTTCATGATGTCTAATTCTTTTATCCTCTTTTGCGAGATCCTCTGGTCTCAACCTGAGTCTTGGCTCCTCTTTTGAGTCCTGGCTTCCTCCGAGGTTTCTTCCTCCAGCTTTAGGTAGTTTTTATTCCAATCAATACATTTGTTCTGACTTCAGTAATATAATTCTAGCTAGGAAATCGGTAGTATATGGAAGTAGGAGACTGGGACATGCAACAGTCCAATAAAATCTCATTATAGATGGACAAAACGGTGTCCAAACATTATTCTTTGTATAAATTTAGCAGTAGTTCCACTTACCCAGTAGGCTAGAGCTTCATGCAATGTCTTTTAGAATAGCAACATCCCTTCATCACTTTCCATTAGCACAAATTGTGGCAAAATATTAATAATTTTGCATGCTAACGTGTTAAAATTGTACACTTTTAAGATGAGTAAAAACTGTCTTCTTTGTAGTATGAAGGGTTAGCACCCACCTGGACACAGCTGTTATTCACAATTACATTTCGTGATGGATGTTGCTGAGACATGCTGGAAATGTGAGTCGCTTCTGGTTTTAAATACGAAATTGCTTTCTATTGAAAGAAGCGAGCCTGAAAGTGGAGTGTTTTGCGTAGAGAGAGAGGTGAAGGTGTGCAGGTCCAAGAGAGTAACAGCTCAGTGTGATGGAGGAACCGATTAATAAGAGAGGAGGGGGTGAGGATAGGGATGAGGGAGAGAGGAGGAGGAGGAGAGACAGATGGAGGGATGACAGGTGGAGACAGGGGGAGGACAAAAGGTGAGAAGTAATCACATACTGAGCCCACAGCACACTGGGAAGGCCAGAGATAGTGAAAGGAGACAGAGGGGGAGGGAGTAGGAGGGAGAGGAAAAAGGTTATGTAAATTCCTAAAGCATCCGGTAAAAGGAAAAATAAAAAATGAAGAGAATAGTGTGTGAGAGAGAGAGACTGGAGAAAAGGAGCAGGTGGAAGATCAGGTATATTCTGGTCAGCAGTGTGTAGGTATGTGTGGGAGAGAGAGCACATGTGTGTGTGTCTGTGTGTGTGTGAAGATTACACAAAACACACAAACACACACATGACTAAAATCAACCACGACGCTCTTCCAGTTCTCTATGTGTTATCAATTAGGGTGGGTGTGTATATGTGTGTGCGCGTGTGTGTGTGTGTGCTAGTGAGGGACGGAGTGTCAATCCCCCTGTAAGCCGAATAGCCAGACTCTCCAGAAAATGTAATTCCACTCGGTGATTTAAATGTCATTCAGGATTCCTCAAATCCTTTAGATTGACGGTTGATATTCAGAGAAGACAAGGGTTTCATTTCCCTTTTTTTCTTTCTTTCCCCTGTTTGGCTCCGTGTAGGTCTTCTGGTAATTGTGAAAATTCTTCATGCTACACCAGTACCTGCATACGGCAGATACCTTGCTGCATATAAAAACCCTGAAAATGTAGATGAAGGATTCCCGTGGACGCTGGTAAATCATTTACCTTGCCTGTCAAGCATTTTTGAGCAGTGTTCGTTTAAGGTTTCCGAGTAAAGATTGAATTTTAATGTGACTTTTTTAATTACGCGAGAAAACCTTGATGATCAAACCTGATCAGGCCGAAACTCAAGATCCTTTCCGATCAGACTAAACCTGATCAGTGTTGATTAGAGTAATCCTGGCCATCAACTACATCTGATGATCAGACAAATCACATTTAATCTGACCAAATACATGTAATCCCATTTTAGCTAAACATATTCATTCTTGATTTGACTAAACTTTGTTAATCGGATCAGAGTAAAATCCAATGATTAGACCTGATCAGATTCATTATCAGACGAAACCTGATCAAAATAAAGATGATGGATTAATCCTGATTAATGCAGATCATTAGTTCTGATCATACTACACCTAATGATCAATCCTGATCTGACTAAACGTGATCATCACTAATTCAGGTGAAAATGTAGATGTGAGATGTATTTATAATTAATAACGATACAACATTCTTGATCATTCAAACATGAATAAAGCTGAATGCTATTGAACTGAACGGGTCCTTAATATGTCCCCCAGACTAAATCAAGACAGATCTGTGTGTTTCTTTTCTGTTTTAAGTCGAGTTACTCCCTTTCAGAAACTCATCTGTGCTCAGCCCTCACCCAGCGGCGACGTTTAATCCGACCCACTAAAGAGTCCCGTTTACAAGCAGCGCTCGCGCTTAAAGCGGGCGCGGGCAAATTTCAACTGGCAAAGCGTAAAGGCTTTTTCTACAGATGTGCTGCACTTATTTTCCGAGGCTTCTGCGAGCACATATCTGTCTGCGTGCTATTTTCTTTGAAGACGCAGTCGCTCTAATCTGACAAATAGCAAATTATGCGTTTTACAGTCTGAATGACATCTTTTTTCACAGATGTTAATGAACGGTGCGAGATGTCTCAATGTACCGTTACTGCTAGCAGTCGAAGGCTTTAGGTTGCGGGCCAAGTGTTTACATAAATGCAGTCTGTGTATCTGTGTGAATGAGGCTGTGCCAGTATGTATCACTGTGAGCGCAGAGCTAAGCAAACAGATTGTATCAGCCCTAGTCATTACTGAGAGAAGTCCAGCTCGGGTAAATCACCACATGGCATTTCACTGCTCAAATTAACTCGCACTCACACACACACAGCTGGGTCATAACCCTTTTCTCTCTGTTCTAAGAGTAAACACCGAGACAGATTAAGCGAAAGAGTGTGCGTCTTGGTAAAAACAAACAGCGCACTGTATGTAGACTCCCTGGGCACTTCAGCAGTTGCACCTTGTATCTACACTCAAAGTCCACTTTATCAGCTCCACAGACCATATAGGTACACTTAGTAGTTTACAGTTATAAGCTGTAGTCCATCTGTTTATGTGCACTGGTTTGGAGGCAGAGTCAATATTTGGCCATTCCATTTTTGCAGCATTGCAGGGCACATTAATAAAGAGGCATCATGGAATATCGTTTTACATTTACGGCATTTAGCTTTTATATGACTTCCATTCCCCAACTACAGGGGACAGTCTCTCTGGAGCGACTTGGGGTTAAGGGTCTTGCTCAGGAACCCAGTGGTGGTGTACTGAAGGTAGGATTCGAACCTATGACCTCTTGGTCCAGAGGCAAGTATCCTACCCACTAGGCCACCACCACCCCATTTTCACCAAGGAGTGTACCTGGCGTGCACCACTGTTGAGGTAGGTGTTAAAGTAACCTCCACATGAATGAAGGACCCAAGCTTTCCCAGCAGAATACTGTCCAGAGCATCCCATCTGCGTGAACAAAATATGACTCGTCAGACCAGACCACCTTCTTTCATTGCTGCGTTGTCCAGTTTTGATGCTCACATGCCCATTGGCTGAGTGCGCTGTGTGTCCTGACACCTTTCTGTTATAGCCAGCAATAATCTTTCTGCAATTTGTGCAAAATGAGCTCTTCTGTGGATTCAGAGCTTTTCTGTGGTAAAATGAATCACATTGATTAACTAGTTAAGGTGTCATGCTACTATTTCAGATTCATTTTAGCGTTTCTTACTCATGTCAGTAGATACAGTACTCTTACTTGGTAATTAGCACCCACACCCACATGATGTTTTCGCTACCGGTCTGTCTGTTTTCACCTGAAATCATTCCACCATGTGTTTGACTGGATGGACAGCGTTTACAATGGTGGTATATGTGGAAAAGGGAAAAAAAATGAACCTATCAAACATATTTATAACCCTATAAAAATAGACCACTCAAGTTGTGTTCCACGAAACTCACAAGTGATGTTTTTCTTCTGTCTGGCTTTGTGAGTTACATTCAAAAGTGGGCATAAGTGAAAAGTACTTTCGCATACGTATACAAAAAAATGTGCACACGCATGTGTATACACTCGACTGCACCACAAGTTGTCATGTCTTATGAACGGTGCCATTTAATAATATGTTGCCCAGAATTGCAGAATGAAAATGTACACTACATAACTGAATATTTACGTCCTTCATTATGTAATTATTATTCAATTAAACAACAAAAAGAACTCTACACTTCGGAAGATTCGTAGTCGGTTCTCTCTTTTATAAATAGCAAAGCAGGCCGATCACAAGCATGAAAGGGAATTTTAGGACTTTTATTCTTATAATTACGAGAAGCAATAGACATTTATAGTGACAAAATGTGTCTGTATTTAACAGGATGTAACCAGTCTAGCCAAGACGAGAACATGTGTGTGAGAGTGACGTCTCACTTTTTAAAACACACCTGAACCGTCGCCTTCATCAAACAAGTCTTTTACACCCTTTTATCGGTTCCTTTTATGTGAGTGTCATAACATATAGCCGCTGTTTTCATTTGTGCTACTGCGAAGGTTCTTTCCGCGAAAAGCCGACAACTATGTCAGTGTGATCCGTTTTAATCTGCTTTTAATCACCTGCGTCACTGTCATCTAACTAACACTCGCACGTGAAGAAGAAAAGGCGCAAGACCGAACTGTTAACTAAGCGCCGATCACTGTCATCCAACTTTCCACTCTCAGTCCAATTGTACGCTTTTGGGTCAGTTTTATTTAGCATCTATATACTCCCTCTTGGTTAATTTATTTGTCGGTATGGGTTGATTTGTCATTTAAAGGCGGACGGCGCTTAAATGAAAGGCCAGTCACACCAGCAGTGTGACAGCCAAGTGAGATTCTATTGATTTCAGAGGAAATTGTCACGATCAAAGGTTTTGCTGATTTGTGGGATCTCATGTGCGAAACTTTACTTCGAGCTCAACTTCGACAAACTTTAGAGTGCGAATATCTGCATCATCGACCAAATCCTGCAGCAGTTTTTCTGCCTTTCACTGGACGGGGCTTCACGTAGCAGCAAGCGAAAGACTGTTTGCGGGACTGTGTCTAGGCATGAATTTTACACACGTATACAATGTTTTCTCTCTCTCATGCCAACAAAGGCATTCCGAATTCTTAAATAAACCATTGCGAGGTTGTTCTTGATGACTATATCATCATACAAATGGTGCCGTTGTTAATATTAATTTTCTAATTTTCTATATTTATACCGCAAGAGACATTAACCTTGACTGCCGCCTGGGTGAAGATGCATTAATGTAATGTGAAAAAGAGAGTGTGTGTGTATGAATGTGTGTGTGTGTGTGTGTGTGTGTGTGTGTGTACATGAACATTAACATTTTACCCACACACTCATACAGAAGACGGTGGAAACGGCACACGCAAATGCCAGAAGACAGCAGCATTGCTCAAGCAAATGGAAGCAGCTCATACATCAAGGATGGGGACTCTAGACAGTGACTCAGACTCGAGACATATTCATGACTTGACTCAGACTCACCCTTAACTTACTCAACTCAACTTTGACTTAGGGACTTGAGAATTAAGACCTGAGAAATTTCAAAGAAGCGAACATGAACAAAACTGAAATGTACACACCAAGCTTAATGCAGTTAATGAATGTAGTTTGGTTAGCAGGGGATATGAATAGCAAGAATGCTAGCAGGCATTACTAAGCATTACTAAGCATTATAAGCATTAGTAAGCATAACTAAATTAGCTGAAATTGTCAACTAATTTGGCCGATTTTTGCACAGATCAATTATTTTCCTCCAAGATACTACCCCAAACATTGTAAATGTATTGACTCAGTTCAGAATCACATTAGAGGCTCATTACTCAGTTTGGACTCACGTCCTGGAGACTTGATTTGGAATTGTACTCGAGTGACTCAAACTCACACCCAACCCAGAGAATTGGCACTCAAGTCAGACTTGCACCCAGATGCTTAAAATTCAGGACTCGCACCCAGAGACTCAATTTGAACTCTGGCTCACACTCCAGAGACTCCAGACTTAACTTGAACTCACTCCACAGACTCGAAACTGTACTCAGATTCGCACCCAGAGACTTGAATCGGACTCACACCACAGAGACTTGACTCAGACTCATAGCCCAGACACTTGAGACGTGACTCGGATTTGCACCCAGAGACTTGAGACTTGATTCAGAGGCAAATCCAGGGACTCGAGACTTGATTAGGACTTGCACACAGAGACTCAATATAGACCCAGAGACTTGACCCACAGACTTGAGACTCGATTAGGATTTGAAGACTAAAGACTAAAACCTTGCACTCCAGAGTGCGCTGCTAAATGCTCTCTTCATCATCAAAGGAATTCAGGATTTTCCATCGCCACATTTCTCAGCATAGTTATGCCACTGCGTTTAGTGTAAACCTGCATATCTGCATTTAAATTCCTTCACTCCACCTGAGCGACGTGCACTTGCTACAACGACTCTCACCGGAGACACATCACACACACTCGCAGTTTGACAGAGTCGATCGGAGTCTGCTTGTTATTGGAGTGAAGTTTCCCTCATGAATCACAAAGTGACACACGCCGCCTTGTTCGTGATTTACTCTTACATGCACATGTCAAATTAAACAAGTGGCGCCTCTCCCTGAGAGGAAACTGATTGCTTTTTGCTGGCGAGCTGCTTTGCCTTTAATTTGTCTGAAATGAAGAGTGCCTTTAGCAGGCAGTTGGAAGTAAGGCCACGTTTAAGCGGGGGTCATGAAGAACGCCTCCGATGAGAAATGGCTTCTGATCGTCACAAGTCAGCCTGCAGCCTGGCTAAGAGACGATCAAAGAAATTCTGTACGTTGTAAAAGCTGATGTGTATGTAATTGCTGTGGTAGCTGCTTCTATATCTGCTGCAATGGCATAATAGGGACTGTAGTGGGCTCTGGAAGGCAATGTTAAGGGGGCCAAGCACCCAGAACCACTATTAAATCTGTAGATTCCAGTACAGTTCTCAAACATTCTTGTGGATTCCTGAAAAACAAATCTAGAGTTGGACGTGAGCCTATAACCTGGCTAAGGGAGGGTTATGTGAGGTTGTAAAAGGTGATGTGTGTAGTTGCCTTAACGTTTGCTGCTGTATCTCGTACAGTGGGTTTTGTGTGGAGGTGCTAAAGGGGCCATGCACCACGTTTCTGACTGTTACACTGCAGAGAGCAGAGAGCAGAGTTCTCATGGGACCATGGATAGTGCTGCAATCTACTGGGGGTGGGTGGTGGGGGTCTTAGAAAAGAACAATTTTATCCCAGTATAAACCCCATTTACAGATCATTAGAAATGAAATAAAATGCAGTTAGTTATTAAAAGCCCAGTCTCATTTTCAGCTACACACGAGCCCCAGACCTTGGTCTCAGGTCACACTGAACACATTAAGCAACCGCTGGATTACAGGCGTCATTATTTTTCTATTCTTAATATGGGTGCTAATAAGAATCCAGTGAAGACGCAGGAATTCAGAAAGTGAGCGTTTCCTCTCTTGCTTTTCTTTCCTTTTCGTTCAGCTGATCTGAGTGCTGTGGGCCTGCAGCTAGGGGTTTGACGGTAATGCACAGGGACAGCTGAAAATCTGCAGACAGGTTGGTGTAGGGGTGAGAGAGAGAGGAGGAGAGAGAGAGAGAGAGAGAGAGCGAACACTCAACAGAACTTAACTTTATTTATCTAACACTTTCTGTATGTTTAAAATGTCACACAGCAGCCCTGCTTAATATAAAAGAGCAAATCAAAAATATGGATAATCAACAGACAATAAGAAATAACATTTGGAATAAAAAATCCACGAAGAGGATTTTTGAAAGCTTTTTGCGAAAGGTCTTTTTTTTTTTAATTGTCTGCATTTTGAACATGAACTGCTCTGTAATTATTCAGCTCTGCAGGCATTGTCCTGCTGTGCAGTTTTTTTTTTAGTTTGAAAACTTCTGAAAACTCTTTCAGTCACTTGTGGCCTGGCTTGGCTTTATTCATTCTGAAGACATACCCATAGTTGCTCCCACTTGTTTTTAGAGGGGTTTTTTTTTCTTGCTCTAATTTCTCCTTTTTTGCTCTTTTGCACGTGGAGTCTGGGAACATGGAGGAATACTAATGCTAATGCTAACACACCTGTTCCCTTGCGCAATCAGGCGTGAAAACCTGAGAGAATAGAAATGCTGCAAGCTCTCTCTCTCTCTCTCTCTCTCTCTCTCTCTCTCTCTCTCTCTCTCTCTCTCTCTCTCTCTCTCTCTCTCTCT
>JBBPCY010000109.1:7907077-7929608 GCA_037974405.1 Brachyalestes nurse
TACTTTTGAAATAAAGTAATCACATTAGTAATTTGATTACTTTTATAGGGAGTAATCAGTAATCAGTAGTTTAATTATTTTTTTAAAGTAACTTGCCCAACACTGGTCGTGGCCCAACAGTTACATTCGCTTCTGCGTGAGAAACACATATAATTAAGTTCCAATCTGTATTCCAGCCTCATCACAGCACTAAAACAGCCCTGGTAAATTATATTTTACTGTCCACCGACCTTTGTGCAATATTTGATACCATAAACCATTCTGTCCTGTTAGACTAGAAAACATGGTCAGGGTCACAGGAACTGCCTATAACTGGTTTAGATCACACCTGATTGACTTTTAGAAGTCTGTAAGTGTGAATCATCAGCCTACACCAAAGTAAATTTTGAGTCCCCCAAGGTTTTGTCTTAGGACCTCTTTTATTTACATTTTACAGGCTGACATTGGCCAACATTATATATCTCTGCCAACCCCACTGATAAACCTAGATTGAGTAAGACTGAGGATTGTGTAAAGGGCATAAAAGACTGGATTTCACCTTCTTTTAGGTCCAAAAGCCACCAGAAACAAACAGTCAGATTTAATGCTAGATCTTGCTGGTTTCTCAGCTTCTCCTATGTCAGCTGTAAAAAATCCTGGTGTCACTGTCGACCCAGAACTGTCCTTCAATCCACATATAGGTACTATTACTAAAATAACTTTCCTTCATCTTCGAAATATTGCTAAGCTAAGAAATGCACTATCCCTCCATGATGCAAAAAAAATTGTTCATGCATTTATTACTCTAATGGATGCTCCAACAAAAACCCAAATAAACTTCAACTAGTCCAGAATGCAGCAGCTGAAGTCCTCACTAGAACCAGGAAATTTGACCACATGAATCTGATATTATCAAGACTACATTAGCTTCCTATAAAATTTTATACTGATTATAAAATTCTACTATTTACATGTAAAGCCCTGAATGGACTCGCCTCTGACTACCTCTGTGAACTTATTTCTCGTTATAAACCTCCACACTCTCTTAGATCTCAAGGTGCTGGCTATCTACAAGTCCCCAGAATTATGAGAGCTACAGCAGGGGGAAGAGCCTTTTCATATAAAGCCTCCCAGCTCTGGAATGTCCTTTTTGTTAATGTTCAAGACTCTGACACAGAGTTTTTAAGTGTAGCCTGAAAACCTACTTGTTTAGTCAGGCTTTCCGTAATTAACATTTCTTGATAGTTTGGGGCTGTAGAACTGGGAGGTTATGGGCATGGAGAATTCTACTAAACTTGGGTTCTACTAAACTGCCCTCTCTAGCTGGGCTTCTATATCCAGGTGTGCCAGAGCCTCAAGCTTCACTATTTACAGTCATAATTTGTACATTATAATTAACTCTGATTTCTGTTCATCTTCCATCTCTTTTCTTGGCCTATCTTCTCTGAGGCGAACTGTCTGTCTAACTCAGCTGACCACCACTGGGGCTCAGATTGACCACCCTATCCTGGATCTTCCTTCGCTGGGGTCTCTGCTCAAGTGTCCTTGACTGATTCCTTGGCCTAACAACTTCTCACATTGACTCCAAACAATATCAACTCTGATAGCTATAGACTGCCAACTGTTCAGCAGTGATCAAGTCTTTCCACGAAGGCCTTCTGTTGTTAGTTGTCTCCATCTCTGTTTCACTCTTTGGGTCAACCAGTAGTATAGGAGAATGGGTTCCTCTTCTGAGTCTTGGTTCCTCCCAAGGTTTCTTCCTCCAGTTTTTTCTCTGTTTCCTTTGGTTTGCTCACTTGGGACTCAGACCTGGATGCTGCAAGCCTGCTTTGCGACAACATAAACAACAACAGCTGTAAAAAGACCTACATGACATGAATTCAACTGAAAGGAATTGAATTGAATTGAATTTGACTGAACTGAATTAAACTGAATCGATGGACTGGCAGCTTGTCCAGCGTGCTTCTCTACCTTTAGCCCTATGACCGCTGAGATTGGCTCCAGCATGCCCTGCAACCCTGGTTAAGTGCTTCAGATAATAGATTAACGGTTCAGGTAACAGATTAATGGGTGAGTGGACTAAATTTCCTTTACTACAGGCTCACTCATTTCTCATAATCTGATAAAAATGGGTCTTGCACACACAAGAAAACGTGTATTCTGTATACTTTATGTCACGACTCTTATTTTGAACACGCCGCGAGTTTGTGACACTTTACAGGAGAATTCAATATATTTCATTTGGAAGCCACTCTGGACAACAATAACTATGCATAATTTCTCTCTTACATTACCACATACTTTCATCAATACTGCAAACATCTGGACAGAAGAGTTTAGCTGGTATTTGTTTAAGTTAATAATTTAGACTATGCTCAGATACAGTGCATTTTAAAAAGGTAGTGATTGGATCAATATTCTTCTTTATGTCTTCTTCTTCTTCTTCTTCTTCATTGTCTTCTTCTTCATATTATTATTATTATCTATCAATTGTTATTATTAGTAGTAGTATTCTTATTGATGAATATCTAAAACTGTAAAACTTAACCTCATATTTAGTCTCAGAAATGATGCATTTTCATCATGGCGACAGCCATAGCAACAGCCATGTGTCCCTGGACTCCAAAAGTTTGACAGTAGCTACAACTCTAATGATCAAGCACGTTCTTTCCAACACACAGGCACACACACACAGGGTCTTGGGTGTGCTGGGTTGATTTTATGGCATTTTTACTTTACTCAGGGGTGTGTGTTCAGTGCCAAAAGCAGTAAGAGGAACTCTGCCAGAGCCCAGAGTGCCAAATGTGGCCGTGAACAGGAAATCTTCTCTGTTTTTTCGAGAGTTTTACAGTCTGTTGGGAGTTTGTTTGGTCCAAAGTGAACCGAAATCCAAGAGTGTGACAAGCACACTCCTACAAACAGCACCTCGGATACCCAGTGTGTTTGATCCAGAATCCATTGATGTCTGAGGGGATCTGATCTGTAAGTCAGATTTTTTGATTTTGCCGAGGGATCAGAGCTGCATGGACACAAGAGAACAGCTTTTTATTACCAAAGACTGACATTTTTACAAAAAACATGTATCTACACTTTTCATTTTTACACCTCCAGTAAACTAGAGGATCTGAAAGTAAGGCCTTCTCATATTCAGGAACGTTTTTATCCAATAACTTAGGTGCTAGATTAGGGCAAGACTTCTAAAATTGTTTCTAAGTAATTACTTATTATTCATACATATATATAAATATTTGATACATAAAGAACACTGTACATACTTATCCTGACATTTTGTCGTTGTCTAGACAAAACTTCTTCAGGATCTATACCGAAAGCCTAATGTGTCAGAATGAACCACTAAAGTAAAAGGGAAGTGACAATGGACGTTTTAATCAAGACCAATTTCATGCGGAAAAAAACAAGACCCTAGGTTTTCCCATATCCATCACTGATAGCTGGTTACAGCTAACAATGATGGCAGCATTATTAAAATAGAGAAAAAAGATTCAAATGTTTTTGGAAGAAATCCTACATAATCAGAAAACATTTACCTTATGTGAGGGTTCCCAAAACCTTCTTAAGTCTTCAAAATAGCTCAAAATAGTTGTTCTACAGTATTACTCACAGAACCCTGTAGTGTGTTTGCTTTATATATATAAATATACACACACACATACGCGCACACACATTAGCACTCAAATGTTTTTGTGTGTTTGTGTGTATATATGTAAAGCAAACACACTAAAGGGTTCTGTGAGTAACGCACACATAGTGTGTTTGCTTTATATATATATAAATATACACACACACATACGCACACACACATTAGCACTCAGATGTTTTTGCACAGCACAGGTTTTTGTCATTTACTTCATAAACTGCAGATTTTTATTCTTGTTAGGAACTGGACAGAGTGAAAAACTGTAAATGTCAAATTAAACAAGTTTCCTTTATAACAGGGAAAGAATCTGGAACAGTCTGACATCCAGTTAACTAGGTGCATGGCGCTTACAAAGCCAAATTCTAGGCTGCCCCCTAAACTTTAAATGCAGTTGTTAACTGTATCATCCCATTTGCTGTTACGTACTAGCTCATTCAATTTCCAACCGTTGTCTGGTGATCCACATTAATTACATTTGGGAGTTTTTATACGTCAGTAGTGATGAACAAAAATATTCAATTTTCTAGTTTAAAAAGGTACTCAAATGGTGACCATACTGTAAATGCATGTTTTAGCAAAGAATATCCAGTTTATTTATTAAGTATATTATATGTAAATATTGAGTAAGTATCATGTACATGTACTGGTAGTGGCAGAGAGCTTATTACTTATTTGTATCTATAAATACATGCACATATAATACAAATAGAACATATTTATAGGTAAGAATATAAATGAGCCAATGTCCTGAGAATGTATATGTGTGTGTGTGTGTATGTATATATCTGTCTTATGTGAACAAACTATTTTGGACAATGATGGACAATGCATTTTGAAACACATGCACCCTCTTTTATGTTATGTGCATGTGCACGTACCTGTGTGTGTGTGTGTGTGTGTGTGTGTGTGTATGTGTGTGTGTGTGTGTTTGTGTGTTTGAAGAAATGAAACTTGTTTTAGGCCAGAGAGACTTCCCATTACAGAGAGGATAGAGCCACCTGAGGCAGGTTAACCTGTCCGACCTCATGAGGTCAGCAGAGCAGGCAGGTCAAAGCCGTCCACAAAAATCTCCAGATTACCTCCGGAGAGGAGGCCTGGCTTTTATTTTTCTTAGATGTCTTTATTTTTCTTTTTTATTTCTCTGCTGATTGAGAAACAACAAAGAAAGATCGATGAGTTCTACCATTCTGTTTCACCCTATGTTTACAGAGCGTCCAAGAAATCTTTTGAAACTAGAGTTCATCGTTCTCTCATTTTCTGTTGAGGCTTGAGGCTGTTTAACTTCTCGTTTTTTATTAATGCAACAGGAAAGGGCCGCATTGATTCTTCTCTTAATCTTTTTTTGATTCGTTTTTAATGCTACATGCTAGTTGGCTGTTTTCTTCTTCTATGGCGTTTTCAAATCAGAGAATTTCAAAAAGTATTTCCGCTCCGACTGAAGGATCCTTGAGCACCGTGTCTCTCCAAACCAATTCCTCGGCACCTTGAGAGGTCTGAACTGCCTTGTTCTCACCTTCGGATGCGATCATTAAACATTATATTCTCCGCCGCAGCTCAGATCAAAATATGAAGGGAAAAAGTTCTGTATGATGACTTATATACAACGCTAAAACACGTTCAAAGATCAAACCAAAAGGAAAGCTTTCAAGGCCGAATAAATATTGAATGTATCTTCAAACCCTCCACATGTGGCAAATAAAACCTCCACAGTCCTTAAGCACTGTCTATAATGGCCTAAACACACACTACAAAATGAAAATGTGAAAGAATAGTGGGCTAATGTAGCCACTGCGGCACTCTGGGAGAAACATAACTGTGCTGCCGCAGCAGATTTGGGTGCAAATGAAATATGGTCATGATAACGGCCTTGCGCTTTATGGCAAACTTTGTCACACAACTCTTTGTTTGTTGGGAGGTATTTTAGTCTTGAATTACTTATACCTTAAGCTTCTCAACAAATTAGAGCAGTGTGATGATTCAGGGATGCAATTTCTGCTGTGCTCATTGTTGGGGTATGAGCTTGCATTACTTATTCGCTACTCACAGCTTCAGTGCAAAACTAAAGGAGCAAATTTCAAACATGCCTCGGCTGTTCAGCTCCATTTAGGGTCAGTGGAAGATGAATAAATTTGATTTCCATGCTTTTCCATCACTTTAAAATGCACTGACTGGTGACTCTAGTATTTGCCATTTTGCTGCTGGACCGCACGCTTCCAGGCACGAAATCTTCCCTCTCTAATCATGATTTGCCCCTCACCCTCAGAAGTATAATTGAAATCAAAATTACATTTTTGAGCTGCGGCGCTATAAAATGTTCCCTGTCACTTCACCTTTTCCACTGAATTAAAATGGAATTAGTGGTAATTGTCGCAGCTTTGGGGATTATATTATTTAACAGGAAGCCTTTTGAACACCTGAAAGACTGGCTGGAGATAACAGACTCCCATTAAAATCCCCACAGACGAGCCTGCAACAGACGGCTACAGAAATAAAGAGCTTTTCACATCTTTATGCCCTAATAATTAGGGATCTATGGCAAATTTCTCAGTAACAACTGATTTTTGCTGAAGATTGATATATTAAGGTAAAATACCTTCAGTGGCCAGAGAACACGTAAGGGTTATTCATTAGCCGCCCAGGACAATATTAAAGAAGCACGTTTAAAGAAGCAAAAATGTTCAAACAAATCATGAATATCTGATAAAAGTAAAATTATAACGGCAGTTTTTGTTCAGCAGCCTCCATAGATTACTCTGATAAAAGTTACTATTCAGCATGGAGCTCAGCAGACATCTCATTTCAAAAGGCAAAAATTACACCCAAAATTTATTGTGGCTAGAGGTGTCATATATACTGAACACACACACACACACACACACACACACACACACACACACAGAGATACCTTTTTCTGTCCCAACCAACTATATTGGCGACAAAACATATTTATGGTAAAAGACCTTTCACAAGACCCTGCTGGAGTTTGACAAGCTTGGAGGTATATAGAGTTCCAATTACACAGTAGACTTTTTATCCTGTAACATTTAAATTAAAATTACATTTTTCATCCATGTGGAACCAATGTATTTATTTGAATAAAATACATTTTATACATTATTTTTCAATTAAGTGGAACTGCTGTCACTGTTCTCTTACTCTGAGGCTCAGAGAGATTTTGTATTCTTTAGTTTCATCCACTTCTTAAATCCAGTGATTAAAACAAAGAAAGCCACTGTAAACTAATTTAGTCCGAAAATCTAGCCATGTGGTTTGAAGAAGAATGATAATTCACGACACATGTTTTGCTTGATTTAAGATCTGTTTTATTTAGTGTGGTCTCCCACACTAAGCAGGAAGTTCATTCCCTAAATCTCTACCTTTGTGTTCCTCCATCCATGCATTGGATCAATAACATTATGCGAAATATTATTTGCATAATGAAGATAATACGAACTGACTTGTTTTAATTCAGTAATTTGCTGTTTGTTACACCATTTCACAAAAGATTGAGCAGATGGGCTTCTGGGTGGTGGAGTGGGCAGCTCTGTAACCTTACAACAAGAAGGTCTTAGGTTTGATTCCCAGTAAGGGTGGTGAGGGTCCCCTCTGTGTGGAGTTTGCATATTCTCCTGTGGGTCTCCCCAAGTTATCTGGTTTCCTTCCACACACATGCCAGGTGAACTGGAGATGCTAAAATGCCCCTAAATGTGTCTGTGATGGCCTGGCAACCTGTCCAGGATGTTTCCCACCTTTCACCCTCTGAGCACTGGGATAGCTTGCTGCCACATTGGTTAAGGATAAGCTGCTCATATGAAGTATTGAATAAATATTTTTTTATTAAAAACAGGTAGTTTTATATTAAATGAAAAAAAAAACAGATTTCTATATGGCAGTGATCAAATAAACTCTAAATCACAGACATACAGATATACAAAAGGGTAATGTACATATTGCAGTTATGATATGTAGTCATGGTTATACAAAATGTACATTTAAAGACATGTTAAATATATTTTATGTTACAAAGGACGGTAAACTATAATACAAGTAGATTTGAATAAATGAGTCTGTTTGTAAATGTGGATTTATAGAATCTGCAGTGAAAACTGCCCTGGAGCCCCATCACAGCAATAAGAGCTGCTGGTACAAATATTACAGCAAGGGTCATTAAACAGTTTCATTTGGACCTGATTAATGTGCTGAGTTGTTCAGTCTTTTACCACAAACTGGCACAAGTAAACACTGTGATTTGACTGTGAGTTTGAGGTCTAATGTTATGTACCACAAGACCCCTAGCATCAATGTTCAATCAAGCCTGTCCTTGGACACACAGTAATGCTGTGCAGCGGCAAAAGCATGCTGTATATTCACAGTGATGGTTTCGTATTCATGTTGCCTTTGTTATTGTGCTGCGTTTGTCTGTGTTTGACCACCTCATGTGATCATTGGCATCATGAGTATTTGTTTATTTATGATTTCAAAACATGTAATTTAAAGTTTTTTTTTAAATCAGTCATGTTACAAATATCTTCACTGTAGTAAATGCACTGTAGTGGATTCTTCCCACTGAAATTCATCATTACATGAACGTGTATATTCTAATAGACAATTTCAATGCGTAATAATTAAAATTTTGACAAGATCAAGGAGACGTGACTAAATGAATGAATGAATGAATGAATTTGGTTTTTTAATATAAAAATTCATCTTTGCTAAGTAATTTAGGCTGTGTTCAAAAATTTGTTTGGGGTTTTGATTGCTGTTTTGACCATAGCCATATCTGAAGTCTGGTGAAAGGTCTCTCTCGCTCTCTCTCTCTCTGTCTCTCTCTCTCACACACACACACACACACACACACACACATCATTTCATTTTATATAATACATATCCATTTTATTGTGATTTTTTATTGCACATACATTCACACACATTCCCTAACCACCACCTGGTGGCCTGGTTGTTAGGATTTTTGCCCTGTGATAAGTTATGGGTTCGAATCCCAGGACTGCTAGTGACCACTTCTCAGGCGCTGTGCTCCTGGCTGCCTGCTGGTTCACTTAGTGAATGGGTTAATCGCAGAGGAAAAATTTTGTTCTGTTCACACTGTGCTCTGTGATGTGTTCACCTACGCCTTACACATATCTCTCACTACATCATTCTATATAGGCCAAACCCTAGAGTCTTACCACTTCTAGACAGTGTATGGAGTTAGATTTGTGTAGATAATCAACATCATTGTTTACCCGGCATTCCTCAGTGTCTTCATATTAAGCTTCGGAACGGTGATGATTTTGCTAATGAATGAGCTTCTTTTCAGCGCAGAGCTGGCTTCTTTTAATAGCATAAATGGAAATGGCTAAGCCGCTAATTTGAGATGATTTAAAGATGGATTTAAGAATGACTTAAATGCCTTTAGAGAAATGGGGTTGGGCTGAATTATTTTTCACACATAATTGCCTCAGGCCCAAGGTGCTTTTTTTAATTCTTTTCTCCAAATCTTTTTTTCTGTCATTAGAACAAAAAAGAAAAGAAAAAAGAAAAACTGTAACTGGTGAGAATATTCATTATACCAAACCCCGATGGGAAACCTATATGTGAAATAAATGTTTATTAAATTTCAAATAAGTCTTATTAGATGAATACAGATGGTCTCTTACATACTTCCAATTCATGCCTAAAGCTACATTGCTGTAGGTGGATGTCTGATTCATCAGCCAGAAGAGGTTTTTCTTTTTTCTAACTTGATCGTTTTAACTCTGAACTCAGAGATATTTGCCTAAACTTTCTTTGTAATAGTTGAAAAAGTTTGCACCCTTTAATGGTAACAGAAATAATGTGATTCTATTTTTCCAGTGGTGCATTTTTTAAAGAGCAAACCTGTGGTTTTGAACTGTTAAAGGTTTCAAGGTATTAAGGCTCGTTCCGCAGGCTAATGTATAATGACAGATTTTTTAATCTCCTGGGGTGCTAATACAGGGGCTAAAGTTTTGGGCAGTGAACTGCACATAATTAGCAGATGAACACATCTTAGCTTATCTTGCTTACAGGGTCGAAGTGATAGAAGCTTTGTGATGAATACAGATATGTGGATTAGTCAGCCTGCGTGGCGAGTCTTAGAGAAAATAGTACCAGACTTGAGTTACATAAAGGACATAAAGGTGTCTTATGCAGCGGACGCTAATCCATTGCCTGCTTGTTTTACAGAGACAGCTCAAACAGGTACTTTGCATGACAAACAAGCTCAGGAATATGAACATTTATAATTACTTTATTAGAAACCTCCTTTTCTGGTAGTCCTTTCTGGTGTCCAGTTACAGACTATATCTCAACTATTGACATACAGTTTGTATTAGTCATTCTCTAGCCCTTCATGAATGGTCAGCTTCTGTCCACAGACATGCTGGACATTTTTGGCTGCTTGACTACTGTCAACAGTGACAATAATGTATAAAAACCCCAATAACACCACTGTGCCTGATAACATCATTCTTATCTATAATGTTAGTGCCACTGCTGTGCTAAAAATTACAACTAGTTTTGTGCTAGTTGTATTAACATATGAATGTTAGGTTATACTGGGTTCATTTTGAACACATTGGGACAGATTTTTTTGCTACACTATGTTAGTTTTAAACATGGTATAATATGTAACCTATATTGTGTTAGTTTTAAATACAGAGTGATTATTGTTAAAGTAAAAAGTAAAGAGGCCCCTTAAAGTCACGCGTGAACACACCACATCACAACACACAGTGTGAACAACGTGAAATTATTTCTCTAAATTTAACCCATTCACCAAGTGAATCAGGGAACTGCCACCAATGAGAGACACCTGGGGGGCAGTGTGTGAGGACCTCAGTGGTGTCACTAGCAGTCCAGGGATTCGAACCCACAACCTTCTGATCTCAAGGAGAACTCCCTAACTAGTAATATATTGTGTTAATTTACAACACTGTGTAATTAATGTTAGGATTCATTGTGTTAGATTTAAACACGGTGTGATGCAAGACTTTACTGTGTTTGTTTTCCAGTAAATATATATAATACTTCTTATTATGAGATTATTTTAAGAATATTATTGTTCAACCTATTTCAAGATGCCTTTACCTGTTTTAAGTTATTCTGTCTTCAGAAAGTGTCCTATTTTATTGATAGATATGCTTATTTGAAAAAAAAAAAACAAGCTTATTTGCTTGAAACAAGAAAAATAAATAAATTGGTAATACATTGGCCCACGGTAATTAAACAATTTGTTTGATTTAATTACATATTGCAGTGTATTATAATCAAGATAATTTAATGTTAGCGGGTTTAAGTTCTTAATATTATTTTGGTACAGAGCAGTGATTCTCAAACTTGTTACAGTCCTGTATCTGATATTTAACCTCCCACTCTCATTCATTCTTCTATCTAGCTGGTGGCTGAGAGGTTAGTCGCCCCTGCAATCAAAAGGTTGTGGGTTCGAATCCTAGCATTGCTAGGTCATCCCTGAGGTGCTCTTGAGCAAGGTATCGTTCCCACACACTGCTCCTCAGCCGCCCATCGTTAGTGAGAGCCCCCTACTTCACTTGGTGAATGGAGTAAATGCAGAGGAAGAATTTCACACTGTGTGCTGTGCTGAGGTGTGTTTACATGTGACTATAAGGGGCCACTTCACTTTATACACACAGATACTCAAGTATTTTGCAATGAATGCTAAGATGTTTAGCCTTGTAAAACCAATCCCCCTTCACTATATGGAACATAACATAACACAGTACACAAACACAATGAATGTACTGGATAATGGTGAATACACGAACAGTTAGGGATGTGCTATAGGTGTATTTCACTTTGTGGCTCTGTTCAGAGCAGAAAGAAATAAACTTTCTTCATGAGTAATTACAGTGGCGGTGGAAGTGAGAGAGACTCAAAATGAACGATGAATCATAAAATGTTCACAAACAAGTAAAATAAAATACATCACAGCTCAGGCGTCATTCACGCTGAGGATGCTGTGGGTGCAAGGGATTCTGGGGATGCTGGGGACATGTTCCCAATACTTTTTTTATGGCCCATTTCATCCTCACCAATTATGGAAAGATCAGTACATTTCTTTGCCCCACCCCCGTCAACAAATAGGATGAGTAGTCGCCAGCAAGCCCAGCGTCCAGTCGGGTTGCAGCCTTGAACAGCATGGCAAAGGCCAAGAGCAGCCCGTCAGCCAGCATGAGGCTGCAGAAAAGCGTGTCAATCAGGGAGAGTTTGGCTTTGTGCACTTTGCTGATCAGGACCCCCATGGCTAGGGTTTTGGCAGCGAAGCCCAGCGCGCAAATAATGGCCAGCTCCGTGGGCACAAGCACCATCACCTCACTGATTTCCAGGTACTTGTAGACTGTGCATGTGAGCACCGATCACCTGTCCACCATGCTGTTTTCTACACTCGTGTAATTAATGTGTTAATATAACCTGCTGCTGTTTTTTTTCTGCTTAAAGAAATAAACTATTTAAACTAAATTGATGCTTTTGCTTTATGAACATGTATTTTAAATGCAAATGGCAAAGTGCTAATCACAACAGGCAACAAATTAAGAACTACGCCATGGTCAACCAGGTCCAGGAAACAACTAATAATGATTGTATGTGCCTTACTGACAGTTAGTAAATATACTCACAACACAATATTCCTTTATTCATTCTACTATCATTCGTTTCTTCTGAACATGCGACACGAAAACGGCCAGAGCACCCTTTTCTCCCATATAGACTTTTAAAACAAGTAATAAAAATAAATACTTAACTATAAGAGCACAGGATTATTGAGCTGCATGTTATGAATAAAAATTGTTAATGTTTTAAAATCATATCACCATTAGGAGTGAATATTGGTAAGTATCTTTAAAATAAAATTTAAATAATTTTAAAAATTACATCCAAAACTACATCAAGCCTAAAAGATCTAAAACAGCACTAAAGCAGTCCTGATGGGTGGAGCTGCATCTCCTGCGTGTCTCACACCATCATTTCCACTGAGCGTCTGCTGCCCCAGTGATGCTCTAATTGGATTTCCTGATTGATCCAGCAGCCACTGTGCATCAGCCAGCAACTGACAGAGTGAGGAGAAAGCGAAAGGCCAGAGGAATAAAATAGAGAGGTCTGGAGCAGTTCAGATAAAAGAAGACATCTTGCCATGAATAACCAGGAAAGCACTTTTTAAGAGCAAAAAAGAAAAAAATACAATAAAAAACATATATATTTTTTATATACAAGCCATGTCTCATTTCTCCAGACATATTTTAGTCAGCATGTATCAGCTGGTGGTGATTCTGTAATGTTCCAGGTAGAAGTATCCCAGGCAGCCACCTGGAGGAGGTATTTTCCTCCCTGTTTATTTTTTTCACAACTCCTTTTTATTCCTCCTGCCTTCATAACTGTCCCCACTTTCTGTCCTCATAACTGTCACTATTTAAATGTCCCCTTCTCCATCAGTTGTTTCCATGATTTCCAAGTTTTTCCTCAATCTTACCTGGGATTTCTTCGACTCCTCTCTCACTCTCTGCTCCAGTGGCACCCGTCTATAGCTGCCTTTGCTACCGGTACTAGTACCCTTTTCCATTGTACCTTCACCAATAATTCTCTTGTGCTTCTATCCTTTCCTTAGTCATTTCTCTCACTTACCTCTTGGTTCGTCTGGTTTATCTCTCTAAGTCCTAGTTCTGTTTACTTCTCCATTTCTCAGTCCCTTTCTTTGTTCCATTTCTCTCTTGTGCCTTGCTCACTCTCCCTAGCTCCCTTTCTCCCTGGCCCCCTACTCACACTCCCTAGAAAACTATTTCTTTTGCTCAAGTCCACAGGCCCTGCTTCTAATTCGTTCTCTCACTCCTTTGTTCACTCAGTGCCTTTCCCTAACTGTCCCTGCTGTCACTTGACGGACATAACTAAGCCAGTGGAGCCATCCGATTTGACCTCCTCAGAGCCAACATAGCTTCTGAGTGCACCCTCTTTGGACACCATGAGGAGACTATGAATCAACTGCAGGATGGACAGCTGCAGCTTTCTCAGTCCTTGCAAGTTCTCCAAGCTGCTAATCAACCAGTTTCATTATCTTCTTCTCCTACACCTCCTCCACCAGCTGGCCACACCTCTTCTTTGGATGTCTCTTGTCTAGCCACACCTGAGAGGTATGATAGTAATATGGGGGGGTTGTAGGGGTTTCCTTACGCAGTTCGTCCATAATTTCTTTTTACTCACTTGTTCTCATGCCCCTTTCCTTAGTTGTTTCGTCTCGTCTTTCACTTACCTTCCTGTTTTCCTCTTTTAACTCTTTAACTACTACTTCCATTTTCTCTCCTTCTCTCTCACATTCTGTGTTCCATTTCTCTTGTGTTATTTGTTTCTCTTGTTCCTTGCCCACTCTCCCTAGTTCCCTTCACGCACTACTCACACTCCCTAGAATTATTTACTATTTCAGTCCCTACTTTTTTCAGACACTCCTTTGTTCCTGTGATGACTTTCCCTAACCCTCCTTTGGTTATTGCCCTCTTGCTTCAGTTATTCTTACACTTGTTTCTTTTTTTCCCTTTCTCTTAACACCATTTATTAGCATTCCTTTCTTCTCATATTACTGGCCGCTAGATTCACTTCTCTTCCTGCTGGCTCTTACTCAATTTTGCTGTTTTTCCCATCTCCTTCTCTTGTATACAATTTAATTTGTATTTAAAAAGATACATATAGCCTCCATCCACCACCACTACTCAGTGGACAAAACATATTTCCATAAGATGTGGAGAGCCTTAACTATGGCCAAAGCACCAGAGAAGCCTAGAAACCTCTGTTTCTGAAAATAAAGAAAAGGAAACTAAAATGAACGTCTGCCACAGCGCCTGCCCTCATTTGGGAGAAGGGGAACGTGACAAATGTACAGAGCATGGGGTCCTCAGACTTTGGGAATTATCGTCTTCTAGAAAGTCAAGATAAATTACTGGCTGTGAATATAGTAGCATGCCCTATGATTGCATGTCTTTCTTTACTGAGTCACTGTAAAACTACAATGTACAGGAAAAAACATATGTTAAAGTGTGTTGTACCTGCTCCTGCACCCATACAGTGCATTATATGTCTAACAAATTATAATTTGGACAGAATTTCATTACTAACACACTGTACTATACAAAGCTTTGGAATAGCTATGCTTTTACTATGTACATTCTATTGAAATCATATTTAGTTGTAGAAGTTCGCATTTTTACAACTGAACCGAATAAAACTGAACTTTTTTTGTATTTCCTCGGAAAGTAAGTTTCTGAAAAACTCCTCAATCAGCATCAATCTAAATTTCAGAGTCTGCCAAGTGAGAACTGGAGGTGTAGATGTTAGCTATGGACTTATGTAGCTGGAGCACTGAATATTACTTTTATGTTTAGACTTAAAAGGAAACCAGTAACAACTTAGTTTTAGCAAAACTGTACTTTGACAATTAGCCTTCTTTTGTCCTGTCGCCATTTCTCTTCCTTGTGCTGTCTCTGACGATCCCATTGGTTTTTTACCAATACTAAACCAATGCTTCAGTAACTACTAAGTTGAGTACTACAACTAGGGTGATGCATCCTGTTCTTATGAATAAATGTGTAAACATGGACTTAATAAAGGCCTATATTATAACAAGTCTATGTTTGAACTGGTGCAACTGCACCCTGTACTTAACAAATTCATTATATATGCATATGTTTTAAGAAAATATTCATGGTTAGGGATGCTGAAAAGTATTATGAGACACAATTTGCGATTAAACTTTTGTTAGCCTGCAGGCAATGAGGGTAAAAAATGGTGTTGGTAATAAAATATTCACAAAACACAAAACAAAGCAGAAACAACTTGCAGAGTTTTTTTTCTTTTTGTTGTACCCATCTGAATGGAATACAAATTTCACATTTCTGGAAATAGTGAAAGAGAAGAATTTTTTTGGCCCTGTCTCAAACCCCACCTGAACTCTTCACCTTGAAACTCCACCTTTCATGCATGTTTTTGATGTCCTTCAACATGCTGAAGTCTCAAAGCATAAGTGCTGAGATTGTTTTACAAAACCCTCCTAAACCAATTGCAGACCCTGCAATGCTGCAGTTCAACAAATTAACACCAAAAGGAGTTATGCAAATGAAGCTAAATGCATAGCCTACTGGGGATCTACAGTGAGGCACCCCTCTGTGACACATGCCACCTCACTTCTATAGCCCCCAGAATCTGTCAAAAAAATGTATAAAGTACAATGTGATAGCACTCTCTAAACTAAGAAACATCATTTCTTTGTTCTGTTATCATTCACAGAACCTTTCAGTCAAGAATGTGAAATCAAGACATCTCTCAAAACTTTCTTTCAAAAAGCAATATCTAACATTGCTGTATCTGTTATGGCATGGTCATGTCAGTCTTATGGATCACAGTTCAAGTGAAGGATTGGCACATGTATGTTCATAGCAATGCATTTATTTCCTTCTGTGAGGAATCTTGGCTTTAAATACGTTTATATGTCTTGTTCCCATCACCACCACTGAGAACATTTCTGACATTTCTGACATTCTCTAGAATGGCACATTTCACATCAAACCATTCTGAGTGACATTGTTGTGTTTATGTCTTAACCATTTAATTATGCAAAATTCTTCTTGCTTTGCAGTACATTTAAATTCGTTTCATTGCATAATATGAAACAATGTGAGCGGCTGAATGGATTAATCTACATTTGAATTGCAAGTGGCAACACATTTTCAGCTAATGATGTAGATAATCTTTGTGAATGTCAATTTTCACAATCGTGTAGGTACTTATGTGTTCCTTCCTGCTGTTTAATGATGTTTGACTGAAACTTGCTAAAGAGATTTCAGATTTCATTATGTCTCAACAAGTACCCTGAACCATTTATTGTTATCTGTCCTGTTAAATCAGAACTTGGCAGGTTTGGTTTAATTAAAATAAGGCCTGGTGTGATTACTCTGGTAGTGCAGTCCATTAGAACAAGTGAGAATGTCATTCCGACCCTGGTGCACACCAAATGTGAGACCAGGACCCCCCTAAAGAGGTTAGTCTTGGTCCGCTCCCAAATTAACTCGATTTGGACTGAGATCACATCATGAACCAAAGATATTTATACAGACCAAATGCAGAATGAACTCTCCTCTCCGCATGCCTTCCTTACTTTCTGCAACAGATGAGCTCCTGATGTCTTTTTTACACAAAGATGCATTTTATCGTCTCATCATGAGCCAAATAGTTTCAGTGTTAAAATGTGTCTGAGCCTAGTAGCTGCGACATACTCCACATACACACATATGACCTCACAAATGATTTATTAATACATAAAAGCAATAAACCAATCAAGATCAATCAAAACCACAGCTGACCCACAGCTTCTCAAAGCTCATTGCTTTAGAACAATGACTACATGTTTAAATCCACTCCGAAGCTTAGTAGGTGAAAAGTAACTGTTCACATTTCTCTGGACCTCTTTTCTAGGTTAAAGCTTTTGTGTTGGCTTAGTCCTCCATCTGTATCCTCCTATCCTAGCCATGACATGTTGGTTCTATTGCATGACAGTTTGAGTAACTGACTGAGAGAGAAATGTAATAACTTTTAAATGCGTTAATTTAAAGATGATATTTCTGTAAATAATAAAAACAATGGGCTGGCGCCTCACACTCATTGATCCTATAATAGGCTCCGGGTACCTGTGACCCCAGTGAGGAATAAGCAGTTACAGAAAATGAATAATGAATGAATAAACATAACAACATTGATAATAATAAAACGTTGATTCCATTAAAGGCATTTTGGCCACCTTTATGCATTTCTGAAAGTTTTTGTCATCAAGGATTCTGCGGTTAATCCTCTACTCCACCGGGCCATGGCCTGGTATCATTCCCTGAGTCATTTGGTACCGGATTGCACAGAAAGACAGAATAAAAAATATTGATTATCAGAGTCTGAAAGATCTTTTATTTAGAAAAAACTCTCGTCTCAGCTTGTAGGAGGGAAACAAGTACAGGGCTCTCACTAATTGAGTGGAATGATGAGTTATTTTTATGCAGTTTTGTTACTATCTATACCAGTCTGTGAAAATATTGTTTTACATGAAACTGGTCCATAGTGTAGACCGCTGCTCTACACTATTCCCTGCCTCAACACTCCTGATCCAAACTCATCAGCTGATTCTACAGTCTTTTCTAAGCTGGTTCAGGTATGACAGGGAGTAAAGAAACTGGGAAGTGCTATGGTTCACCAGGGGCAGGATTAAGAAATGCGTCTTTAGAGTATCATAAGAAGACAGAACAAGACATACAAAAAAAATTCAGTTAGACCAGAGCACAGCATGGAGCACATACCAGTTACTGCTGTTAAACGTGCATCACAAAATCTGTCTAGTCAATTTAGACTACCCAGATAATGCTGGTTTAGTTTTAGTTAAATGTCAAATATGTCAGTATGGACCCTAAACCCACTGAACTTAAAATAAATCAATGTGCCTTTTCCTCCTTTTGGTTGATACCATAAGAACCAATGTGCAGTTATAATCCACTGTGCCTGAATCAGCCTGATGGTCGACTGAAGCAAATATGCCCAGGACTTCAGTTTCACTCACACTGCCCACACTTTAATATTCTTATTCCCGTATTGCTCTGCTATTACATTCCTGAAGTGCACTGTAATCATGGTCATACATCTCTGTCAAACATCAAATCTGTCGGAAGCTTCTCAGCAGAAAATAGAAGAAGGACTGTCATACATTGCTATTTGGGGTGCAACGAATAAAAACACCAAAAAAAATCAGTCTGTGATTATATATATATATTTGTTGTAGAGCATTCCTTGATATTCCATATATTCCAAGCCTCATGGATTTCTTCGTCAGATGTTCAAAAAAAAAAAATACATTCTTTATACCGCTAGCCGAAGTGAATTTTGTCAAGAATGTTTTATTCCTAGACTTTCTATGGATGAATTATAATGAGTGTGATTGTCTTTTTTAAGATTATAAAGATTTTTATGACAATTAGTCTTTGTAAATGGGTTACTTAATTTATTACAGGATTTCATTTATCATTTTCAGTCTTTAGGTGAAATTTGATTTTGTAGAAAACACTTAATGGCTTGATGAGTCTTCTACATACAAATCTCGTTTTGTCCCTCATCAGTTGCTGTTCACAACAAAAAAGCAATGTATAGTTTTCCATTTTATATATAAAAATGATATTTAATGATATCACTTTTTAATATTTAATGATTTTTTAGTATTTAATGATAATAACAGCCCAAAAACATAGCACCATGGCCCTTGAGGATTTCACTCAGCACATGGCTATGATGAGAATGAATGACAAAGTGCTTCCAAAAGCTTCCATCATTGTGTTAAGCCAGGCAACTCTGACCCTATCTTTGCGAAAGGAAATGGCCGTCTGACTTTGGATTTGTAGAAAAAAGCCCTTTAATTACCTAACTATCGAGCGGCTCATTGAAGTGTCGGTGCCGCTGCCGGTGTTGCGTGGATGACAGTGAGGAGTGAAATGACCTAAATTGGACAGAGCTGCTAGACACTGGAAAATGAAAGAATGGGTTCAATTACAATGACTGTGACTTCGCTAACAAAAGTATAAAACTGCTTTACATGTGAGATTGCAAACTGTCCCACATTATGGCATCCTTTTGCAAATATTTGTATTGATTTTGACCAAATTTGCTTCACAGTTTGACAGTCCTTGAGACCAATATGCTGCTGCTGCTGGCAAAAATCCAGTACAAAGAGAAAAAAATAAAAATAAAATTCCCATGGGAGCTTGATTAACAGGCTGTTCTGACAGGCTAGTTAAAGTTGTTGATACTAAACATTTCAAGAAACAAAGAAAGCGATCCTGTAATCTTTTTCATTCAGCCCAAGTTTTCAGATGTAGATTAAGAAAAATAAGTGTAAGAGCAGTTTTAGGTTGGATGTCTTTTATGAACCACAAGCACAGTGAACATCACAAACTATGCATACTTTAAGGCCTGTGTTTTATTCATTAGAGGAACAGCTAGACGCATGTCTTGTGTTTCTCATGCCAGTATGGCAGTCTGAGTGGAAACAAGTGCAGTTTTAGGAAGAAGTCCTACAACTGAACAGAACTGCATTACCTTTGAAAAATGTGTAATTATTTAGTCATCCTTTATTATTTTATATACAATAATAAACAATGATATATTATTTACCATAATCATATTCATAGCTTGTTTATTTCAAAGCTGATTGGCAGAAAAGAAACATTTTCAAAATCTATCTGAAACAGATTTAATTTTATTGTAATCATTGAATTAAAGGGGAGTTTACTTTAACAGCAGCTCCGAATGAGAAAATTTCACAGCTAGAAATGCTCCTTTTTCTCCTTGGCTTAAACAAACACACGTTTCTGGTCAGTTCCCCTTAGTAATTCACTCTTGTCTGTTGATTTGCATTGCCTATTTCTGTGCACCACTCCTTAATATGCACACAGATGAGGTCATGTGTTCTAAAATCAGCAGTTCCATGGTGATCACATGTGCAAGTGCAAAAAAGCTTCTTATTAAATCAGCAGCGGCTGCTTTTGGACAAGCAAAATCCATTTACACCATCCCAGATGTTAAGGTTAGGGTAAGTAAATAAATGTGGCCACATAAGAGTAAAAACTATTACCAAACAGCATTTTTGTACTTGATGCCCAAATTAATATAGCAGTACTGCATGCTGTGGGAACGTTGTATGAATAGATGCATTGGTGCACAGCCCATGAATGCATTTTTTCCTAGCAACTGTTGCAGGGTTGCACAGGCTTTACATCTTGAGTTTATAATGCTACCAAGCTGTCCACTCTGTTGAAGCTAATTGAAACAGGCTGGTTGGAAGCAGCAACACAGGATTTACTACCATGCTAATGTTAGAAACAATTGCGTGACCTCCCCCCAAAAAACAGCCTGTTCTTAGAACTTCCACCTCCCAGCAGTAGCTAAGAAAGCAGAGTCTGTGGGCGGAGCATGGGCAGTTTTTGTTGTCTGTAAATTACTCAGCCTGTTTGCGGAGGTTTTACCCATTAAATCAGCAGCGTAGCAAACCTGCACAGATGGAAATGCCCAGGGGAAGAAAAGTGTGTGCTGCTGTATGTGGTAGGTGTGTGGTTGGTGTATTACCTCTTGCATTTGTAAAATACACTCACCTGAGCTGTCCTTGAGCCGCAGATCTCCAGGGAGAGGAGAGTGAAAAAGAAAAAGCTGAATGCTCAGCAGCCCGACTCACCTCTCCACCCAGAGTGACATACACACCACCGAGCGCTGTCACCACATTCTACTTATACTATCATAAAAATGCATACAGGGGCATCAGGGTAGGGAATAATCATTTTTAAGGGGCAATTTTTGCTCTCACCGACTAAGATTCAGGATCAATTTAATGACGAATTGGGCAAAAAAGGCACAATAAACTCATAAGAAGATACTAACTAGAGATTTAATCTTGCATACTCTGTCAAAATTTCAAGATAAATGGACCAAAAGGAATGGTCCAAAAATATTTTTATTACATTTGAAATGTTACTGGGGGGCACTGTGACGCATGTTCTTCCTGTGTCTGTGTGGGTTTCTGCTGGATACTCTGATTTCCTCCCACAGTCCAAAGACATGCATGTCAGGTGAATTGAAAATGCTTAATTACTTGTCTGCCCTGCAATGCACTGTCCAGGTCCTTGTCCAGGGCGTTTCTTTTTTTGCCCTGTGACTCTGGTTAAGGATAAGGATAAAGAATGGATGTAATGTTACGTTACATGTTATTGGACTGCAATAAAATGTTTATTATAATCAAGAGTACTTTACCCAGTAGTAAGGGTGCCTCACCATATATACAAAGACATTAATTTAATAATATTCAATTTCTAACACATTATTTAGTGACTTTTATTACCTCCAGATTACCTCATCCTATTACCTGTTATAGGATGATTTGAATTGTCACGGGACGCCGTAGCGTGTTCCAGCAGGAGGCACAGATACAGACAGGCTCCATTTCCATTCGTGAGGTTTTATTTCAACAGAACAGAAAGCAAAACTAAACAGGCACGGTGGCCGATGCTCTCCAAAATCCACGAAACAGAACAGGAACACACACACGACCTACCCCACTTGTGAAACTGAAAACCAGACAAAGAAAACGTGAACAAACGTGACTTTTAAACAGAACGGAACTCAAAACAGGTGAAAACTAAAGTGTCCCAGAACAAATGGCCAGTTTGGCCGAGTCCGCTGCCACGCCCCCAGTCAAAATAAGGACTGGGGACGTGACACAGGTGTTATGGGGTAATTTTTTAAATAAACATAACAATTGATAATCTGGGGCTCCTAAGTAGCTGACCAGGTAAAACCCCCAGAAATAAACTCATGGCATGAAAAAATATCATCACAATCATTAAAGATGGAGAAGAGGATTAGTGAAATCACATATATGTACCATGACATGTTTTATTATTATTTTTCTCTGCTGTGTGTTTTCAGAACCTTCACATATTTAGTGTATTTTAGAGGTGTAGAAACCCCATCGTTACGAACATACTAGAATATGTTTCAGACGCGTATTTGTGTGGATCACCACTCCTCCCTTATATCCCTCAGATGTTCCAGAAGTTTCTATCTGAGCCATTGTTCAAGAATTAATTTCTTACAGTGCTGATCTGATTTGAAAATAAGTCAGTTCTTCAATGAGCCACATGGCAAAAAAGTAAAAAAACAAAACAAAAACAACATCTATACAGTTCTGAAGATATGTTGTTTAGTTTGCACATATTACTTTTATTCAAACACATCTAAAAGCTGCACCTTTTTCATTTTAAAATGCTTTGCTGTAACTGGGTGCTTTGTGTTCAGTGGCTTTTT
>JBBPCY010000109.1:7929708-7940577 GCA_037974405.1 Brachyalestes nurse
AGTTTGGCCGAGTCCGCTGCCACGCCCCCAGTCAAAATAAGAGTCCCTACGGTCCTACGGACTGGGGGCGTGACACATATATTTCTCAGGAGCATATGTTTTATATGTGGAATACATTTCAATACATCATGTTTTATTTCAAAAATTCTTTCAGGAAATACTAAAAACATTTTGAAGTAATTTTAAATGTGACCTTCAATGCTGACATGAATGAGAAAATATTAATGTTAATGTTAAACTGCATACATTTATAAAAATATAAAATATAAATGTAGACATTTACACAAGCCTTAACATGCTGTTTAATATGCAGTTTATGTTTCTTGTGCATGGAAAACACCAAAGGTGGGTGGAGATATGAGAAATGCTGCAGATATTCCCCTGGCTTCACTACAGTTTGAGTAACTCACAGAGGCTGAGTTTTGTATCAGTTTTCCTCCCCCTTTTAAAATCCTGTGGAAACTTTGTTTTAGGGTCTCAAAAGACATTTAACGGTGCCAGCAGTCTTAGCATTGAGACAGGGACACGAACCATGAACGTGACATATAAATGTTTGCCATTAGAATAAGCTGTTAGGATCCGATGTATATGTGTAAGGATGCACAGTGCAAACTTTGTCACACACATCTTTGTTATCATTTGCCAAACATGTCCTTAGGCAAAAAAACACTGCTGTTAAATGTTTTGGTGTGAAAAAAACATTTATTAAAAGTATCTCATCATCACTGAGACTAGTTCCACACATAGTATATGCAATAATCTGCAGCATAGGTAAATCAAATATTCATTTCAGGCTCATTGTGGGTCTCATCAGCCACATTTTGTATTACGTTCATGAAACCCCACACATTTACATGTATATCCACGTATTGAGTCTTCAGCCGTTTAGACCCACCCATTCAGAGTGGTTTTATTAGGAGTTTTTCCAGATCAAACTGCTTTTTGGGTGAAGCAATAGAAGCAATCAGAATACAAAACATTTTCAAATACAGTATCAGTGACACGGTTTCCCCTATGTCTCCCAAGGATGCCAGGTACTCAGACAGGACGTCATGTTTAAAGGTTTTTCCTTTTATTTACAAAAACCCAAAACAAACGGCACGATGGCCAAAACTCAGGAGCGTGAAAACGAACTCAAAGCAATCACAAAAGAGAACACCAATGTAAGGGTTATTCCGCAAAGAAACCAAACTAAAACACCCCTTAAATATCCAAACCCCGAGTCCCACACCCAATAACTGACCAGAAGGCAAACTCAAAACAACTGATCCTCTTTAGTCGTTACTTAGCTACTTTTCAAACTAAAAGCCCACAAAACCACCCTGTGAACAAAACTGAAAAAGTGTGGCCTCTAGCGGCCACCTATGTTACAGGCCTCAGACCTGACAATCAATCATTTAAATTACTTATCCATCCAGGGTTGCAAAGGGTCCTGGAGCCTATCCAAATCAGTAAAAGGTGGAGAAATCCTGGATACACGGACAAACGCACTCACAAACACACATGCACACTCTTAGGGTCAATTTAGCATCTCCAATTTGCCTGACCTGCATGTATTTGGACTGTGGGAGGAAACCAGAGTACCTGGTGGAAACCTGTGCACGAAGAACATGCAAACTCCACACAGAAAGGACCCCCAACCAGGAACCAAAGTCACTACGCCACCATGCAGCCCATATTAAGGAATAAGGTAAGGCTAAATACAGCTCACATATGACAAGAAAAGTGCAGAAAAAAAGTCTTTAAACTGTGGACCTGAAAAAAAAGAATTCAAATAAATTTGCTGTGTACAGCAGTGGAGAAAAAGATATTCCTCCTGGACAGCAGTGCAGTCTTCATTTTCTCCTAGCCACTGTGTCTTTCTGTGCAGAATACAAGGCAGGAAAAAGCCTGACCTTGCTCTGCACACCTAATCGTCTTTGTGCAAATTACACTCGCATACTTTTCTCAATATATTGTAATTAGGCATATGTATTCCAACGGGCCAGTAAGATATAGTTTCTCCATAATCTCTCATTTATATGCAAAGCAGCGGAGTTAAAGAGCTTAGGCTTTCTTCAATCTTAATGCTTCCCCCGTTTGCCTTCATCAAGTTCATTTTTTTCCTCCCATTTCTTCTGCACTTCTCCTCTGACTGAGGTTTGGCTCGCAGAGATTTAGTTTACAAGCAGTGGGGCATTGCTGAAGTACAGAAAGACTGAGGCCATGCTGCAAACATCTGAATAAAGTTGGAAGATGTAGTATACTGTATGTGGGTCCTGTTTATGTGTGCCTTTTCTGTTCGCAGGCTGCAGTCGAGCTACTCAAGCTGGGTTGATTTAAAAGCAGAGCAAGTGAGAATGAGCATAACTTCTGTGGATAGGACGTCAGGTAGTAGTTTGCTATTATCATGCAGATGAGCCCTGGATCTAGGTCATTTTTCTCTATGGGAAAGTGGATGGCATTTTGGAAATTGCCCCTGTGTGTTCCAATAGAAGATATGCTTTTGCTGAGATATATTATCACTGTTTCATTTGAATTATGAAGTTGTTAAGCAGTTGAAAAAGAATATTGCCACATATTACATGCGAGCAAACTTCTATTTCTGCCCATTGACATCATAAGATCATATCATCCTAACATCATCGCTTTCAGAACAAAACTTTGTATCTTAATATTTTGAATTTGAAAACTAACTTCGCCCCAAATTGTGTCAACATTTCCAGAGGAATCAATCAAGAAAACTGGCACAACATTTCTCATGAGATACAAGATTTTAATATATAATGGTTTGGCTTGAAGCCACAAATTTGATGTATGACTGTTTAATTGTTCATAGCATGCATATACCAACCAAAATGGTGGCGCTGTCAATTCTATTTCTTTTTCTGAAACAGGTTTTCCCGAGAACAGCATCTAAAACACTGATGAACCTGCGAAACCCTGTTGGATATTGGAAAACTGAGTTCATGTGGTACATTCCACTGAGTGCTAATGCGAGGAAATCACTGAATGAACTCAATGGGGTTATCAATAACCTACAGACTGCAAAACTAGATGCATTTTTTATTGTCATTGGGGACTTGCAAATCTAACACAGTGCTGTTTTAATTCTACTGTACAAGCTCATTGATTTTGTGACTCATGGGGTAAACACACTGGATCATTGCACCATATAAGCCAACACACTGCACCCACTCAAGCTGTTTGGATTGCAACTCTGAGAGAACCCGATTTGAGGGGCCACTCAGCACTTCATTTTAAGCAAACAGACTAGAACATGTTCAGGGAGGCTGATAAATATGATGACTGATTTTGAAGAATTTACAGCATCAGTGATTGCTTACATTAGCATATGTGGTGTGACTTCTTTCAAAACCATCTGTACACAATAGCTTATTACAGCACATTATAATATCCCAAAATACTTTGCAGAAACTATCACCTGATGGTGAAGCAGTGTATAGCCTTTCATGTATGGTGTGTTAAATAGTTTGTGGCATGTATGCCCCATAATACGTCTTAAAAAGATGGTGCTTTTGTTATTTGCATGCTTGTTACCTGTAATGTAACTTGTCAAGACCATTGCCACATAAGCTAACCAGAAGCCTTGGATGACTAGACATTGTTGACTCATGACTCTGTTGCAACGCATCGATCATATTATCAAATTTGCTGACAATATTCAGCTGTGTGCTTCATGAGTGACCATGACAAGTCACCATATAGGAAGGGAGTGACGCAGCATGCAGACTGATGCATTGACAACAATTAATAAATTAATGTTGATAAAACAAAATAGGTGACAGCTGACTTCAAGAGAACTTGCGGTGATCATTCTCCACTGTACATCAATAGTTCAATTGCTTAGTGTCACATCTGTGCCACCTCCACCACACCTCCAGCTCAGTAGCATGGTGACCACGAATGCTGGAGGTGTGGTGGAGGTGGCACAGATGCCACCTCCACCACGGTCAGGCCCCCCGCGCACCTGTTTTACGATCAGCCCTTGTGTTCTCCTTAAACTGACGTCATCAGGGTTCCCTTGTGTTTCCAGGCGTCTCCCCTCATTAGTTAAGTATGTGATTAGTGTCTTGTGATTCTGATTGTTTGGTGTGTTCATGTTCCCTCCTGTGTCTAGGTTTAAAAGATCAGATGGTCCATCGTGCTTTTCCTCAGGCTCCTCTTATGTTCCGGTTTAAGTGTGGACTACATTCTGATGGTTTGTAGTGTACTCTTGGCAGAAGCGCCTCCAGGCTGGGATTCCCCACGTATAGCCCCAGCAAGGGTTGGAGCGTCTGAACTCTAGTGTTTCTCTAGGCTCCCAAGGGAGAGCGTGAACTTCACTGGGTCTGGTCCGGACGGAGGGGGACCCTCCCTCTGACAAAGCAGTTTCCTCAAGGCAAAAGACACCTCACATGTCTGTTTATGTGCTTTGTGTTATTAAAAGCTACCTTGATTTGAGTTTACTCCTGCATTTGTGTCCTCCTTCCCTTAGGCAGCATGACACATAGAAAATCAAAAGCTCTGTTTGGTGTTCGGATCACCTTACCTGGATCCCCAGCTTCATCTACCTGGCCAAGAAAGCCTATAATTCCTGCAAAGTTCTATCAGTACTTTCTATAAGGGAAAAATAGAGGACGACCTGTTTGTTGTCTGTTATGTCTCAGATCTTGGGCCCCACAAATTGTAAGGGCAGTTGAGAAAAGAAGCACTTCCTACCAATAGCACTGTGTTCACAAAGTCTTCATGTTCCTTCAAATAGAAATAAATCTCTTACATAAAATCAAAATCACTCATTAGAAAACTAGAGAGGCTGCCAGAAACCCTATATCAGAATCAGAAAACGCTATTGATCCCAGAGGAAATTGTTTATGCTATAACTGCGCAGACATACAGAGACACAAAGACAAGAACAATATACAAAAAATGCTCTAAAAATATGCTGTACTAAGCATACTATGCTATAAACACAAAATACTGTGGCCAGAAAGAGAGGTGAATATGAATCCTATAGATTAATAAAATAACTGCTGAAGTAGTAGGTAACACAAAATAGTGGTTTGCAGTGACATAAGTATTGATATTGTACATGATAAGACTATTGCATAAGTAATGACATAAGTGGTGAAATACGTAGTGACATTAATTATGATGTTGTATATGATAAGACTATTGCACATAATGATAATGATAATGATTTAGCACACAATAGGAAATTTCACATCTGAGTAGCAGCAGGTTATTGCACAGATTATTGTGTGGATGTGCGACAAGGGGAGTTATAGAGTCTGGTGGCAAGGATTTTTGTGTTTGGTGCAGCACTTCTGGTGAGTCTATGGCTAAATGTGCTTCTCTGTTCAACAACAACATTGTGGAGTGCGTTATTAGCATTATCTGTGATGGATTGAAGTCTAGATAATGTTCTTTTTTACCTACAGTTTCCAAATTGTCAAGTTCCTCAACCCGCCACTGAGCCTGCTTTCCTGATCCAATTGTTGAGTCTTTTGGTGTCTACTAATTTCATACTGCCACCCCAGCATTGAAAATGGTACAGAATCACAGAACATCTGCAACATGATGTTGCAGACCCTAAAAGATCTTCATAGGAAGTACAGCCTACTTTGACCACTCTTGTAGGTCGCCAGAGAGTTCTTTGACCAGCCAAGTTTATAGTCCATGTGCACTACTTTTTGGGTTCTGGTCAGGCATACCTCTAGGGCATCATAACCATACATTTTCATATAAATAACAAAGGTTACATAATACTTACCTACCTTAAACATAGATATTGTAAAATAAACATGTATACATTGTTATCCAACTACAATATTTCACAGTGGCCTTTAGCACAGGTTCAGTAGAGCTAACATTTGCCAACTAGCATGCTAACTGGAAATGTCCCACATAAGCCGGTCACTCTAGGAATCCAGTTCGTGATGCCAAGTTATGTAGTGGAAAAATAAATTGTGTTCCACAGATTCAAGACTCAAGATCAGAGAAAGTTTAGAGCATGTCTATTTCCCAGCATGCTGGTCAGAGTGTGCTGCTTCAACACAGGTTACATAGGTTTTTATTATCAGCTTCAAGGATAATGTAATGGTATCGGTTTCTGCTCCGGGGTCATTCGAGTTTTACTCAGTCTATGTGTGTACGTGCTATGGAACATGCTGACACCAGAACATCACGTACTGTTTCAAAAAAAAGCAAGAGCTAGGCTGGCGGTAACTCTTCTAACTTATCGTAAGTTGCTCATGATCTCGCGATCTCGAGAGTTTCACACCTTTTCTTAGTTAATGCTATTCTAATCATACTACCCTCCCCGGATGAGTCATGACCTTACAGCAAAGGCAGAGCCATTTCTTATCAAGATACAAAGATAAATGTGATAGACTGCATGAATATGAATGTATAAGACACTACATGAGTATAAATGTGAAAAGACACTGCAAACTGGTAAATTTCCCCCCACAGTTCTTTAGCTGTTTTGAAGTCAGGCATTATACAAGATCGCAATAATCAAACCTAATGTTACTCTAAAAACAGAGTTGTCCGAACCTTTCTGAGCCACTGAGGTAATTAAGGACTGCAACATGTCTTACTTTTTTGTGTGCTTCCAAATAGCATAATGTTAAAACCACCTGCCTGATATTGTGCCCTACAGCAGCTATGACTCATCAAAGCATGGATTACACAAGACCTCTGAAGGTGTTCCATGGTGTCTGGCACCAAGACATTAGTGTCATGTAATTTGTGAGGTGGAGCCCCGATTGATCGAACTGATTTGTCCAGAACATCCCACAGATTGTGATCTAAAGAATTTGGAGGTCAAATCAACACACTGAACTCTTTGTTATGTTTCTCAAACCATTCCTGAATAGTTTTACAGTATAGCAGGGCACATTGTCCTTCTGAAAGTGGCCACTGCCAATAGGGAATACTACTGCAATGAAGGGGTGTACCTGGTCTACGGTGTTCAGGTAGGTGGTATGTGTCAAAGTTAACTTGTTGCAAGAGTGTGTCAAACCAAATGCATATCTTTACAGCAGAGTCCTAAATAGTGCCTGTAAATACATAAACTTATCCACACAAAGGAATTAGAATTGAAAAGACATACTCCCCACACACCCAGATCTAATTTACACCATATAATTATTTCTTTCAGCACGGAGTTGGTTATGGTTCTTGGAAAGACATTTCTCGAGAGCTTTTCTGTTCCACTTCACCCCACATGTTGTGTTTGACAGGGCCTACCTGCCTCTGTGAATTATCTGCCACTGGCCTCCACCATTTAAAATTAAGCTCCAAACAAGTTCATTAGCTTCCCCTTTGTGTTGAATTGATTTTCGCCTCTCCACATCAAAGACACCCCGGCCGTCTGCCATGGAGCATGACTGCAAAGAAACAGAGTGAGCTTAGCGTCATTTAGCCTAGCCACTGCCCGCCTGTGTCTGCTTTTCGGGTTGCCATGTTGTGTTCTCCATGATAAATATAATTTTAGGTACTATTTATTCATAATGCTTATGAACTGGACTTAACCTGCTATGCTGCAAACCTCAAAATCATTCATGTCTAAACAGCATCCAGTTAGTCAGTTTCTATTTTGTACAGTGCTTTTTTATCTTATTTTTGATGCCTTTTCATATCATGACCTTCTCTGCCCTTTCCTCGCAATTCACTGTGTAAAATCTTTCTTGCTGCAATCAACCAAGATTGTACTGCTTATATGCTTTTCTCTTGATTAGCTGCCAATACACTGATAGACTTCTAAGTTTCTGATGAATGCTCTTCATGAGGGCTCACATGTTTTAGTTAGTATCACACTAAAGGCAATGCAAGGGTTTATGGCAACTTGTGTAAAACTCCCACATGCGTGTACATTTTTCATTTTTTGGACATTTCGTGGTTTATAAATGGGGAACATTGCAAGTTAGCTATTTAGAACAGAGCATGTTTACATTTATTAACAACAAAAAAGCCTGTTTAAGACAAAAATCCAGTTGGGAAACCATCATGAAAAAATAAATAATGACTGTTTTGATACATGAACCTACACATTTCATATCAACAAGATATCAACAACTTTTCTGAAAACAGGTAATTTCTTTTAACTACATTCTGCAACAATTTGTCATTGTATAATCAAAACAAAGAAGTATCGGTTCTAAATTCTGATCTAAATTTCTGAAATTCTTGTTCAAGTTGGCATAAGTTCATCTCAGAATACAGTGAAACTCTAACTTTTTGAGCACTTTAAATAGCCACCTAAATGCTGAAAGTCATCAGGGGCTGAGTTCTGCAGGAGGGAAAAGCACAGAATGTTTTTCCCAGTCTTAGTTAGCATATTTATGAGTACTCCTGGGTAAAATGACCGCCTCTGTGTTTGTATTTCTCTGATAGAAGGATAGAAATTGGCTGCCCGTTGCCTTGTCGTGCGCGCTGCGTCCTTGTGGAGACGGCTACCCCCTGTGGATCGAGGTGTGGAGTGAAGGAGGAGGCGGAGGGCTGATTTGATAATGCCTCCTGCACCTCACGGCCAATCTTACAGGTGTACCAGGGGGACAAAGTCACATTGTCCCCGCTGTCACTGCTGCAACTTCACTTCCACCCAAATTACCTTTCACACTCTTTACAGAGCCTTTACCAACTCCAATAACTCATAACAAAAACACCTGGAACCACACTGACTGTGTAACAGAGATGCTACTGATGATTTATAAACAGATGCAAGCAAAAAAAATCAAACATTAATTATAAGAATTAGAATTGCTAGATGGTTCTTGCCTTAGACATAAGATTCCAAATCATGGAACCACCTACATCCAGAACAGAGCCTTTACATTATCCTTACATTAATTCCAATACTAATACAATTAAATCTAAAGCAGAGTTTATAATCTCAAAATCAGTTCCACAGTTCTATATCAGTCGGATAAAACACTGCTTTATTAATGAGCAAAATACTGGGACTATACTTACCCATTCAGAAGTGAAGACTATTTTACGAATTTTCAAACAATACTACACCACCATACCAAGCAAACCTAAAAATGTGTTCGCTAATCTTCAGCATAAATCCATAGCTCTATAACAATTAGACCTAAATATAGCTTTAATAATTTCCAAAATAATCAAACAATCCTATCATGATTAGACAGAAAAATAGTCTTAAAAATTCTATGTTGTTAGCTCAGTTTGGTTGAGTGGGCTTTATTAAAGTTTGTTGAGTGAGATTTACAACATGTCTACAACATGTTTAATATTTTAAACGTTATTTGTTCATATTAAAATGCCCTATTGTCTGTCCCTGACAGAATGGCATTCCAAGGTATATACAAAACACACACTGTGCTATGGTTGTGTGGCAGAACACAAGCAGGAGCAGAGTGACTACGCCACCGAAGGGAATTTCACCATAATGTCCTTGTTACCAGTTCAAAGATACACAGGTCCGTTAACACAAAAAGGCAGGAGGCGTGATTCCAGTTGTTCATCTAGATTTTTATTTCAATTATAAAATTAACACAGCAGGGAGCAACGTTTGGCTTACCATGGGGAAAAGGGATGATAAATAGAGCAGGGGGAACCCTAACACTACACGCCACAATCCACGCGCACACCACCTGAAGGGCTCTACACTACACTACCAGTGCAGGGACTCCACCACCCAAAACACGACCATCACCAACTTGGTGCCAAACAGCTCCTGCCCAAAAAGAAAAAGAACAAAGAAAACAAGAACAAATACTTGACACAAGAAATAAACAAAATCCAAACCAACTAATACAACACAAAAAAGGAAACCACTAACAGATAATAGGCCTAAAAATAACTTATTACAGCTAGTGGCTAGCCACACACAACACAAAACAAAGAAAATAAATACCAACAGAAAGGCTACAGGAGAGAATCCACTTTCGTTGCTCATAGGTCTTCTCCTGCAGTTCACAAAACAAAAATAAACAAGGAAAACGTAATCCAAAACCAACAAGAAAAATAAAGAATGATAGACCACAAATAAACAAAAACAATAACCTGAGACAAAACACAATACCAGAGGACAGCAAAGGTGAGGCCCTTGAGGAGAGGCTTGAGGAAATGCACACCAGGGGGAACGCTGTGCTGGCCTCACCTCAGACACCATCCGCTATGGCAGGCTGAACTCAAGGTAGCATGGTCTGCAGCACCCGTTCACAGGAGGAAAAACTCTTCACACAGCCAATAACCAGCTGTTTATTCGATCCAAAACTCTTTAAAGCCGATAGATGAAAGTGTTTGCTATATGGGGGGGTTAACTAGTGAACAAGGGGAGACGATGTTTAGTTAATTTCGGACACTCTGGATTTTACGTTGTTAGTAACTGTTGCTTAAATATTGTGCCGGGTCCTATCCTAGCTTGCTAACTTTCTAGAGATATGGATCCAATTTGAGCATTAATTTTGATAATACTCTTGATGATACTGCTGCAGAGACAGAGAGGAAGACGTAATGCCATCAGGACGAGGCGTCTGAGACGTATTTTGCTCATCGGACGTAATCACACGCTAATGGTAAATATCGTGATAGCACCTAGCAGCTAATGTTAGCGTGATGTGTATTTATGTAGTGTACAGTGTGAGGACACTAGATTTTGGCTTGTCGTTGCGCAGCAATTTTGTAGCGCACTAACTAGTGTGTGAAACTGACAGTTGGAATTTCAAACATAGTGAACGAGTGCACGTTTCGAACACAGGTATAGTGTTTTGTGATGTTTGCTGTGATCGATGCTTACATGAAACAAAGTGCATATGCAACTTAAGTGCCTTTGACCTAAATGAGAATTGTAATGTTTGTTCATACTGTGGTTTCAGATTATTGTTTTGCTTGAGTTATACCCAAAAAAGTGTATAT
>JBBPCY010000109.1:7950278-7963278 GCA_037974405.1 Brachyalestes nurse
TCTTGTTTTGTTTATTTCGGGATATAATGGAGATTAATTTTCTTACATTTGTTTAAAGCTAATTCTTTTAAGACTGTCTACCAATAAGATAAATTTCACAACATAGAAGTGTATAAATGTCACACGTACCAAATGGAATGCAAAGGCAAAACACAGATGTTATCTTTATTCCAAGTTGAGGTCAAGATGCATGGAGCACAGAAGTGCAGACAGATTGCTGTGGAAAAAAAGGAAAACGAAAGTTAGCCACTAAAAGAACCAAAACTTAGCTCTAACAACTAGAAAAAAGAGAATTTCCTGGGGAGAAGGACCTGGAAGAAACTGGTAAACCAGGCTGCTGAAGAAACCATGAAGTCCGTGCAACACAGAACAAAATCACACATAACATGAATGAAATGCGGATTTTAAAAACAAACTAAGACCATGTGGGGGGTGTGACAAAAAGTCAGAGCAGGAAGGAGTAAGGGAAGCAAAAATAAAAAAGGACATATGGCAGGGGACTATGGCAGGAAATACAAGAGGGCAGATACAAAAGAAGGCAATAGAGGCAGCAGAAGAAAGTAAACAAGAGCATATGGTAAAGACACAAAAAAATTAAGAGAATGGATTGAGAGAAATGTTAACAGCAAGGCAGCCAGGTATAATAGATATTTTGACTAGATGTAGATGATTTCCCTTTTTTTTTACGTAGACTGGTTGTCTTTTTTGGCCAAATGCAAATGCCAAGGCTTTCTGAGGAGAGCACGTATTTGCACAGAAGAGCAAAAGCAGCTAAAAATAAAGGCTGTGAATGCGATTATTATTTGCAGCACTATTGCTACGGGAATAAAAGACAAAAAGTTGTAGAGCAAAATGGCACCTAACTTGTCTTCTTTAAATGTAGCTTTTTTTAGCCCAAGGTCAAAGCTGAGGAGAGGTGAGCACGGGAGTAGGCTATAGGAATATTCACATGATGGAAGCTGTTCTAATTACTGCACAAACCAATTCTCCGAAGGGCGCTCCATGCATAGATTTTTTGGTCGGCTTCATTTATTTTGACATAGATTCTTATAATGAAATAACAAAGAAACTCCCACCCCAGAAAACTCGTCCCACAGACATTTCCACTTGTAGATAATTGGAAAAACTTGCCGCAGCATGAATGTGAAGCGTTTAGAAAGCACCAAATGCAGAGCATTAAAAAAAATTCATTAGCCCCTGACCGTCACCTCTGTGGTCTGCTTTGTATGTCAACTATTTAATGCTTTTATGGGTATCAAACCATCAAACCATTTAAATGTAGAAAACTGTCAAGTTACTCTGTGAATGGATCCAAAACTGATTCAAAATGCATGTGAAAGGGAGTATTTCCTCTAAAACACTTTTGATGGTACTTTGGAAAAATCTCTGTGTGACCTGGGCTTGCTGCCAGTTCCAGGTCCTCAGACTGTTGTGTTTTTTATTTACGGAGATATGGCTCAGCAACAGTGTTCTGGCTACCCAAATTACTAATCTGCAAATGTTTTGCTGTGACAGAAGCATCAACTTACAGTTGGGGCTTGATTCTTTACATTAACGGTGGCTGTTGTATGTACGCTGTGTTTACACAAACATCACTTGCACATACCGCTCTGAGCGCACTGAGACCCGCCCTCACCTCAGCTACTCTGACCACATCTCAGTAAAGCTGATCCCAGCCTACTGACTGCTTGTCAGACATACCAAGCCTTTTTGAAAGCAAATGAAACATGGCATCTGAGACTGGCTAAATCAGCAAGTGCAATGATGATGTTACTGCCTCCAAGACCATCATCAAACATTCCAGCCAGAAGCTGTAGAAGACTGTGGAGGTGTTTGCACTGCTTTCAAACAGGTCTCCTTGAACAAAATCAGTCTGGATTAAATAGTAGCCACTCCACCGAAACTGCTCTCCTATCAGTGACTAAAGCTTTAAAATTGCACAGAGTTGTCCTCGGTTCTTATCCTTCTGGATCTAACAGTAGCCTTCAAAACAGTTGACCACAACATCCTTCTATTCATACTCTTGAACATGGGCATCTCAGGCAAAGCTCATTCTTGGTTCAAATCCCACCTCTCTGGGAGTTCATTCAAGTTGGGACAAACATCTCCATCCAATCAGCCTCCCACTGGAGTCCCCCAAAGCTCAGTACTGGGGTCACTACTACTACGATTTACACCATGGCTTCTGCTATGCTGGTGATTCAAGGTTATACCTGTCTTTCCCCATAGACGACCAAACCATCCCGGCACACATCTTGTGCTGTCTGTCAGATATATCTACATGGATGGAGGATCAGCACCTAGAGCTAAACCTTGCCATGAAGTTCAGGTTATCCAAGCCAAGTCTTCTATCCATCACAATATCAATATATATAAATCACCTGTTCAGTCCTGACCCCATCCAAGGTGGTGAGAAACTATGGGTGTCATGATTGATAACCAGTTATCCTTCTCTTACGATATTCCATTTGTCTCTCAGTCATTTTGCTTTGCCTTATACAACAGAAAAATCAGGCCATACTTGACTCGGTATGCTCCCAACTCCTGATAGAAGACCGTGGTTATCACTCACCTCAATTACTGCAATGCCCTCCAAGTGGGTCTTCCAGCTTGTACTATAAGACCTTTACAGCTGGTTCAGAGCTCTGGGTCCGCTCCCAGCTATCATTCAGGCTACATTCCAACTTGCTTCCTCAACTCCACCAAGGAACATCATCTGGCTCTGCCATCCCTACATACAAGGCATGTGGCTTGGCAGCAAGGAAGACCATCCCACCCCCTAATGGCCTCATGCTCTGTCTGTCCATTGCTAATGTGAGGAGGACTCTGCATAGAGTCAACCCACAGAGGGTCACTGGACTAGATAACATATCTGGATTTGTGCTTACAGGATGTACATAGCAGGTGGTAGACATTCTCACAGAAATTGTCAACTGGACTCCTGACTGGGAGATCTCCAGTGTCACCCTCTGCTGGTTACACTAATGACCAATGGCTATGCACAGTTCTAACCATATCAGCAAGTTTGCTGATTACATGACTGTGGTGGGTTTGATCAGTGGGAACAAAGAGGTGGCACACAGAGAAGGTGCAGTGCCAACAACCTATCTCTGCTGCTAGAATACAGCATCAGTCATAACACTGTTTTCACTCACTCTAGAACTGTTACTGCTCCTGTCGAATTCACTGCATGTTTCAGTGTGTATAAGGTTGACAGTGTTGGGAAGGTTACTTTTAAAATGTATTCCACTACAGATTACAGAATACATGCCCCAAAATGTAGTTTGTAGCGTAGTCCGTGACAGTCCGTTAAGTTACTTAATGTGAGTAACGTAGTCTGATTACTTTGGATTACTTATTGTCATGCTTTTTACAAAAAACATGAATGTAGCAATCCCATCATGCAAATTATATTTACTGTAGAGGAGCAACAGGTGAATAGATCTGCATCACGGCCGTATTTCGTGGGAGGGGGGTTTGGTATGCGCATCTCGGCCGAGAAATTCAGGCCGACAGCCGTTGGGCGGTGTGATGCGCAACACAGGCCGACGCCCGTGGTTCCGAGGGCGGGGGCGGTGTTATGTGCATCTCGGGACTTTTCCAGAACGTATCTATAGATTGTGTAACTGACACCACCAACATTAAACCCTTACATAAAAGGGGGCTCTGGGCAGGCTGTAGCCGACCTAGAAGCACTTTTTTTCGGAGCACTTATCACCGTTGTGGGGCCTGACTACCGTAATGACAACAATATCACTGAAAATCGCAGCTTCTCTGCTTTCGGAAACCGTTGTAATTTTTTATGATGCGCAAACGGTTCAAGAGTTGGAAATTTAGAAAAAAAAACATTGAAAAAACGTGTCTGCGGTGACAGCTTCGGTTTGAAAGGTGATTGAAAGCCTAACGTGGAACAGGAAAATATCGCCATGTAATCCATTTATTTGAACAAAGTAACTATAATCTGATTTTCACCTATTTTAACGGTAACTGTAATGGAATACAGTTACTCATAATTTGTATTCTAATTACGTAATTTCTAATTTTTAATTACGTAAATTATGTATTCCGTTACTCCCCAACACTAAGCATTTTAACCTTACTTTTGTGCTGAGGTTTCTGCTAAAGCAGTTCCACACATCCCTGATGGGTCCATATTCCCCTTTCTTTTGCAGCTTTTCTTCTGCCAAGAGAACTCCATTCTCAGCATAACAGTTGGCAGGTAACTTTTCACTGTCATTATCACTATTTTTGTGCTTAGTGATGCAAACTGCAGTTTTGTTTCAGAATTTTTCATTTCATAGATTCAATACATTTTCCTATTTAAAATTTAGGCATTGTATTTTCATCACTTACAGCATTTAGCACTTAAGTCATTTATTTCTTATGCTATTGTAACTGTAGTGGTTGCTAGGGTGTTACTATGTGGTTGCCATGCTGTCCCAGGTGTTTGCTATGGTGTTGCTAGGTGGTTACTATGGCATCACAGGTGGTTGCTATTTTAACTGTACTGGTTGCTGTGTTGGTATTCTAACTGTAGTGGTTGCTATGGTGTTGGTAGCCAGTAAGCATGGTAACTGTAGTGGGTGCTGTGGTGTTGCTAGGTGGTTGTCATGGGGTCCCAAATTGTTGCTAGGGTGTTGCTAGGCACTTACTATTATGTTCCAGGTGGTTGCTAAGGTGTTGCTAGCCAGTTGCTATGGTAATTGTAGTGGTGAATCACCTTAGGAATGAATTCAAAGAGATGCTTAAACTGCACCCCAAATCGTGCAGTTATACACTGCAGAAGAACTTGAATAGTCTTGAATGTTGGGCAAGAACTTGAATTTTGGGCAAGTTACTTCAAGACTGTAAGGCATTATTTATTACTTGTTACTGTGATACTGTCAAGTAATTTGTTACATTACAATATTACTGTATTTAAAATGTAAGGCATCACACTACTATTGCATTACAAGAAGTGAAACATTTTGCGCAGACGTTTCTTCTCTGCTGATCTCGCAGTGATATTGGCGAATTTGTACGAAGAAGAAAAAAACTTAATTTAATTCCGGGTTGAAAATGCATTGTAACGCGCATTACTGACATTTGTACCGAGTAAAATATTACCAGATACTTTTCTGCCATTGTTACTTTTGTAGCGTGTTACTCCCAACACTGCTCATGAAATAGCAAAAACAAAAATGACCCTCTAGCTAAAAGATAAGGGGAGAGGGATCTAAGGAATATATTTAATTTCCATTTTAATACTTATATTGGAGTGTTTAGGTGTAAGCAGTGAGGAGGAAAGCAGAGCTTATCAGAGTTTATGTGAGTGTGGACTGATCACATTGAGTCCCAGCTCCAGCTCTGTGCTGCCCTCTAGCGGCCAGAGCAGACCGAGCACCCGGACCAAACCCTTCTTACATGTGATGCCACTGTTTCCAAGAATCTATTTTATTCCCTAAAAAATCATTTTTCAAAAATACATTCATAAAGGTACATATTAATGGGGCAGTACTGGAGTCTATCCCAGCTGCTATGGGCGAAGGCAGGGTACACCCTGGATGGTCGCCAGCACGTCGCTGGGCCACACATAGAGACAGACAACCAGTCACACTCACACCTAGGGACAATTTACTATGCTCAATTCACCTATCCCCAATGTACGCATGTTTTTGGTGGGAGGAAACCCATGCGGTCACGGGGAGAACATGCAAACTCCACACAGAAAGACCCTGCGCCCGACCCGGGAGTCAAACCCAGGACCTTTTTTGCTGTGAGGCAACAGTGCTAACCCCTGCGCCACCGTGCCACCCTAATTTAAACTATATTATTTTATACCCATTTATGGCTAAATGCTTCAAACAATATAACAATATAAAAACACCATCAACTATATTATTGTATGTCAGTTTAAGTAACACTTCCTAACAGCTATTTTAATGTAACCAATATTTAAGTTTGTTTCTGAGCCAAACTTAACAATGAAATAAGAGCATTACTGCAAATATAGTGCAGGATGTTGAGGTGAACTTTGAATGTTTCCCTTTTGCTAAACACAGACAAGAAGAGGAAGAGAAAGAGGAGCACTTATATGTGGAAGAAAAGACACTTTACATGAGAAAATGTTTGAAGCATGCACTTCTTTATTCAAGTGAGTTCTTTTATAATTGAATGTAAAGACTGAGGTCTTTGACAAAGTCAGTTTAACAGGATCAGCATCAGGATGAAGCTGCAGTCACTAGGTGCCTTTTCACTCCACAAGAGGGACCCAGTCAAAAAGACAAAGAGCAACTGCAAATTTAGAATATTCTCAGGCCAATAAATGTTTAGTTCACATTCCCCAAATATAGTATCAGGGTCGGACTGACCATCTGGCTTATCAGGCATTTTCACGGTGGGACGAAGTGCTAGTTGAGCCGACCGTTAATTTATTCATTAATTTCATTTCTTGGTCTGACGACCCGTAAGACTCGTAGATCTGCGGCTCAACTGACACTGGGCTGTTCCAATCAACTCTTTAAACTCCACCACTTTCTCTTTGGTCCCTGTTCCTGTGTAATGCATTCTCAAACGTGAAACACTCCGCTGCAGCCCATTGGTTCTTTTCTTTACTGACACAAGGCTGGCCCAATCATATCTTTAAACTCCTCCCCTTTTGGCTCTGTGCCAGTGGACAAGATGGAGAGAGAAAACTTGAAGGGGCTGCAGAGAACAAATCACCACTTCAGGCAGACGCTGCCAAATGTGCCAAAATTACTAAGTGTATGCAAAGTTATGGTGATTACACACCAATAAAGCAAGTGTTTAATGGCAGCACTAGTGTGTCTTGTTACATTTATGTACACGGGTGAAATAAGTTAATAATATCATCAGTGTTACCGCTAGGAGAACGGCTATTTATAACACATTATGGACACTTTTGTGTCTTCCATGCTGAACTAAATTGTCTTGTTGAAAGTGAGAACATTATTTTTTAACCACCATTCATTCATCATCAACATTAACAGTGAGACAGCAATTAATTATCTATTATTGGTTGTGCATTTCTACACTCTGTGGATAATGTGAATTTGCACAGGTTAAAAGGAAAAGTCTCAGCATGGACTACGGATGAAATACTCCGATCTAAATCTATCTTCACACAAGCTGTGGGCAAGCATTATTTTTCTTAAGGAGTGATGTCACCAGCAGGACTCTCCAGGTCCAGGTTAGTGGAGATGATCATCATCTTTAAACGTGAGCAGGAATGGTGACCTTCATATTAACACTGTCCATCTGGGGAAAGAAAAAAATATTCATAGTTTGACCACCTTGAACTCCCAGAACCTACATGAAACTAGATTGTGTTCTCGTCTAGTTCAATATGAATATAATTGCCAAATAATGGAAAAACCTTCTTGGTCTTTGGTCAAACAGACTTTATTCTTATCCTTGAATATGAAAAAGGACTGCACATTAGATGTAAATAAAATTATCTTACCATGAGGAACAAAACAGGAAAGTTTTTACAGATTTATTTTTAATGGATAAATAAAAACGGTTTTTCCATCATGTCACAACAGTCTGATAATGGGGTCATTCTACAAACAGGAAATGTACAAAATGTACAAAATATTTATGTAATATTATTTATACAAAATATTATTTAAAGCTGTTGCCAAAAATGACATGAAAAGTTCTTACTTCACTGATACCGAAGGTGTTCATGAAGACATCTCCCTCGATGTTAAGTGTAGACACTTTCTCCAGAGCAATCCGGTGCTCGAAGTTACAGCAAATTCTCCCATTCACTATAACCTGCAGAAATAAAAGACCTTTTGTATAACATTGTACTTATTATAATTTTTGATCTTTTAATTTCTTCTGTACCTCGTAACCTTCCGGATTAATAACCATGAACATGTCAAAGACATTTCCTCTGATAAATGGATTCCTCTTGATATTTTCTGGACTCTCCCACTTCCCATCTCTGAAACTGTTACAGACCAAGGAGTGGGGTTTAAAGCGGGGGTTGAACTGGAATGCAACATCATCATCCTCCTTTGGTCCAGACTTCAGATTTATCACAAAACTGCAAGTAACACAAAAAGACAAAAACATGAAAAACAAATGTTACTTTCATATTTCTATATGTGGTTCTGCAACAGTGTAATGTCAAACATTAAAGTAAAACTTTACATTTACTGTTTATTGTGATACAATGACTTTTGCATACATGTTGTACCAGTGTCATTAGATCATACCGACTGGAATCTGAAGGAACTCCACCTTGGAACAACAAAATCAGTCCAGCTTTCAGTCCTACAGTGATTGGTCCTGAATAGGGTTTACTCTGTGGTGAACATAAATAATGATGAATCTAAGTGTCATTAATTAAATGTTTAATCACAATTAAAATATATTATCACTCTTATATATAGCCTGCACATGGTTATATGATCAACCCCTTAATGTCTAAAAACCCATTAGCCATAAAAATATATAAGCATAAGAATTTCATGGGGATTATTGAGTAATTTTTAGCAGATAATATACTGAAACTTGTATAGTTTCACTTAAATCAAATACTGTGTCACTCACTGGGCTGCAGACTGGATATTTCACTCCTGACTGGATGATAGAACGTTTACAGCGTGAGGTTTTAGAGCTTAGTTCCTTACCAAAGGTGGATGTGCTCCAGTTCTGGGCAGAACATAAATACTATTGTTATTTAATGATCCATATGATGTATGCAAATTTGAACACAATTGCTCATAGTCATGGGTCAGCAAAGCTCTTCACACGTTAAACTAATAAACCTGGTTTATTACATATATAATTGCCCCAATTATTTGATTAAATCTACATGTTTATAGAGACAGCTCTGGAAAAAAATGAGACCACTGCAATTTATTTAAATCAGCATCTCTATGAGTATGAAACCATTCCATGCCAGTGTCTGTTAAATTCCTACACAAGCACCTTATTCTGCTTTATGAGGGACTGATTAGTGACCACCTGAATTAAATCGTATTTAATGCTACAATGCCAGATCTGCAGTTCACCCTCCTCACTGCTATGGGGAGATCTGGGACATTTGGTTAGGTCAATTAACTGTCTGTGTTTATGTCTATTGGATGCTGTAATGAGACTTATTGCAAAGTATTGATGATCCCGGGTGTACCAAGCATTATCTAATGTCAGTCTTGTTGTTTAATCTTTCTTTGTACCTTGACCTATGCCTCTTGCCTTGACTTCTGGTCACAGTTTTTCACTTTTGCTCTGTTTTTGGATTCTGACATTTTCCTTGCCAGAGTGTCTGCCCCTCTCTGATCCTGCTTTGTTCTTGGATTACAAATTTAGATTTTCTCTGTCATACCCATCTGCCCTATTCCGACTATGGACTGTTTGGATTTGTAACAAGAGATTTTACTGGTAAACTTCAAACAGAGTCTTAGTCTGTTCAGTCATTTCAGAATACTTTGCCATCCGTGCAAGTTTATCATGGAGCCTTGTTGGGAGCCCATAATGTATTACTCAGAAAGATACTTGATACACTCTAGGAATTACATTTATCACATCTAGCCAATATGCCACCACCGGAAGCAACCGAAGTCCCAAAGAGCTAGGACTTAGGCTGTGATGTTTGGTTAAGCCCAAAGCGGTGCAGAGATTCCATTGTCCATTCTTCCAGTACCATATTGAGTTCATTGTTGATGAGGGACCGGTGGTGAAATAATTATTTTAAAAATAATCACACTCGTGCATCTGACAGCTAGCAAAACAACCAAATAAAAACACCATGTCCCCTTTCTCTTGAGATTCTGTTCACATACATGTGCTGACTTTTTCCTTTTGAATTCGCTGGTTTAAATCAGAATTAATTGTTCTATCAAGCAGCAAAACAGGCCCCAGCATTATACTAACATCACCATGTTTCACAGATAGAATGTTCTTGTGCTGGAATTTGTTATGCTGGAATTTTCCTTTCTCAGAACATTATGCTTCTCATTTAAACCAAAAGGTTCCATTTTGGTTTTGTCTGTCAACAAAACATTTTCCAATAACCTTTTGGCTTGCCTGTATGAGCTCTAGCAAACTGTAGATGGGCTGAAATGTTCTTGTTGGAGAACACTAGCTTTCTCCTTGCAACCCTGCCTCCCACACCACTGTTATTCGGTGTTCATCTGATGGTGGGAACATTAACATTAGTCATTGTGAGAGAGGCTTCTGTTATTATAAAGTTACAATCAGTTCCTTTGCAACCTCACAGACCATTATACACCTTGTTTTTGGAGTGGTCTTTGTTAGACAACCACTCCTGGGGTCGGTAACTATGGTATTGAAATTCTGCCATGTGTATATGGCAGTATACAGTAAATGCCGTAAATGTAATTGTATATAACCTGTCTGACTGCGGACTGGTGGAGTCCAAACTCTTTAGAGACAGTATTGTTACCTTTTCCAGCCTGATGATCATCAACAACATTTTACTGGGGTCCCCAGAAAACTATTTTCGTAATATGACCTAAGTCCACCTACACATCCCTAAAGTGCCCCCCAAAAACATACCAGCAGCAGGGTTTGCAGCAGCAAAAGCGCCCCCAGAACAGGAACAGGGATGGAGGCTGCTGCGTTGGGAGCAGGAACAGGAGCTGCATTGTCGTGTGAGCAGAAACAGGAGCTGCAGCTTCCTGACTTGGGTTTTGGGCAGGAATCTGGGTCCTTGGAGCCAGCGTGGGCTCTATCATCATTGTTTAAGCTATATTTAAAAGTTCTAAATATAACTTAAACAAGGACAGCCTCTATCAGCCTCTATCAGCCACATTCTCACATTTCTGACAACATGATTTTCACCCATATAAATAATATTTAGTCAACAACAGGAATTGTTTTATCAAACCTAACCATCAAAATATTCAAAAACAATAAAAATATCATTTGTATTACACAATGATATTGATTTATCTAAAAAGATATATTGTAATATAAATGTAACACAATTTTGAATTGTGCCTTCCTAGTATTATGGTTTTACTTTATGGATTTAAAGCTCATGATCTTGCAAATCATAGTCATTGTAAAGCAGACTTTTCTCACATGAATAAAAATTGTGGGGAAACAAAATAGACTACACGTAATGTACCCAGTCAGGGGCCGCTAAAGGCTGCCATTAGATAAGACAGGCAGGGTCTCTTATTGTGACACTGTGGTGATGTTTTCCTTGGTCGGCTTTAGGACTAAGGGTTCTCAGCCGGCCAGGGGATTAAGGAATAATGGTGATGGGATTTGTTTGGTCTTTGGTTTGTGCACGTTTACTGTAAAGTGTGTTTCAGTTGTCGTTTCGGGTGTCTGTCCACCTTCACGGTTATCTGAAGTTGTACCTGTTTATCCTTTGGCTTTGTTTGAGTTTTGGCCCTCGTGCCTTCTTTTTTTCAAATAAAAGTCACAAAGAAAATGGAAATCCGTGCTTGCGCTCCCTTCCTCCCAAGGTACTGCCTCAATGGAGGACGAAGGAGCTCACCGACAGCTGCTCTGCCCCGATAGATACGGAGAGGCAGGGTTAATGGAAACGGGGTTAATTTTTTCAGTTCTGACAGGATAAAGTAAAAACCTTCATCTGCCTTTAGTTTTTACAGTTAATTCCTTTACTTTAACTAAGCACAAATGAAAATAGTATGTGTATTTATCTTGGGAGATCAGTTTATAGCTGTCGTGTCATTTTAGTTCCTCACTGTCTTCTGCACACTTCGTTCCATTACAGAGTTCACTTTGGTTCTTTTATAGAGTATTTTAACAGACTGCAGTACCTCCTCTGTCTTTAGTGTGTATATTATGGGGTTTAACATTGGTGGAATAACCTATTATGGAATTAATGGAACTTTCATTGCAGGCTAGTCTGTAGACAGGGCCGTGATCACAGAAATAGCTGTTAACTGTAGTAGACCTACAGAAGGACAGTCTTTGCAGTTCTTTTCCATTGTTTTTTTCAGTTCACCTTGGTTTGTTTATAGAGTACTTCAACAGTGTCACAATTTGGCTGAGCTCGCTTAGACAGGAGACGCAGACACAGACTTCCATACTGGTTCTCTTTATTTATAAAGAGACATCGGTGAAATAGTTTGTGTCAACGCAGTATTGCTTATTCTGACATTTGTATTTAAAGATGTTGTAGGAGCTGCACTGTAAACACCAATAATTGGTAGATAAAACATAACCACTAATATGAGGTGAGAAGAGCAGGTTTTCCTAGCTTTGATTCTCTCAACACCCCGTGAGATTTTCTGCAATGCAAAATCAATGCAAAAATGTGATAAATATATTAGTATCAATGGTATATAAAGCAGTGCAGTAGTACAGACATTGCTGATTGTGGAATTAATAGAATTATCATAGCAGGCTAGTTTATAGATAGGGCCGTGATCACAGAAATTCTGTAGTAGACCTACAGAAGGACAGCCTGGTAACCAAAGCTACCATTAGAGCATTTACACTCGTAGAGAGAATCCACATAACACTAATGATCAAAGTCATTGCTGTTTTTGTGACAATTGATGTCTGGATGGCAGTGAAGTTATCAGCTTTAAAATATCTGGCTTTAAAATACCTGTGGAAAGTGTAGTATGCATTCATTTGAACACCTCAGATGGACTTTGGCTTAAATTAATTGAACAGGTCACATGTCCCTAAGTGCTATAATGCAACTAAAGCAATTGCTTTAAATTAATATAAACGCCAGCATGTGTAATGGGCACATACATCATTAAAAAAGAGAAAGAAAAAGACTGGAAAAGAAATACCTGAAAATATAAAGTTGTGTGTTTTGTTGTTCCCCCACAATCAAATGCCATGGTTTAACTAATTGAAAACTGAAACAGGCATTCTGTAATCTATTTATAGAAGCTACTGCTGACAGGATAAAGTAAAAACCTTCATCTGCCTTTAGTTCTTACAGTTAATTCCTTTACTTTAACTAAGCACAAATGAAAATAGTATGTGTATTTATCTTGGGAGATCAGTTTATAGCTGTCGTGTCATT
>JBBPCY010000109.1:7963378-7974375 GCA_037974405.1 Brachyalestes nurse
TCTTAGGATACATTGGATACATTGATTCAGTCTGGATATATGCTTATATGGTAAAATGTTAAATTTCCCCGACACAGGACACTTATATTAGAGGCTCTTATTGCGTGTTTTGTTTGGGTTTCCGGCAATGCATGGAATTATCGAAATTAGAGAGGGGATAGCCAAATATGAAACAGGAAAATACCGCCATATAATCCATTTATTTCAGCAAAGTAACTGTATTCTGATTATCACCTATTTAAACGGTAACTGTAACGGAATACAATTACTCATAATTTGTATTCTAATTATGTAACGACGGTACATGTATTCCGTTACTCCCCAACACTGCAGGTTGAGATGATAAACACCTAATTCATCTGACATGATTTGACTCTTTGTGGTATCTAACTTCAGCAGTTCCACAGTTTGATGACATTCTCTTCCATTTTCTGCATAATACTAATGTAAATTATATGCTTGTAGGAACCAAATAATCAAAGAGTACATTACAAATAGTAACAACAACAATAATAATAATAATAATAAAATAATAATAAACAATTTGCTTTGTATATTCTCAAATTACATTTAATGAGCAAGCATCTAAATATCTATTACTTGCAACATTATTATATGCAATAGATAGTATTAAATCTAAACCTAAACCAAAAGTTAACTCAATGCCTAACCCTAACTTCAAAGCTAACCCTAATGCTGTTTGGATACATTATAATTGAAGAGCAAATTTCCAGAACTCAGTCCATTTTTTGTGATTTTTTTGGTAACTCTACTATTGGCATATTTTTACATAAACTCACTCAGTCCTTGCATAATACACGGTACAAGAATTGGTGAATTTCCAAAACTCACTCAGTCCCCTTGCACAGTTGTGAGTGGTACTTCCTTACCTAGGTCTCCCAGGTGGTAGATGTAGTAGGATATGAATGTCATGTGTAGGATATAAATATTAAACTTGTACATAATTTTGTGACATTGAATATCGATTTACTTAAAAAATGTTTTCATTATATTTTTAAACATATTTGCCCAAACTAAAATGTACAGGAGTTGCACTTTAGAAACAGGGTTTGAAAAATGACAAGTAACTGTAAAATTTCAATAAACATTATTTCCTGTAAGAACTGCTTTCCAATTGGTAAAACAAGTAAAACGTGATTTTTCAAAAGAAAATGCTTTTGGACTGTGCGAGTTTTGGAAATTTGCTCTTCGATTAACATGTACATAACAAAATCTCGATCATTAAAAATTGCACTGAATTGGTGCACTAAATATGTAAATATTTTTGTGTTTCTTGCATATTTTCCTGGTTTCAACAGTCTTAGTGAATTTTGCTCACTCTGGTATAATTTTTAATATCAACATTTAATCCAAAAATTCTACATGAATGTTTTTTTCAGCACCCTGTGTCTACAACTGCCCTGATTTATTTGAGTTAATATCTTTATGATATCACAGTTTATTTTTATAACAATGATAGAAAATCTCAAGTCGGTTTGCGGGATGTTGGCCAGCAACCATGTCATTTTGCTGCTTGTGGCTTAATCGCACAAATCTTCTTCTCCCATTGGAAATGACGGGTTGCCTGTCACCATGTCGCTAGCTAGTGTGAAGGCACGGCAAGGCTGAGAGAACATCCTCTTCACATCCGCGAGACATGACGTGTGTGAATGAGACCGGGGCCTTCTGATCCAAACGGAACAGTCTGATGATGTAAATCTCTGGCTTGATTTGCAGGCTTTGGCAGCAGTTCAGGTTGGAACTCTTCCCCTTCAGGGCTTCAGCGGCCGCTCAGCTGAGCTAATCCAGCTGCAGGGGACGGAAATAAATATGCATTAATGTTGCTGCTGCGGAAATAAAAGTCATTAACACAACGGCAAATGGATTGTTTGAGAATTTATGTTGACTGTGGAAAAATAAAACGGAGAAGGGCCCTATACATTAGAAGAAAAATGGGTCTCAAAAGAAAGTTTACTCTTGTACGCAATTTTTTATTATTGACAAAAGGGAAAAGGAGAATTTTTGTCAGTGTTTTTGTAAAATATGATTTATACGATTTGAAATGTGATTCATTAGAAATGATTGTGCCATTAGACATTAAATTAAACCAGATATGCAGTATAAATGCAGTACCGTTGTACTGATTATGTCAGATTGCTTTTGGAACAACAACCTACAGCTGAGTCAAATTCACTCAAAATAGCACAATAGTGTTTTAGCAGATTTTTTCCCTAGTCAAAGTCTTTCGTTTTTTTTTAGTTTAGCACTGGAACTAAGAGGCTAAAAGAGGCTAACCAAAAACTGAAGTGTCACCCAAATCTTTTCTCAACCCTCTCAAACCACATCCAGCTCTTCATTAATGTGTCATAGACTTGTTGATGTGGTTTAAGAGACAAAAATAACAAAACTTCAAAGTGTAGCTGAACACTGTTTTACACAAAAGGACTGCAAACCACCCCAGGAACAGGAGTGGTAATCTATAATCAATATATAATATAATATTTCTTGACTGGCTGCCTACATCTGAGATAAGTGGAAAATTAAGTTTTGGCCAAAACATAGCTTTAAATTCAGTAATTACTCATCAAAAAGCCAAGGGGTACACTCCGTTTAAAGTCTTGCACCATATATTACAGTAATTAACCCTAAAAATGTGTGGGTGCTTAAATATATGGGTGTTTTACCCTTAAATACATATTTACATACATTTATTAATGGAATGCAAAAATGGTCAACCTTAAAGGCTCAGCTTTAAAATACATGTGTGTTTTGTTCTTAAACACGTGTTCAACCATTAGTTTGCCCAACCATTAGTACAGGGGTTTAACCCCATATATGCTTGTGCTGAACCTCTAACTACATGTTTCACCCACAATGCATAACCCCTAAGTGCAGGTGTTTAGCCATTACATTTTAAATGCATTGTTTAACTAAGAGTGTTTAATGCGTACATTGTTGACAATTTAACCCCTAACTGAACAGGTGTTTAAATGTATGGATGTTTAACACTTAAATGTGCGGCTGCATAATGATTAATGTATCTGGGTTTCTCAAAACTTTTATACGCATGGCTGTTAGCCACCTACCACTTATATAAGCACAAACCGATTAACGAAGCACCATGATTGTGCAAAACTACTGAAACCTTTCAGCATTTTTTATTGCCAAAGTGTTGATATGTTGAACAATTCTAAAGAGATTAAAATAGGACAGGAGACTGCATTTTCCACAGTTTTCCACAAGTGACAAATAAAGAACACAAGGTGCATCAGTTAATGGCAGTAAATTGCAAGTTCTGTGGGTTAAAGGTTCCCCTAGTCCCTTCCCTTTGGTTGTGTGTGTCCTATGGTGAAGATTTTTCTCCACAGTTCATACAATAGGCACCAATGTGCAGAACATCTCCAGTTATCTAATGCCCATAACACAGCAGGCACTAAAAACGCCATTAGCACAAGCAGAGAAGGCCACACTTCAGAATAGTAGGGACACTGTTAGCAGCATAGCATTCATAAATGACAATTAATAAGCTATGACTCAATCATAAGCATGCCCCCAGTTGTGGCATATTAGGCTACTGGGGACTGGAAAGCACTTAACTGCGGCTATTTCAGCTCCATTTAGATGGAGAGAGTTCCTGCTGAGGCTTTATGTGCTGTCGGCAGCGAGCGAGGAGAAAGGAAGTAAAAGGTGAATGGAAGGAGGTCAGAACGTACAACAATAGGCCTGAGTTTTACATGCTTCACGCCTGGCTGATTAGCTGAACGGACCGGAGCAGGCGCGGGCGGATCAATGCTTATCAGGCCGCTGTTTTTCGAATGCAAGCCTTTTTTTTCAAGCTCTGCTGTTTATCCCACTATTGAGTGAAGGGCCATGAAAAAAAAGAAAACAATTTCCTGAAAACTGTCTACGTGGATGATTTAGACGCATATGATCAGCCAGAGATTGTGCTGGAGTGAGACAGAGCTGCTCGATAATATTGAGCTCTTTATAACAGTGTCACTCGCCGTAATGAAGAGTGACTGTCGCACGCCCCCCTCGCCTCCAGCCTGTGGATCGTATCTCCTCCAGCCCAGCTTCTCCAGCTCAAATTCACCAGGAGCTGATGACACTCTCTGCAGCTGTCACAGAACAGATTGAAGTGGAGGTGTGTATTTGTCATGCTCTACAGGCCTATAAGGTGCCACATGATCTGAGGACAAGGGTGTAACTGTTAATTCATGAAAGAGGGGAAGGGATTAGTAATAACATTTCATTTCAGTTCCTGATACCAACAAATAACAACGCAAGGAAACTGAAACCATTTAAAATGCAAAGGTATTTTGCTTGCATGCATTTTTTAAAATATGTATCAATTTCATATATTATAGTTATAAATATATTTACAAAGTTTCAATGTCTTTTCTTGCTTAATTTCAAAACACTAGCTGCTAAATCAAAGTGACCAAAAATGGATGGATACCAAAAAATATGGATGGAAAAAGAAAGAATGAACAAAAATGGATATACAAGGTTATCGTCCATTGTTCCATAGTGACTATGTATTTTGAAATATGGATGTTTTAAAAATGAACAGTTACACCTTATCGCTGTCGCTTGTATCCTCAAAATGGTAACTTTTCAGTAGAAGGATAAAGCGCTGACCAGTGGAACGGGTGGCTCCTGTCTATCACAGTGGGAGGGTTGAAAGCCAAGAGCCATTCCAGCACCACTGTTTTTGGACCAGTTACCGGCACAGGGAGAGGGGTGGCCCGGCCGATGTGTCCAACTTGATGGCAGTCCTGTGCCCATCATCAATGTGACAACAGCTGAGTATATAAATGGCCCACGGCAGCAAGGACAGCACCGACAGTTAGTTTTGTCTGGCCAATCTCTGATAAGTTCTTTCCAATCTCTTCACTGATTCAGGGCAAGAGGGCAGTGTCCACTGCCCAAAAAGACACTGGCTGCCCCTGGAGCTCCTTTCTTACTTCACCATATCCTACCTGTGGTGATAGAAGTACAATATCCCTGCACGAAGACTCACCACCAACATCACCTCCTTCACTGTCCAGTACTAGAATGCTGTAAATAAACTTACCACTGTTTTGAGCACTAATACTTCTATCCCGTGTCTGTGTCCCACCCTGAGCGCTAGGTGGCGCTACTTTGTGTGTGTGTGTGTGTGTGTGTGAGAGAGAGAGAGAGAGCAAGAGTAGATTAATGAAATTAGTTTTAAAGGCCAAGCAGCTGGACACACAAGCCTAAGATCACTATGGGCAATGCCCAGTGGTGGCTGGAGTGGTGTTAAGCATGCTGCCCCTGAACTCTGGAGAAGTAGCAATGTGGTTTTTTGGAGTGGTTTACATTTACATTTACATTGTAATGTAAATGTAATGTAATGTAATGGAGTGGAGAATCACACTTCTTCATCTGGCAATCAGATGGCTGAATCTGTTGTCAGCAGATACCAGGAGAATTCCAATTTAAGTCAAGTCATATAGGTGTTTGTCATTTTAGCCATATACACAGTACAGTGAAATGAAACAATGTTCCTCTAGGATCATAGTGCAACAAAAACAGAGCATCACAAGAGTACACAAAGACTACAAACCTGAGGTAGACAGGAATAAATAACTGTACAAAATGACAAGTAGCAGCAACAAAATTAGAGGATATTTACAGTTGCAATTGAGGAGTATGTTTTCTTTGTTTATGGTAGAACAGTTATTGTGTGTATGCAGTGTGACTGTGTGTGTGTGTGTGTGTGTGTTATGTACAGTTTGTGATTCAGTTCTGATTTAGGAGTCTGAAGGCCTGGGGATAAAAGCCGTTCTCCATCCTGGTAGTGAAGGTCTGGATGCTGCAAAACCTTCTGCCAGATGGATGGAGGGAAACGAGGGTGTGGGAGGGGTGTGGGGGGTCATCCACAGTGCTGGGGGCTTTGTGGATGCAGTGTGTGGTGTAAATATCTGCAACAGAGAGGAGAGAGAACTTCATGATCTTCTTAGTAGTCCTTACTATCCCCTGTAGGGTCTTGCAATCTTTTGCAGCACAATTTTCATATTCCTACTTCCAGGATACAACTACAGAAAATGCTCTCTATAGTACCTCTGTAGAATTGGTGAGGGATGCGTTCTTCTTAGTCTCCGCAGGAGAGGGGGCAGAGGGGGCCCCTGTGCTCTGCATGGTGGCACTGGAGATATTGCTCTTGATCCTAACTGAATGAGGGCTCCTTGTCAGAAAGTCCAGGATCCAGTTTCAGAGGGAGGTGTTCAGACCCAGCAGTCTCAGCTTTCCTATCAGAAGCTGAGGAATAATAGTGTTGAATGCTGAACTGAAGTATATGATCAGCATTCTAATATTAGTGTCATTTTTGTAAAAAGTGGTGATGGCATCATCCGTTGAATGATTGGGGCCCAATATGGGGGGCAGCTGTGATTTTATATGTCTCATAACAAATCAATCAAAGCACTTCATGATGATTGCTGTGACTGCGATGGGATGGTAGTCACTGAGGCACAACACTGATGTTTTCTTCACCATAGATAGTATGATGACGCTGGCTTTGAAGCATGATGGAACAACTGAGGGTACTCAGAGAGATATGGAAGAGAGCATCTACCAGCTGGTCCTCTGAGGACATGTCCAGGTATGTTGTCTGGTCTGGCAGCCTTGGGTTGCTTTTAAACCTCCTCACATTAACCATGGTCAGACAGACCACCCGGTGACTGCCATGTCATTCTGTGCCTCAAACCACTTGTAAAAATCATTCAGAGCATCTGGAAGGGAGGCGTCACCAACACAGGCAGGAGGAGATGTCCTGTGGTTGGTACTGTGTGGAAATGGCTGTGGATTTCCTGAGCATGTGCATGCTTTGCCGCTAAAACCTGACCTGAAGACAGAGTCTTGGGTTCTCAGCAGTACACTTGCTAATGTAGCCAGTCACAGATGCCATGTACTCTTCCAGGTTGGCAGAGGTGCAGTAGACAACAGCCTCCCTAAACATATCCCTGACGAGTCGAGAGCTCTGGGCTTTAAAATCAAGCAATCAGGACGTGATGGAAATATAGTCTTTTCGCATTAAACATTAGGAGTCCAGCTATCTCATTCATCTTACTCACCAATTATTGCTTCCTAGACAATAAACTGGACAACTTCAGTGGACTACCCAGTGTGAGATCCGAGTCTGCTTTTCTAGTTACTGCTTACCACCTGCCTACAGACCGCTCATCAGACATTCAAAGCCTTTTCGAAAGGCTGAAATGAAAATCTGACTGTATTATATCCCGAGATGATAATTGGTGAGGTATTTTACATTCTAGCCCTGGGGAGTTCAGTGTACACTGTACAGTACAAATACGGGTTTACCTTTACATTCTTTAAGGGTAATGGGTTTAAAATGAAGTTATAGTGTTTTGGGAGCATATTTGGGGGCATATTTAGGGTTTACACTATAAAAATAGACATTTTTAGACATTTTTTACCACATCACAACAACATGGTTTTTCACTATAAGCTGGTGCTCTTGGGAGGTTTGCTGTATATACATTATATTATATATAATGTGTGTGTGTATATGCACATAATTAAAAGTCAGGATGTGTAGAGGTGTAGAAGATAAACAATATACAATATAATGTACAAATGACATTAAAAAAAAAACAATAAAATGTCTCAGAACAGACATATTCCTTTGATTGATCTGCTAGCAGGACATTCTGGTTCCTCTCCTCTCCTGCTTGATTGACCTGCTGCCATATCAGATCACGCCCCACCTCTCACTGTCACGCTACAGCAGCTCGAGTCTACTTTACCAGCTCATTACTGCACCCTTGCATGAGGAGGAGAAGAAGCCTTTGCGTGTGTTATAATAAGCAAGACAAATGAAACCATCTCGGGATGTAATACAGTGCAAAAACCTCAATTTATTGAAAGCTGCTCTGTGTTTCAGAGAAAGGAAATTAGTGTATATTGTGAGTGGTGAGAGACGGATCTCTCAGTGTACAGCTATTATACAGACACATCATTAGTCTGGATGTGCAATGGAGTCGTCAGAACAACGCTACGGAATGGTTTCTCTCTCCAGTTCCTGTCGCCAATTTAGTCCTCCACTCTCGCTAGCTCTGATTGAGACAAATCAATAAAATAAGACAGGGGAAGAGTGTGAAGCATGTTTCAGCCAAGCGTGAGATACGGCGAAATCACGACTCTGCATGCGCGCAAGACAAACCGATGAGTCGACGGATCACAAACCGTGCTCATAATAATGCCACCGCTGTCGGAGGAGATGAGCTTCGGCCGCCACTATAGGGCCACCGGAGCAAGACTGATGACACCGCAGAGACATAAACACATCAAACATGGCACATCATCATCATCAGTGTGCTACTGCATGAAGGCCCACTCACACTGGCTTTCTGACAGCCAAATTACATTTATTTCTATCGAAAGGGGTTTGGGGTCACAGACATCAGTTACTGATAGCATTTCACATGCAAAACTTTGCTTCCCACTTGACTTTGGTGCACTTTGGCTAGCAAATGTACTATGTCTACCACAGCGCTCATTTCACTGGACTACCTTCTTGAAATACAAAATAAAGTGAAGAGACCATTTGTCATACGTGAACACACAACAGCATACAGTGTGAACATCATTAAATTCTTCCTTTGCATTTAATCCATTCACCAAGTGAAGCAGCAGGCAGCCAGGAACACAGCGCCCGGGAAGCAGTGTGTGGGACAGTACCTTGCTCAAAGGTACCTCAGAGGTGCCACTAGCAGTGCTGGGATTCAAACTCACAACCTTCTGGTTGCAGGGGCAACTCTCTAACCACCAAGCCACCAGCTGCCCTTGGTGTAAAATGTTTGAAAAGATTTGAACCCAATTAGAACAAATGATGTATAAATGAGCAGAAGAGGACTACAAGATACCAAGATACTGAGATAAATTGAGGGATGTATTGTTCATATCAAATCAAGTAGCATTTCTTAGTATTATAGACTAAGCTGTTAGAGGTTGGGTTCAGGCTTCTGTTTCAAGTCAAGTCAAGATGGTGTTTATTATCAATTTAGCCACCTAAACAAATACACAGTGGAACAGAAGGTCAGTGATGACATAATGAAGCTGAATCCCTGACTTAGAACCTAGTGCTTTGACCTTAACCTGAACCGCCACTCCAGCTCACCCAAGCACTGTACAGAGCTCCATAACTCTAGAGAAGTCAGTTATAACCCTCTACGGATTTGTAGCCTTCTAGATGACACTTGGCATTGTTACTTTTAGACATATATTGTATTTTTAAAATTGTATTTTATTGTGTTTTCACATATAGTCCTCTTTAAAGGAACCAAACTCAGTCCTCTATAAGTGGTCCAAAAAGTGGACCAACAGAAACGAAACTCAGTTCTTGTTCTGTTCACAGTGTGAGTTCATTTGAAAGGGGACTCGGTTCTCTTTCTGCTCCACTTCAGCTCAGATGGAGTCTCAGTTCTTTTTCTGTTCACACTTTAAGTTCCATATCCAACCTGCCGCCTCTGTTCCTTCACATTCACCATTCTTAGGATTTTTTTTTTTCCACATAAGAGTAGGTGGTTAAAATTCTACCAAACTTCTACATTTTCCACAAAAATCTCTGCTACTATCGTTCTTCATCTGATGGAGAGCAAGAATGCTTTGAGTCTGAGCAGCTTGGAAGAGAAACTTGATCTTGACAAGAATATCTAAGTCCCTTTATTTATGTATTTATTGGGTTTTTATTTATTTTTATGATCATTTATTCGTTTATTCGTATTTTTTAGTTTATTTCTTTATTTTCGGTTGTGTTTCCCGTATAGACATATATGGTTTCCCTATGGTAAGCCTAGAGGGCAAAAACAGTTGAAGCGAACTCGGAGCGCTTTGTGTTCAAAACACGCCAGTCACCTTCTGAGTGGTCTCAGTTCGGTTCGTTTCAGAGGGGTCTGAGTTCGTTTGGCGTGTTGAAATATACACAAAAAATGCTGACTAATCGATCTGAGTTCGCCTTAAGGGCTGAAACGGACCAAGTGTGAAAACCCTTATATCCAGTAGTAGAAGTGGAGAGATTTCTAATTTTAAAATCTGTTATTACATATGGGGCGATGAAGATCAGCAAAAAAGCCAAAAAGGCAAATGTACATAACAAACAGAATTTATAGAGGTTATGGATGACAACAAATCACAAATATTCAGACAGGGGAATAAATTCATAATGGTAAACTGGGAACAGCTGTGATGGGGCATGGTTACAAACAGACAAGTAATCATACTGAGTAGCAGAACAGGACAGGGGCGGAACTCGAATTGAAACTAAAAACAGGGGTTTGACAAGAAAGGACATGTTATACATAAACAAAGTCAGGGCATGGCAGGAGGAGAAGGCAGCAGAAAGGGGGTAAAAGAAAGTCAAAGTCAAGTCAAAGTGAACTTTGTCATCTTGGTCATATACAAGTGTACAGAGAGACAAAATAGCGAAGCTCAAGATTCACAGTGTACATATAGTGCAACAGACATAAGACATTAAGCAGCTAACAACAAAAGAGTGCAAATAAGACGTATAGAATAAGGCAAGGATGTGATTTAACCTGTCCTGAGTGTGTGGACAGCTCTCTGTGCTTTGTGTATGAATTTAAATACAAGTAAAATAAAATGTGCATGGTCACAGAGGACTGAGAACTGAAACATGATGGGGTAATCTATTGTTGGATTGAATGGAATATATATATTATCCAACACTACTATTATTATTATTATTATTATTATTATTATTATTATTATTATTATTATCATCATCATCATTATTATTATTATAAGTAGTAGTAGTAGTAGTAGTCGTAGTAGTAGTAGTAGTAGTAGTAGTAATAGTAATAGTAATAATAACAACAACAATAGCAGCAGCAGTAGTGGTAGATCAATTGTTATAATGGTGCTATGGCATGTGATTGTCTTTTTGTTTCTTAGTTTTATCACCTCCTCCACCTCTATTTCCAATACTCTTT
>JBBPCY010000109.1:7990137-8001050 GCA_037974405.1 Brachyalestes nurse
TGCACAAACTTGTCCATGTTTTTGCTAGCAGTGCTCGAGTGGAGCGTAGGCTATGCCATTGGTGCGCCCCTCTGCAATACCTCTGCACCCCCCAGTTTGGGAACCACTGGCATAAGTAAAGGAAGCATATACTTCACTAGTTTGCACTGTACTAACTGCACGCCTCAGTCATCACACGCTTGCCTCAAACCATAGCTAGTTGTTAAGTAATCTCTAACAGACTTGCTTGTCTGGTTTCTGACATACTGATATCTGTATACTTGTCACTGTATATCTAAAATGTATAAGTCTAGATTTTGTCTGTATTTTTGTCTGATTTTATAGATAACAATGTGTTGCACAGTGTCAGAAACCACAGAAGCAAGTCTGTTTGAAATTACATACCAACTGAGTGTGGTTTGAAGCATGAAGTTTCCACACTTGTTAACTATATTATCCGTATACTTCAAACTTAAAGATGGAAACTTCAGCCACCAAACATTTTTTGGCTGATTCATTACGTTCAGAGTAAGGGTGTATTTTTGTAACTTAAATTTCCCACTGAGCTTTATTGTTCACTTTCATATGGCATGGTGAAAAATGGTATCCGATGGTTGAAAGCCAGTGGGAACGAGCCTAAAGGAGAGTATAATAAGGTAGAGGGATGTGCCATTTTATTAATGGGACTTCACGGTAAAGGCATGATGTGGATATCTTCTCAAGATAATTGCTTCCACAAAGCAAGACTACAGCCATGCTTGTTAGCAGGTTAACTTTTCGGTTGTGCTTAATATCATGTGGATGTATAGAGTTTTAAGAGGAGATTGGAAGCATTGTATTTGAAGCGGATTCATCGACTGCAGAGCAGATAGAGCAGGCAGAATCTTTTGAAGGATCTTTTTTGGGTTTTTCTTCTGCTTTCGGGCCCATTAGCTGTCTTCTCTGTCATCCCAGAATCAATTGGTTGAGCTTTCTGTGTCAGGCCTGACGTGCGGCAAAGAGTGAAAGAGGGAGAGATGAAATGAAACAAACCTTCTTCACAAAACGAGGGGAAAGAACTGGAGCGATTTTCACTCAAGCTAGTTTTCATGGTGAATTGAGTCAGCTATAAGCCATAAGCTTGTTGCTCCTGTGTGAAAGCACTTGTATGTTGTATATGACATTCAGTTTCTTGTGGCAAAAAAATAGAAATCTTCTGAGATGCTTGCTTTAGATAGATTCGGTTAAATCTGTTTGAGTATAAAGATGTCTGTTTCTGCACTTCATACTGTGGAAAGGTATAATTCAGAAATAAAATGAACACATATTATAAGAAAACATGTATTCTCCTTGTTTTTCTAAAGTGATGTACAAAAACAACATTCGAGTTTCAAAATGTATCATTCACTCCTCTGTCTATGCAGCTTATATTTAGAAACTAACCTGCAGAAACAGCCCATTTTGAGTTTGTTTTTGTGATGTCACAAACCAAAACATAAAGACAGCTCCATAATTAAAGGCCGTTAAAAGGTTATGAAATATGTCTTTCTGTTTAATTAGCTCAGTGTCACACTGAAAGTATGGAAATAATCCTCACCTTTATGTAATAGCTTAATTACTTTGCCAGCAATGATTCTTCTTCTGTAATGCTTGATATGATTTGAGCAAGCAATCTGAGATCACTCCTCAAAGCAGATTCTCTCCAGATCCTCAGGGGTCATAGGTCTGCCTCTATGGTTTCGCCAGGGGCCTGAGATGGCCAGCCTGATTTTGTGGTCATTGAACCATTTTTATGTGGATTTGGACGCATGCTTTGGACCGTTGTCCTGCTGGAAGATCCAACTGTGACCCAGTTTTGGCTCATTGGCAGAGGCAGCCAGATCATTATTTAAAGTCTCCAAGTGCTTCATGGAGTCAATTACGCCACGTATTAAAACAAAGATCCCACAGTTTTTGGATGAAAATCAACAAACATCACAGATACTCCACCATATTTAACAGTACAGATGAGACTCTATTTGGAATAACAATTAATTAATTCATACATTGATTCATTTTCTGTAACTGCTTAATCCACACTAGGGTTGTGGGTACCTGGAGCCTAACCTGGGGTCAATGGGCACGAGGCAGGGACTCACCCTGGATGGAGCGCCAGGCACACACACTATTCTCTTCTGAATAACAATATTTCTTTTAATGTCAAACACATTGAGTGTTACCCATCAAAAAGCTCTATATTTGTTTTGTCTGACTATAAAACCCAGTTTCAGCCAAAGTTTAGTGCTTAGGGTGTTGCCCCTGCAATCAGAAGGTTGTGGGTTTAAATCCCAGCACTGCTAGTGTCAACACTGAGGTACCCTCATTGGTGGTATCCCCCTGCTTCATTTGGTGAATGTGTTAAATGCAGAGGAAGAATTTCACAATCTTCACACTGTGTGCTGTGGTATGTTCAGGCATGACTATAAGGGATCATTTTACCAGGTTCATGACAGCTCTGATTGGTTGTATTACATTATTTTCCTAGTTATTCAGCTTTTTCAGGCATGTAGCTATAATTAAAGTCATTGCCTGGTTATGAACATCAACAAACTCATTAATGCCATTTTAATTTTTATCTCTAATCTTCTCTATGTTGATGAATGACCATGGAACCCCAGTGAAACAGAACATCCTGTTGGACAACTTCAGAATGTTCAGGTGGGCTTTAAAAAAATGAAATTTAAATGAAAACATGCTGCAGATAATTTTGCTCCTAGGCATGTGTATGGGTACAATGATTGTAGGGTTTTTTTTCAATTCAATGTTCTTTTCTTAAAATTTCCGTATGAGATTGAGCTAATAAGCCACAAATACATTTTTTCTTTACAGTTTTACAAATGTTGCTAGTAATTATGAAGTTGTCTGTACACTCATTTATTCAGCTTGGAACAGTTCAGCTCTGCACATTCATGTTGAAGTATTTTTGATGTATAAACACAATATAGGGAAGCCAATTAGCCAAACAAAAGCAGCCTGTCAATTTCTAAAGGATAATTAGAAAATACTGGAAACTTGTAAAACGAATGATAGTCTCAGGGGTTTAAAAAAAAAAGCGGAGGATATGGGCCCTTTAAATATAAAGTGAATTTATAAGGACACACTTCTACAGAGCGACCCTGAGAGGTAGAGTGCGATAGAAACTCCTATCAATATTTTCATCGGTCTGGAGCCGGCTCGTAAATCAAAGCATCAGAAAGCTGGCAGTGACCTTCAGTAAAGCAGCCTGGCACTCCTGGCACGCCTGTGCCTGCACGGCCCCGAAGGACAAGGCAAAACACCGTCAGTGGCCGTGCTGGGATTACTGACCACAGGACAGGACTCTACACTGAGAGAAGAAAACACACACCGCAGGTTAGCAAACCAATCAAGCTCATGCTGTAAAAATACAGGTGGCAAGGGCAGCTCCCTCCAAAGTTTGAGGTATACTCTGGCATTTTTCAAACTAATCTCTGTCTTCGGCACCTGTCGCGTAACGGTCGATTACACAATCATTTCAACGTGTCGCCCTGATGACTGAAACAAACACAAATCCTATCAAGTCTCATTTATAATAGATGCAAGTGGGCAGGTGGTGAATTCCATGAATAACTGTTTGTGCAAAAACATATTTTTTTTGTAGAAGACATGAATTCCTCTCTCAAAGGTATTTGTAAATAAAGCTGCAAATCTGTTAATTTCAGAGATTGTTTTATTAACACTGGAGCAATAAAATAGTTCCGGTCACTTTTGCTTCCACATATAATACAGAAAAAAAACTACATATAACACTAAAAAAAAGTTATTTCTTTAACCCTTTAAAACTGACCATCACTTCACAAAGTGTAAAAGGGCCATTTAAACCATTATCACTTTCCCACCATTGTAAACTATAGACAATCAGCTCAACATACTAAACACAATATCAGTAAACTTCATATTCCAGGATTTTAAACCTACCAGGCCAACATTAAAGGTCCATATGAAATGAAAAGGTTTGAAAATTAATGTTCTAAACGTAACTTTCACTCCCCAATCCACGTGGTTGAGGAAGCTAAAGTGCAAAAACAGCCCCTTGTGAATCCATTATTGTTTTGTTGTCACAACCATGCCCACGCAACGAATCTTCCCCTATAACACTTGATTCAATAGGAGCAATGAAATGAACACTTTTCCGTATGACCACCGATTCAGCCTCTCTCTTTAGCCTTGCCCATTCACTTAACAGCTTGTTCAGAACAGATTGCTTTTTGAATAAAGGGTCACTTGACAGCTAATCAAAACATAAGTCCTTTGCATAAATCAATGCTAAAGCTACTGTAACGAAGACTGTAATTCTAAAGAATAAGGAGAGACTAGAGAATGTAAAAAAATAAATGACCTAAAATCATGCAAATGTCATGAGCGGAGCTCAGGGAAAATATATCAAATGTAAGTCAAATGTAGGATACCGGCCCTTTAAAGTCAGGTTCAGCACAACCTCAGCTAATGAGATACAGTCCTCAATAAATAAAAAGCACTGCAAAATTCTGAAAGTGTGTGTGTACACTTTTTTTGAGGAAGGAAGATGTAGTTTATAACTGTGGGAAAGTGATAATGGGGTCCAGACACTTTTAGCCTGTGCAATTAGTTTTAGCTTGAACTAATTGAATTTAAACTTTACGAGTCACACCTCTTTTTTTTCCAAGGGTTAAGATTGAGATCAGAGTGTGAAAATAGACCTCGCTTTTTTAATTCATTTCCGATGGAGCCCAGCACACGTATAAAAAAGGAACAGCCATTTTAAGAGCTAAATGAAATGTCCTCATTTCCAGACTATTTATAATAGAGCATGTGAGAGGTGAAAAATTAAATAGTGTTAGTAGGTGTGGTTTTGCCAAGAGACTTTGAATCAACCTAGTTCCATTCAAACCCAGAATACAGTGGATAATATACTGACATCATCTGACCCTTTATTTACACCATACCGCACAAAATCAAATGTCAGACAATTACAAAACAGTTACCTGCCACTAACCCTCCAGCTCCAGTGTGTGCTACATTCTTCTGTATCACATCATCACACACTTGATGCACACTGTATCTAATGAACTTGAAACTGTGGTTTTCGGCACTGATTGATACACTATTATCTATATTATCTATATAATCTATATTATATTAACAGATATTGTATATAGATTATAGGTCGAGGTAACAATGTGTTTATATTCTGACTGAATTAAGTCTATTTCAGATTTAGACATAATTCAAAAGCTGATAAGTAAACAATGTAATTCAGTGTGGGATGATCTGAAATGGCTTTTTATAAGGAAAAGTACCATTTTTATTACAATAACAGTAACAGGGACCAGGGATCCATATGTCTACAACACAAACACAGCCATTTATTTACTATCCAAACAGCCCAGTGACACATTTAGAGGTCTGGATTTTTATATATAATGTTAATAATAGCAAAACAGTGATAAATCTGGGGAAAACATTAAAAAAAAACCACATATATATTATTTTTATTTTTTCCCTCATGTACCTATTCATAATGAATGATAGAGGGGTACATGCGTGGTAAAAAAAAATCATTTTGAGCCAAAAACTTCTCAAAACAAAAAAAAATATATATTGGTTTCAGGCAGTATAATTGCATAATACCATTGCACGGACTAGCTTTATGTGAGGGAATTTGAATATTTTGGACCTCTGGTTTTCGAGATTTCACAACAAAACCTTTCCATTACTTGTTGGCTACCTTAGCCTTGTTTCTCCACTGCAAACTGACAACTTGAGACAACTGAGAATTTGACAACTTTTGATTTTTTATTGAACTAGTGCATCATGTATTAAGAGGTTTATGCCAGAGTGTGAAACAGATATCATTTCAGTGATAGACGCTGTATTTATTTGTACAGGTGTTCAGAGGTAGAGGCAGAAGTGTGTGATCAGAGTGGTAGTTGATGTGTTTTCTGCTTTTTTGTTTTGGGCCAAAACCCCAGTGATTCCTGAGTTGGGAGACACTAAAAGATTCATAAATGTGTATGGAGTGTGCAGGGTTTATGAAGGTGAAATTACAGCCATTCTCACAGCGCTGCAGGGTGTGAATACTGCATGATCAGAGTGCGTTTGTTTACACGCTTTAATGAGTGAAAAGCATTGATTTTGAGCTTTTTGGGTGTTGCTTTTGCACGTTGCTGCACTTCAGAGAGTATCCCTTCGTTCCTTCTGCCTTTCAAAGACTTCACACAGCAATCAAGCTGAAAATATCTTACACTCCTCACAAAAACAAAAAAACACTTTCAATATTTACAAAGATAACAATCACAATATGATCTATAAAAAAGGAGTGAAATGCAAATACTGTAAAATAGTGTAATAACGTTTGTTTTCAGTACAGTAGTCAATGGTTTCAAAATATGAAAAACAACAGTTAGTTTTATATAGTTTATCAATCAGTCACATTAGTCTTTTCTGCTCAAACTGGAGCAGGTTTTAAACCATTTTAAAGGTAGTCCTTGCTTCCTCATTATTTATTGTTTCAAAAACATTATTTTATGATTTGAAGGCAAGATTCACATCTTGCAGCTGGTGGCCTAGTGGTTATCTAGTTTACCCTGTGATCAGAACGTCGTGGGTTTGATTCCCAGGCACCTCTGAGGTTCCCTTGAGGTATCGTCCCCACACTTTGCTCCCCGGGTGCTGTGTTCCTGGCTGCCCGCTGCTTCACTTGGTGAATGGGTGAAATGCAGAGGAGAAATTTGTGCTGTTTACACTGTGCTCTGTGGTGTGTTCACATATGACAGAATGGTCACATTCACTTTATTTTACTTCAAACATGAAAATGATGTGTGTCAACACAAGTGCCAACTTTTGTTGGTCTGCTCATTTTTGTCCATCGGCCTCCTTTGAACACTATCCAGTGTACGGGGCTGAAGGTGCTAAAGGTATTGCTTTGAATGGCTTTTGCTTGGTTGGAATGAAAACCTGCAGCCGTACCAGTCAAGTACAAAAACAATGCCAAATATCACACACTTTCTGGTGTCATATGGTTTCAAACCTCAGACTGAAGTGCCTGTCTGAAGGGAGGAGCTGAACCATGGACAGGGAGCAATGAATCATCAGGGTAAATTAACATAAGAAAGGCTGGGCTAATGTAGCTAACAAATAATGAGAGCTAACATCCCACCAACTAGCCCACCAGGTATCCTATGGTTAAGCAAACCTGTGTTTTCTTCTCCTCTTTGTAGCTTTTTATTCGACATCTCTCTCGGTCTTTGAGTAATTAAGACTCATTATTATTATTATTGCTATTATTATTATTATTATTGTATTTTTATTATTGTCTTTCATTCAGTCTATTGCAGAGATGATCTAATATAAGGTCTGTGTGTGTGTGTGTGTGTGTGGGTGTGATAGGGTTTTATGTGTGTGCTAATGTTGGAAATGGCCATGTTTTAGCACATGACTGTAATTGCATTGGATTTGATTTGGGAACTGCCAGGAACAGCCCACCTGCTTCACAGAGGCCTAAGGAGTGTATGTGTGTGTGTGTGTGTGTGTGTGTGTGTGTGTGTGTGTGTGTGTGTGTGTGTGTGTGTGTGGTGTGTGCATGTGTGATTATTGGCTGGACAAACAGAAAATGAGCTCTAATAAATGCAGCTGTGGTCACTCACCATGATCAATGAAAAACAACATCTAATCTGTCATCTAATCTCTGATTCCAGAAAAATGCTGTAAGTAAGCTCCAGTTAGCTCCACTGCAGACAGCTAATTGTTTTCACTGTTTTCATTTGTTTTTTAACTAATACAAATGCAGTGTTTGGCACTTTATTTCAATGCACTGTGCATATGTTGTTGATACACCGTCTGTCTAGAAGTAACATTAACTAATGCAACTGAATTTTAAGATAAATGTCATAGATTGTATAAAATTCTGGATATGCCCGGCATTAACGTGGTTTGAAACAAGAATACTTACTAGCTGTGGATCTTAAATGTCTTTGCCTAAACCTGAACCCGACTTCAACCTTAATCCAAAACTTAAGTCTTAAACTTATCCTAAACCTAACCCTGATGCAGTTGACAATCCATTGACTTTTATTAACAAAGTAGTCTGTAATCTATAGAGGACAATCTATATCACAATAAAGTGTGACCCAGTGTTCAGATGGCAATAAGACAAGAGACTACAGGCAGAAAAGACCATTGAAATCCCGTCAATTATTTTCAAGATTTCTGGATAAAATACATCAATAATGTGTCCTGTCCAAACCTGCAATGTCAACAACAGAAATATGTTTATTTATGTCACTGAAATACTCCTTTCCTTCAAAATTTAAATAGAAGATCCAAATATGTCCTTTGTACTAATGAAGACATTCACACAAGATCTAGTTAATGCAGTACTGAGACCCATTTTCAAAACTGCTTCTCTAAATCAGCTTCTCCCCTTGTTCTCACTTTCTTTCATGAAATTTTACAGCAATTTTATTCTTGGCTACATCCTGAAGGATTTTAAAGTAAGGTTCTAAATTACATTGTTGCTTTTGCTGGATTTGTGCTACATGTACAAATTAATAAGAAAAATGTACTAAAAATATATAGCATGTTCTTGAATAAATAACAAAAGAATACATTTCCAATGGTCTTTCCTGTATATGTATTTTTCTGGAGTGTGTCTTCACGATGAAATAAATATTTCTGCTCTAACATCATCCAAATACTACATGATTTGGTTTAAACTATGCAAATGTGTACACGAAGCAGATAAAATCTAATTTGCATATCTAAAAACAACACTTTTGCAAAAATTGAACACAGATGTTAATCATTAATTAACCAGTGAACTTTCATTTCGGTATGTCACCTTTTAAAAAAATTACCCTAATCACTTTTAGTTTTTTCAGAGGTGAATTCAGCCAATTAAAGTACATAGCATAGGGCAACAGGTGGCCTAGTGGTTGGGGAGTTCACCCGGAGATCAGAAGGTTGTGGGTTTAAATGCAGAGAAAGTGGTGTGGTGTGTTCACACATGACCATAAGGGGCCACTTTACTTTAATCTACGTAACATGTTCTAAACTTTAGTAGCATGTTCTAAACTTAAAGGGCAGTAGCATGTCCTAAACTTAACGGGCTTGTGTAATGGAAAAAGGAATTTCGGAAATGAGTTAGACATAGGATGTAAACACAGATAAACGTGAATGATTTCTGTAGCTGATTTTTTGGCATTTTGTGGAAAAGTGCAGTTTCGAAATATTCAGTTCTTAACACATTTGTAGGTGGAAGGGTAAATATTTTACTGTATATTTAAACTGAATTGTGTACAGCGTAGCGGTGTTAACACAGTCAACTCATAGTTCAGGGCACATGGTTCAATACGCTCAATATATTTAAGGAAGTAAGACTGAAAACAGTGTAGTATTCTAACAATGATTAGAACGAAACAGTCACAAAAGAAAATATTGACTATTAGGTTCTATCATAATAAGGCAGGGTGGGGGGGTTCATATATGGCAGGAATGTGAAGGACTGGGTCGTGGATTATCACTGATTTAACATATAAATAATGCAATTACACCAAATATCAGAATGAACAGAATGTTTAACAGAATGTCCATGATGCATACTGTCACATTTTTGCATTGCGATAACACAATATTTTGATGTGTTGCTCAGAAAGAATAACCAATCTTTACAAACCAATAGTCAGAGGTGCAAACACAACCCCATTTATCCAGAATGTAAAATGAATATAAATATAGTTCATTTCTATTTAATTAATGGTGTAACTGTGTGTGACTGCATTTAAATAGAACAGAAAGATCATTTATAAAGCATGGATTAGTAATCCATCTCAGCATTTATCTACCCACTCATTCTAAACCTCGTTTGTCTTAGTAAATGTAATGTATTTTATGACTTTAAATGATTTACGTTTTAATTGTGTAGATGCATTTCATAATGAGAGTTTCGAAATAGGTGCACTCGGTAAGTGTGTCACACGTATAAAAGGTCGGCCTCGATAAAGAGCGTGCGGCTTGTCCATGTTGCTCCTTTGCCTTTGCTTCATGAATGATGAACATGCTCGTACTCTTGACTAAAACCTGCGCTCGAAATAGCAGTGGCGGAAAAGTACATTTGTACATGGAATGTTTCACATTACAGAGACAAATTTGCAGCGAAACTAATTGTATCCATGTAATTCATCTGTTAAAGCTAATACGTTTCCCTGTTTCGCCAGCGTCCGCTGCAGATTTAAATATAGTTCTTTATGATAAATTCAATAAAACGGTACTTTGCTGTTAAACTCTAGATATAACGCTTCCATAAAAAATTAAATACCCCCCTATCCACCAACCCCCCCAAAAAGGAGCATAATTTAGCAATTTGTCAGCAGACAGAGATGAGGCTGTGAGATGAAGTTTGGGCCTTTTGAAGGAATGTTGGTGGATGTTTCTTAATGATCACTGGGTATTTTCACATTGATATGCAGTCTCGCCCTCAGATGCTCTTCACACAGAGATACACATAACGGTAGACTGACCACAACTAACAGGTTTCTGTCAGTTTCATGTTGATTGGCTGTTTACACTGTCATATGAAGACCCTTCAGAGTAGTGGATTTTATCAACGTGATGGTAAACACACCTTTTTTTCCTGCTTTGCATCACTGAGCCAACATTTGGATCAACATATTCCTGTAAAAGTAGTTATTGGTGTGTGATGATACACAGTAGAATCTCTGATGCTAGACAGTAGAAGTCTGGTTTGTAAGACTTAGACTTTTTATAAGGTTTGTCCCAAAAACTGAACATTGTGATAACTGAAGTTTAATGATAAAAAATATGTATCATAACATTTCTTCTTTCTGAGGTTTGTAAAAGAAACCCCCTTTTCAACAAATACAGTTCTGCAACTGTGTGCATACATACATACATACATATAT
>JBBPCY010000109.1:8024143-8038696 GCA_037974405.1 Brachyalestes nurse
GGCAGAGGCCACCAGATTTTGCTTTAAAATATCCTGGTATTTCAAAGCATTCATGATGCCATGCACCCTAACAAGGTTCCCAGGGCCCCTGGAAGAGAAACAGGCCCACAGCATCACTGATCCTCCCCCATACTTCACAGTGGACATGAGGTGCTTTTCTGCATACTCATCTTTTGTGTTTGTTGCCAAAATCTTGGTCTCATCTGACCAAATTTGATTACATTAATTAAAAAGGCTTTTGCTTTTGACAAATCCATGTCAGGTCCTACTCTATAAAAATGGGGCATTCTAAACCAACATTTGGCATTATTTCATACTAAGTATTTATTTGAGATTAGTAAAACCACTTAAATTGTTTGTTACAACATGAAGTACATTTTTACACTGAAAAATCACTGCAGTGCAGGTTAATTGAATGGTATGAAGGTCCACATGTGTTGTATATAAGAATACAAGTACGCAGTAAAGCAGTGGTCAGCTGTGACTATTAGAACTAGGCCAGTTTGAATAATAAATATCAATTTACAGCTCTAAGACAATTCAGGACACAGGACCCCAGTTGGTGAAATATTGTCAGTCGGCAGTGACACTGGTGAGTTTAAAACCTGAGCAGCATTTACGTGTGTGATTCACTCTGTGCAGACAGATGGACTGTAATCTGTAATGGTAAACTCAGAGTGCACCTGAATGAGCTGATAAAATGGACAATGAAAGTAGATACAAGGTAGATGGATCTAATTAAGTTAAAAGTGCGCCCCCTTTGTATTAGGGCCCCTTTGTAATAGGGGACTGACCCCACCAATGTTAAACCCAAAGTTATGCCCTTGATTAGGGGTAAAGCCAAGCTGTTAGCCATCTATACTTCTACATTTCTTTTACATTATTAGTAACATCAAATGGCTGTTTTTCATATCTGTACATATTTTATCTATAATTTGTTTACCTTACTCTTTATTTTTGCTCTCAGTGTAGTCTTTGTTAAAGAGACACCTATGTGCTAAATACATCAGTGCTGTTGACTGGAAGTAAAAAATGTATCTACTACGTAGAGAATAATGTAGAGAATATTTTGGAGTCGGCCTCACGTAAGTCATGCTGTTTGTGTGGGTATGGGGTTTGAACAGAGTGTGTGCATGTGGCCTGGCATGCTAGTTTCTTCTACTGTTTCTGGTAGCATTACTGCTGCTCTGTAAGTACAAAGGCATCCCATAAATAATACATGGCTGATGTTTTTACTAGCCTCGTGTCTGTAGATGTTGACACATTAAAGCCGTGTAGCAGCTGTTTAGTCTCTGTGACTCTGGCCTTTCTTCTGTTTCCTGAATGGAGCATATTAATGAGCATTTAATTACTCTGTGAAGGTCTACCAGGGGAATGTGTGGTATCACCACCCTGCAGATTCCAAAGGGAGGACACCTAAAACAAAAAAGATGAGATTTTATTCTTTCCCTCTACTCTGTATTGGACTCTACTAGTAATGTGCAAGTTAGTATCGGAACAGCACCTAACAATCAATACTGAACAGACAGTGATAATAAAACAGCTAAACAGAATACTATTTTTAAAAGAATTAAGATGCAACTTATTCTGGGTAAAAGCATTTTTTTAATATTCAGGGTATTTATTTTCAATTTAAAATTTGTTTCAGTACCTAAATGTGAGTGTTCGCTTATCCATCATTTTGCAGCTCTGCATGCAAATGCACTTTCTCCTCCTGCAGATTTAACTTCCTCCCTCCCTCCCTCCCTCCCTCTCTCCCTCCCTCCCTCCCTCCCTCCCTCTCTCTCTCTCTCTCTTTCTCCCTCTCTCTCTCTTTCTCACTCACTCTCTCCCTCTTTCTCTCTTTCTCACTCTCTCTCTCTCTCTCTCTCTCTGTTTCTCACTCACTTACTCTCTCCCTCCCTCTCTCCCTCTCTCTCTCTTTGTATAAACGGAGAGAAAAGAGAAAGACGAGATGTTTCTAATCTGCTCCCCTGCTACGGCCCGAAAAGTGACGACTAAGACAGTCTGCCAAAACTGAACTGAAAGCTCGCTGCACGGAGCCGTTATCAGGGGAAAGGGACCGGGGCGGATAAGGAGGCTCCATTAAACTCCCAGCATGCATCTGTACTCCGGAGGAGAGAGGGCCAGCCCCCTTGCTGACCGAACTCACTCACACGCTTGCACACACTCAAACTCGCTCACATGCCTTCAATAATTCAGCAGCAGGTAAACGTATTAAAGCTGACTGTCATGTATCTGCCCCCGCGACAACAGCATCTGCCTTTAATGTTTTATTTCCACAACAGCATGGATTAAACACTCAAAGGGTTTTCTCTCTCTCTCTCTCTCTCTCTCTCTCTCTCTCACACACACACACACACACACACACACACACACACACACACTTTCTTTTTACTCTCTCTCATTCTGTCTCTCTTTTTTTACTTGCTCTGTTTCAATTTTTATCTGTCTTGCTTTTTCTTGTTCTGCTTCATTTTCACCTCATTCTTTCTCTCTATCTTTTATGTGACATTTTCATATCTTCACATATTCTTTTCTTTCTTTCTTTTATTTTTTCTTTCCTTCATTCATTATTTCTTTCATTCTTTCCTTCCTCCCTCCTGCAATTAGAAGGTTGCGGGTCCAAATTCCAGCACTGTTAGTGTAATCACTGAGGTAAATGTAGAGAGAGAATTTCACATTGTTCACACAGTGTGCTGTGCTGTGGTGTTTTTACACGTGACTATAAGGGACCACTTTACTTTTCTTGCATCAGGAAATAATTGCGTGGTGTTAATTCATGTTGATGACGAATGATCTGTACCCCAATAGGAGCCATTTCTTTCCAAATTCAGGACAGATACCTTGCCCTAGCAGCAGAAAGCAACATCTCCAAAACCCAAAAAGTGCCATTACAATCAGTGAGTGATGGATCTGTCTGTAGTTTGTTTAATGTTTTACTTTATGCATAGGTTTTGACTTTTGGCATTTACACCACAGACATCCAGAGTAGACAAAACTTTGCAAGGTAGTGCGGTACTGCAGATAAGATAAGTTAAAGATCTATCTCTACATGCTTTACTGTATTTCACACTGGAGATCTTAGGCATCAAATGCATTAGTCTTTAACTCTCAAGTGTTGACCTTTAAATGTGTAGCTATACAACCATTAAATGCTTAAATTAGTGTTGAACTTCTAAATACATGGGCATTTAATCCACAAATTGATGAAGGTTCTTCAAACTGTAAAAATTTGGATTTTTTTTGTTTTTTTTTTACCACCAGTTTTTTATCACACAGTCCTCTGCAAATATACACGCATCCTTGACAAAATTTCTAACAAAATGTTTTTAATAAGCAAACTGTCATACTGGTTGAGTACAAAAAATATGGCAATGTTACTTATTTATATGCTCCAATCCAAGCCGTGTTGCACGCGTTGCTGAAAGGGTTAATGATGGCTATGACATAAAGATGTCAGAACACAGTCCATTGCAGATTGCTATGTAGGGGGGCTGCGTAGATACATGCTGACCCCTGTCCATCACTGAAAGCAAAGTGAGTCCATGAGTATAAGAACTGGAGCATAGAACGGTCTGATTAATCACATTTTCTTTTATATCATGTGGACGGCCATCTGAGTGTGTGTTGCTTACCTGAATGGACTATGGCAAGAAAGTAAACTGGTGGAGGCACTGTGATCACAATGTTCTACTGAGAAACCTTAGGTCCTTGAATTTCTGTGGATGTTTCTATAACACTTACAACCTACCTAAACATTGTTGCAGATTAAGTACACCCCTTCATGGCAGTGGTATTCCCTAATGGCAGTGGCTTCTTTCCGCAGAGTAACTTACAGGACTTGAATCTGTTGCTAACGTCTTTGTGCCAGATACCACAGCAGCCCTTAAGAAATTGTGGCCTTGGTCAGTATCCTGCGCTGCCTGAAATCTGAAGGTGAAGGCTCTATATCAGAGGTTGAGCAGATTCTGCAGCGTGTGACACTGTGAGGCTCTGAGACTGCCCACATCACAGGAACACACAGTTTCACGCACAAATCCTTTCTTCTCTTTCCAGTGTGACACAAGGAAACCAGCAAACCCGAACCTTCTATCAAGCAGCAGCAGAGCCGTAAGCCACTGATCCGAACATGAGCCCACACACACACACACACACACGATCTAACACATACACACCAACACCATCACTTCAGTGTATACACTAAAGATAATACAATGCATAATATGCCCTCCAGTACAACAGAGTGGAGGAAACAATATGTCCAATTCTCTCTCTCTCTTGCGTTCTCTCTCATCCATTGCATATTCTGCCTCTCTTTTCTTCTACGCTTTCTTCTGTTTTTGTCTATTTATGTCTTTCCTCCCTTTCCTCTGCTCTCTCTCCATGTTTCCTCTCCTTTTCCCTCTGTAAAGAGCAGCAGAGACTGTGTCAGTGCCATATGCACAATGGTGTGCGTGTGTTGAATAGAAGGAGTGTAATCCCTCTTCCCCTGTGCTGTCAGTGGGGGGCGCCGGTGGGAAAGTGTCCTCCAAGACCTCCACCCATTCATCCTCCTCACTTCCTTCTTCTTTCTTCTCCTACATCTACCCCACAGGTGCCCAAGTGCCGTATCCCATAATTCACTCGGATAGACAGGGACAGAAAGAGAGAGACAGAGAGAGAGAGAGATGGAATAGGGGAAGTGCCATAGAAAGAAAGGAGCGGGAGAAATGGTATGGAAGCACGAATGGAAGATGAACTGAAAGAGAAAGAAGAGAAAGATAAGGAGCAGGGCCGCTGCTGCCAGTGCAGTGAAAATGATGAAATGCTGCTGGAATTGGGCATTACAAAGCCATAAATTTGAGAAACTTTCAGGGGCGACTAGCTCTGGTTCCAAGCGCCTCTGCACCATGGATCAGGCTGCTTTGCCAAACTGGAATAACCTCGAGGTCTAAGTACATTAGTACTTCACTGTTGTTGATGTTTCTTACATTTTGTTCATGGGGCAGATCCTTTCATTCTGAAAGACTTATGTTATAATGACTCCAACACTTTTTGTTTCATAGTCACAGAAATATGCGGAAATGAATGCAAAAGTGGAAACGTACATAAGGCACTGTTAGAAAGTCCTATACTTGGAATCTCATAGCAGTGTTGAAATATTAGACGCCCTTGGGAGCGCTCCTAGCATCTGACTAACCCAGAAGACATTACTGAGTGGCAGCTCTCCTCAGGGCCTGTCCCAACAGGTGCTCTTCTTCTCAGAGTCTGCACTTGCAACATGCAAATTTAGAAGAATTTAGAAATGTATAGACTTTCTAAATAAAGCATGCATTTGAATGTTCAAGAGCAATGCCACTAAGTTAAAAGAAAATGAGTAGACACTTATGGTTCACCTCTGAATTTTTTCTTCTTTTCTTTATGTTGTACAGACAGCTGTAAATAAATCACACTCGAATTGGTTCATTTCCGTATCTTGAAGGATTTTGGGGAGGCCATAGTTTCACCGAAGACCATGGATGTATATCAGAAGGTGCTTGTGAGTGTTCCTTTGAGCAACAAAATGAGAAATGGGATGTTGTACGCAGAAATGAGGACCCCAAGACTGCAAGTACCCTAAAGGAGACAGGGTTAGAAAATTATTAGAATATATATAGAAGTTCCTCTTTTACGATGCAGTGAAATAGTTGAAATTAGTTCTGACTGGCATCTGCTGTATTGAAACGTGTTATGTCTAAAGCTGCATTCTTTTCCTTTAACAGTTTCTCCTGTTGGCATGAATGCACTTGATCGACTGTTCACTAAAAACGTGTTTCGCTTGAAGCGAAAGTGAACGAACAATATAAACGTTTTCTGTAGCCAGCAAGTGAATGAAAGTGAAATAAGAATTTTTGTATCATCATGGGATTCAGTCTATTTACTTTTGCTTTAAGCTTTGTCAGTGAAGTGTAGAAAACTACACTCGTGACTGTAATTGAAGCCCCATGTAGAATAAATCCCCCAGTAAAGTTGAAAGGACTGCTGTTTTCTTTCTTCCTACAGACTCTGTCACTCACATCACCTCCCAAATGCAGTTGTTTAAATTATTTTAATCAGTCTCAGTGCCATTCCACTAGAGGTATGAATTTGCATATGCTCCTCTCCTCTCGGATAAGCTTTCACAGATTCCAAAAAATGATGAACAGATGAGTAATGCCATTTCCTGCACAAACTGAAGCAGCCAAAGCAACAAGCCACTTCAATCAGGATATGTTCCTGCTCTCCGCTAACGCTAATGCTACCGTTGCCTTTTGCCGCAGCCGTTTAAGGGTTTATCCAAATCTGCCAATCTTCCGACAATTACCATTTTATGTCAGTTGCAAAACAAAGCAAGGAATAATTAAACGAATAGGGAAATATGTTTCAGAGCTTCTTTAACGTTTGATAGACAATAAGCCATATTCTGCCCTGTGTTTCTAGCTCATTTTAGGCTTAATGTATTCATACACAAAACAGACAGCAAAACTGCAAAAAACAGGGTCATACATATTTGAAGCAAGATGAAGTGACGTCTCATATAACGATGTTCATCTGTGAATTCCGCTCAGTCTATGATTCATGGATTTTCCACACATGGAACAAGAGAGAATGGCCGCAGCATCCAGATTTGTTTTTAGTAGAAATAAAAATCTTCACACACCTAATCTGACACAGGTTCAGGACTTGGAGGCAGAAGATGAGTAACATTGGCCCTGATTGGCATTAGCTGTTTTAACATTTCTTGTAATGATGTTTCTTACGTTGACATGTATTCTTTCAGCAGATGCTGTCCTCTAGAGCAAATCATGCATACAATGGTCAATAAACCATAACAACAATTCAATAAAATAATGTTAAAAAATAAACAATTAAAACAAGGGTTGCACTAATTATGTGCAATGCTTCATATCAGACCACACTTACACTTTTAGTACTGAAGTACAGTGTCAAGTGAAGGCAGTGGCTGCAGCTGCACCATCAGAAAAAAAGGTACATACACATTTTTGTCCACCAAGGCCCAATGTAAATTCAACATTTGTGTTCCCTACCAACTTGAGGTTTTATTACTTTTTTCTAAGAGTGGAGATATTAATGATCAAGCACTGTAAACAGAACACAGTTTAGAACCCCTGAATGCTTTTGTACTGGCCCTGGTGATGTGTAGCCTACAGCAGTATTAATATCTGTGGTGCGGAATTATTTTTCACTCCAAAATAAGATTTAATCTGCAGACTGTTAAATATCCCAAAAGAACATTTCATGGGAATGTACCACTTTAAAAGACAGCAAACATGATGAATCTAAAATAAAAAAGTGCATAGAATTCTACAGTTTATTTAGAATTTTATGCACTTTAGCCAACAGCAGTGTGAAGAGAATCCCACTCACGTGGGTTGTGAGTGTGGTAAGTGGAACGTGTATGCTGGAGCTTGGGGATCTGCTTTTATTGAGAAAAAGCAGGGAAACAGGCGGCAAAAACAGAGATGGACCCCTGACTCGTGCAGCGCGGGAAACAAGACAGGAAACAGAAGGGCAACAGCCCTTACAGAAACACACACAGGATTCAGACAAGGATCAGATGGGCTAAGGCCCTCACCTTAAGATATACAGGGTTCAGATGGGCTAAGGTCCTCTCAGAAAACACTTACAGGAATCAACACATGTCTGGCAAGAATACATATGAGGTTGATGCCGGTGAGGCTGTTTCAGGGCCAGCCGTACACATACCTGATGAGCAGGGCCCACACAAACCAGCCACACAAGGTATCTAGTGCTCACTGATGGGCAAGGGGCCCACCACACACTTAACACACATGGCATCAAGCAAGGCCTCTTCACAGAGTTTGCAGTGAGGGCAGGCCATGCACTCCTGATGAGAGAGACCTCCACATCGCATAGACGCATGGTCCAAGGCAGCAGACAAAGGAGATGTCCATAATCAGCAGAGGCAGGCCACATAGTCCTGAGCCACGAGGCTAGACTGAGCCCAAAAGAGCTTAGCAGACATCCACCTAGACGTACAGGGGAGTCACGAGCCAATAGAAACAGAACTAGAAAGGAAGCATAAACAGTCAAACAAAATCACAACACAAAGGGCAACATAAAGTAATCGTGAGGGTTGATGACTAGTAGAGGTGGCTTAAAGAAACAGGAATAAGCAAGAGCCTGGTGAATCCAGTGGGAGCCATGGAACAAACCAAAGTGAGGAATAATGAAGGGGAGAACTCAGGATTGTCAAAATAATATAAAACAGTGAAATAAACATATATAATTTTAAACCTAGAATAAAAATCTTTTTTTTGTCACCTGAAAACACGAGAATGCTGACAGGCGGAAGTCATTGCTAATTGTAGTGGTGAAACCCCACGAACGCTTGCATATTTTAGCCAAGTTGTTCAAGGCTACATATGTCTCATCTCCGTATGCATTTTGTTGTACAAGGCTAGATGTGTTATCAGATGAAATGGAAGCAGCCTGGGAATTTGAATTGTTTCCTTGTCACTAACTAACAGCTGCTCTCCTGCTTCACTTCTGTGCTGTTCCTCCAGTGCTTCTGGCTGGAAGGACAGCATCTTGCTGCAGTGCTGTCAGTATCTGAGATCTCATTCATCTCATTCTAACGTCAGATGGTTTTGCGCTCTTCATAGTAATGAGGGGTAACAGTGAATTCCATTTTCCTTCAATCCTTACTGACATTGCACATGTTTATATTATTTAAGTGCATGTGCCATCATTATACTGCACTGTACCATCATTACTTTACACTGTGCAATGCATTGTTCTGTCATTATACAGTACTCTGCCATACTCTGGTCATGTTTCTTGTCTTACGTATTTATAACACATAACATGACATGGTTGAGCAGCAGGTTATAAGACTGCTGGCTTATAAGAGGAAGAAGGTCCTTGGTTCAAGTCCTAACCTGGGCAGCTGAGGGTTTTTAGGTGTGAGAAGTTTGCACATTCTCTTCATGTTTGCGTAGGTTTCAACCAGGTGCTCTAGTTTTTTCTCCCACTTATGCATTATGTGAAGGTTCTTTAATACCTTTTCCTTTTATATATATAGTATGTGTGTGTGTGCGTGTATGCATTTTATTCATTGTAGAACCCATGTGTGCATGATTCATAGTTTTCTGAATATCTGCAGAAAAAAACTTGCATATTTCATTTGGACCTTTTTTTGTGTGTTGGCCAGTTCTGTCACTCCTAAAGCCTTGCAGGGCTGGACAGGTTGCTAGAGGACAACGGCTATCCATTATGCATTTGGCTTATTATACTATACACTGTGCCAACACAAGCTCGGCCGTGAGTTGTCAAGGGCTGGTCTGGGCTTATTGTGGTGCTGAAAATGTATTTTGGACGATTGGCCAGGTGGGACATTACAATACAGCCTGTAGAAAGGCCAATGAGTCTTTAGGGCTTTGTGCATTTTGCACAACATGCTATAGATAATGGCGCCACAGTGACTTCTCAGAGGACACACACCGGGAGAGATGGGAAAAGAATGCCGAAGGCAAAGAAGGATGGCATTTAATACGGAGCAGAGAAGGCATCTATTCCCTCAGCGAGAAACTGCAGCTTTAAATGAGACCATTAAAGATTATTATTCATTTTCGCCAATTTTAGTCACAGCTAATTCTCATTCTGCTGTACCACACAACAAGACATTATTTAAGATTATGCAGTAAATCTGTTCTAACTGCCTTTTCCACTCTCTTCTGGAGGTTGAATGTATGTTAGTGAAGGCATCTATTAGTAAAGGAGATATTCTTCCAGTGAGTGTCTTGGATTCAAACTGAGGAAATCCAATGTCAAGTGGAAAAAGTCAAGTGGAAAATTCTTTGTCTGGGTATGTAATTTAAAGCCATCTGCAATGTACATGTTGAAGACACATGTTTTCATGAAGACACATGTTTTCATTTTCATTGATGAGTTGCATATTTTCACTTCTTAATTAAAAAAAATATGTACTAAACTAACTGAGAATATTAAGAATGAAAAAGGAAAATGTTATCTCAGACTCAAAATGTATAACCTCTCAAATGTCCTTGGAAAAAATGAGCTTTGTTTAGTGTACTATGCATAGCATGATTTATGCTTCATTGAAAAGAAAAAAATCTTATTAATGATCACAAATGGTGATACTAGTGAATTCTAGTGATGCCCTCAAATAACACTTCACTTTCTTGCTATCATTTCTATAGAAGCTCACTTTTACTTTTACTCACTTTACTCACTTTCAGTTCACTGAAAAAGAAGTTTTAAGATTATTCTTGGAATTAAAAACCTGCAGGTTAAAGTGTTCTAAATGGTTACATTCCCCTTAATTTCTCCCTTAATCTGCAACTAGTTTCACCAGATAGTTTCATAGTCTGAGCATCTGTAGATTTATAACAGTAAAAAAAAAACAACCAAAAAAAAGCACAGATATAAAAAATCCAATGCTTCTGTAAAAAAACAATAATGTAAATTGTAAATAAATAATGGATCATGATCTAATGTTATGAAACCTGATACAAACTGTACCTTCAGAGGTAACCTTTCACACTGCCAGTTGTGTTGACAGAAGAAACAATTATGACATTCCAACATGTGACAATTATGACATTCCAATATCCACGCATCCATGTACACCCATCCAATAAGAAAACTGCACACAGATAAGCTCTAACAGGGTATCTGGCTTTAACCCTGCAACGAGATATCCACTTCATCTAAATTATATTTTAGACCCTTCAGCCATCGAGATGCCATTATCTGAAATTCCAGACTTCTAGAGTTATAATTTTAAAGTTGGAGATTCACATTGTCCCTGGAGGAGGTGGACAACAGCGAGGGATATTTTCAGAAGTGGTTGGTAGAGGTGTGCTTTTGTATGAGGTGGTGGGCAATAGTGGGCTGTTTTTTGAGAGGTGGTGGGCAGCAGGGTTTTTTTATTTTATTTTTTAAGCATTTTCCTGTCTCCTACACTTCTTGGCTGAGACGCACTTTTGCCCTTACGCTGAATGGTGAGTCCCGCGGGCCTGCTGATGAATTTTTCTTGGGGAGAATGCTGAGGTTATCTCCGGAGGTCAAGCTAACCTGAGCAGCATTCATCAGCACCCTCTTCCGAATGAAAGAAAGAGAGAGATTGGAAACCTGTAGCGAGCAATGCAGGGAGAAACGCAGGGAGGAGTGAAGAACAAACATGTTTCTGATTCAGGCACGGCTGATACACCCACAGATACACAACTACACAGCAGCATGTTTACACACTCCGCATGATGTAGGAGCACAGCTTAGATTTGCCATTTTGACATACACTCATGTTGGGCCTAGTGAAGCGAAACACATGTAGCACATTTGAATGAGAATCACTGCGTGCCCCTGCCCTGTCCCTGGTTTTTTGGCTTTATTTGTCATGTGTCTGTCTTCCATGTGTGTCTGTGCATTTTAAACACACACACTGTCGCACATTGTACAAACAGTGAGCAGAAAAAAAGGAAAAGTGGTCTATAATTTTGACTATGGCTGGTGCTACGAAGTTGAATGCATGCGTAGTTTGTGGAATCGATGTATGTTCTGCTCAATACATAATGCCTGTCTGAGCCTGTGACGTATTTTTAACAGTAATGTCACAGATGTCAATTTGTATTTGTAATGAAGAAACCGTCACCGTAAAATTACACTTCGTATTTGTAATCTTTTAAATTCGTAACTTTTTAAAATCGTATTCTGACAAAATACACCCTACATATTTGATAGATGGTTTGGCTTGTACAAGAGTTTACACTTTATTTTATCACTTCACAACTATAGACTAATATGCACGAATGTTTACTTATGCAGGCACATCTTTACTTACGCACATGACAGTGATCTTACCCTATACTCAATCCTCTAAAGGGACCAAACATGACAAAAATCTAATATAAATGTAATTTTCTGGAAAAAATAGTGCACTGTTTTTGTATTACTTGCTGACTTTAGCGTATTAGAAAAACCCCCCATAAAATGCACAAACATGCATTAGGTTTTATTTCTGCAGATAAAGATGATTTATTTATTTAAATGTGCAGAAGTGTTTTCTCTGTAGAGAATGTGTTCTTATTTACAAACTGGGAGCACACTACTCTAACCCTTAGATCATCTGTTAGACAAACAAGCTCTATTTACATTTGGCATTAAAGTCTAATCAGTGTGATGTGATTGTGTTGATCCGATCAATCAGGACATGACACGTTTACACTTGCCCTTTTCAAATTTACCTTCTTTATTCACACATTGAACGGATGTCATTTCCCTGTGTAATATTTACATTTTTAAAATGACACTGATGTGATGCTGGAGCAGAGTGGGCATAGCCTTGACACATTACTCCAGTCTTAAAAAGTGAAAACGTCAGTTTTTGTCAGTTATAGTTATATAACTATGTCAGTTATATTAAACTTCATATTAAAAAAAAACTGTATCTGTTTAATAGGTTTTATTTATATAACATCCTATCCTTTGGCCCAGAGATGAAAGGTTTGTGAGCTGATAAGTCACTAATACTGGCACAGATCTTTTCTTGATATTTGGCACTGATATTGTTTTTTTCATAATAACTCTTACCAAGTTGTTGGTCACTGCAAACCAACAAAGAAAATACACATATGGAAAAAATAAGAGACTGCATCATTTTTTTTTCTAGTTATTGCTTTTGTAATTTGTGGGAGTGTGTTACTATTGACCACACTTCCAAAGAAATAAAAATGTTTGGAGAAAATTTTAAAATAATACATTTGTATAATTTATTATTCAATGTTAAAAACACATAACTTACATTATTTTACAAATATGACCATTAAAATAGTAATGTGTGACTTTCATCCCATCAGAAACTGAATCAGGAGTGAAGCTGCTGGAATACAGCACATAGAAAAGCTGCTCTACAAACACCACTGCACTTACAGCACATACGGAGGCGTTTCTGATTTTGTACACAGCTCACACTGCAATAGTTCATAAAGGTATAGGAACCTGTGCATTTTACACACACACACACACACACACACTGCCGCAAATTGTACAAACAGAAAAAGGGGAAAGGGGGTCTCTTATTTTTTCCATGGCTGTATGTTCATCTTGCTTATTGTTTGCTTGGTCTAATTCTGCTGCTCCTTACTGGAACGTAGCATAACCGTAAACGCAAATGTAAACCTGCTGTCTTGTTCATCTTTAAACCTGAAAAATGCGTGTATTTGGGCTTAGCGGATCCAGTCCGTTTCAGTAGTGGCCGTTCCATCACTATTTCAGCGTGACCTATTTAACCCTGAAGAAGGCAGTCTCCTCGACGTGTATCATCACTGAGTTATACCACTTATCACCAGAAAAACTGTAAATTCTTATTGCAGAGACACTGCAGCAATATACCAGCCCTGACCTCGGAGTCCTTCTGATACCTAGCGTGCAAGCGTCCTTCAGGTAGACCTCAAATATCAGATACCCATACACACCTTCTGACTGTCAGTTTTATGGCTTGTCAGTTGCGTGCTTGGATGGAAATGTCACCATGACAGCTTTTTCCTACAAGCTATAAAATGTATTAATTACATCAGATTAGACACATTACAACAAACACCCTTATACCTCTAGAACCTTCACCTTAACTTCACTGTGCTCTATTGCTGCCCTCTCAATTCATTACTTTTTACAGTTATTTTATACTTTCTCTCTCTCTCTCTCTCTCTCTCTCTCTCTCTCCTTATATATATAATGTGTCGACAAGCTTCAGAGACTGGGTCTTAAAAATATATTTTTTTCATCTTTGCTCCACGAGAACATCAGCTTCGATGTGTCATTATGCGATTTGGCACTTTTTGGCAACACTGTATTCCACTCTTTTCAGTATAACTGTAATGTGGACACAAATGACGTTTTCAGCTATAGACAGTTACTGCAGTTTCAGAGCACACTCAATTTCTCTGTTACAGAGAGAGAGCAAGAAGCGTGAGAGAGAAAGTGAGAGAAAGGGAAATAAAGAGGGAAAGAGAGAGAGAGAGAAAGAGAGGGAGATAGATAAAGAAAAAGGAGATGATAAAGAATGGTAAAAATCTTAAGGTCATCGTGAACAGAGCAGTGTGTTCTCCTGTGGGCAGGAGTGAGACAGGCCGGGCTTGACCCAATTATTGCAGGTGCCCAAGCCATATACAACTCTCTCTCTCCCTCTCTCTATCTCTCTATCTCTCTCTCTCGCACTCCCTGTCTCTCTCTGTCCCTCTCTCTCTATCTCTCTATATCTCAATATCTCCCTCCCTCTCTCTATCTCTCTCTTTCCCTTTCTCTCTATCTCTCTATAGCTTCCTCCCTCTCTCTCTCTCCCTCTCTCTATCTCTCTATATCTCCCTCTCTCTCCCTCTCTATCTCTCTATATCTCCCCTCTCTCTCTATCTATCTATATCTCCCCTCCCTCTCTCTCTATCTATCTCTATCCCTCTTCCTCTCTCTCTATCTCTCTATATCTCCCCTCCCTCTCTCTCTATCTATCTCTATCCCTCTTCCTCTCTCTCTATCTCTCTATATCTCCCCTCC
>JBBPCY010000109.1:8061278-8078623 GCA_037974405.1 Brachyalestes nurse
CAGTACAGTCGGTGGGCCAGCAACCTCTTTAACACAGCTCGGACATGCTGGGTGTGTTCCTCTTCAGTCTTTGAATAGATAAGGATATCGTCTAGCTATGCGAAGACCCATCTACCCAGCATGTCATGTAGAACATCATTTATGAGCTGTTGAAATGCTGCCAGACTACTACACAAGCCAAATGAAATTAAATAAAGTTGCCTACAGCCCCCGAATCAACGAAGGCAGAGACACTGACCTTTTTGTGGCTGCACTGGATGTGGGCCTGAACCGGAAAACGGGAAACAGTCGGTGTAGTGGAGTTGGTGTTAATTATCCTGGGTGAAGACCTCCCCATCTTCACCGGGTCTCACCGGGTCGGAGCGGACAGATGGCACGGTCATGTTCCAGGGATGCACAGTATGCGCAGAGCCCCTTGCGGTAGCAACGGGTCCGCCCCGCCTGGCTCAGGGAAGCACGCCCTAACCGCATGGGTTCCCCGGCTCCGGAGTGGGCATCCAACGGAGGTTGAGGATCCGGGGTGGTAGCCACGATCTTGTAGGGCGCAGTACTAGGAGTTGGCGGCGGGGTACGAGAGACTGGCCTCAGACGAGAGCTCATGCGCTGGTCAATGCCCATACACAGTTGTACTAAGCCCTCCAGGGTCTCCGGGAGCTCTTGTCCTACCAATTGATCTTTAAGGTGGGTGGCCAGCCCCTCGTAGAACGCCGTCCGGAGAGTGGAGTCCCCCCACGCCGTTTGCACGGCGAGGATATGGAACTCTGCGGTGTATTTGCTCACCGGACGGTTTCCCTGCTGCAGGTGGTATAGTTTCAAGGAGACCTCCACCTCACCATCGGGATGTTGAAAGGCTGCCCTGAGGAGTTGTGTGAAGTTGTGGTAGATCTGACAGTCGGCGCTGTTGGCCTTCAGGACTACCGCTGCCCACTCAGCTGCCTACCCGGTAAGGAGGGAGATGAGAAGTGCGATCCTGCTCCTCTCGGTGGGATAGCAATCCGGCTGGAACTCAAAGATCAGAGACAGGTTGGTTAGAAAGACATCGCACTTCCCGTCTACACCATTCCATTTTTCCGGTAGTGAGATTTTCTGGGTAACTCGTGATGCAGTAGATTGAGGAGTAGATGATGAGGGAGGGTCTGGCTGAGACGGAGGTGTCACGGCAGGAGTAGCGGAGGGAGCCTGTTGCAAGATGGCGACCTGGTGATGTATCCCGGCCACCTCTTGATTCAGGGACTCGATCTCCGTGTAGCGTGATGGAAGAGCCCAAGCTCAGACAGAAGCGAGAGGGCTGGTTTTGTCACACTGTTTGATCTATGAACGCTCTTGACTAGAGTTAGATTCCCACCGGAACCCTCGTTCACACTCATGCACAGAAACAAAGCAGTACTCACAGGTCTGGCAGGAGTCGGTCTGGCAGACAGGGCGAGAATGAACTCAATGTCTGAGCACCAGAGGAATTCCCTTTTCCTGTTTTTATAGTCTGTGCATGTGACAGTAATGATCAGTTGGTGTTAGTGATTAGTCTTTGTGCTCTTGTCATTGCTTTAAAAGCCAGGAGTGCGGTCAGTGATGAACATAAAGGCAAGGAAGAATCTTGCCCGATGTATTTTAGTGTTAATCTCTCCTCCTGGCTCAACGGGCTGCGGAAGAACTCCGGTCTCCTCTGTAGTAAGAAGTTCTCCTCATTGACCTATGCCAGAGGACTCTGACTTGATTATTTGTGTCTCTCATGTTTTCCTAGCGTTAACCAGCAAGGCTGAAGCTCCCGTAGGCTGGAACTATCCCCAGTTGGTTCTGCATGAGACAGAGCTTCTGCACCTCGTACACCTCATGGCGAGGAGCGGCGTACCAAGTATTACCGAGTATTGGGACCATCTCAGTGGCATGAATCACCATCCCAGAACTGAACGGGTCCCATCCTCTTGTCTCAGAGAGAGAGAGACTGATTGTATTTCTGTTCTACCCTGCCCCTTGCTTTTAAGTGACTGTTCATGTGCCTTTTTGCTATTAAAGCCCTTTGTGTTTAACTTTTGCATCTGTGCCCTCCTTCCCTGAGAGGACATGACAATGGCAGAATCTTGTATTCCTGATGTGTAATATCATTCTGTACGTATTTTGCTGCAGTAAGCATGTAAGTTGATTTATACTCTGGTAAATGCATGCATGGGAAAAACAATGTTGGTAACTATATTCAGTACCATTCTACCAATGAAAAAATTTATTCATTGTTTCATTGCAGCAGACTGTGTACAGTGAAGCTTCCAAGCCAGACAGTTCCTGCTTATCAGGTAACAGTTAATACAGAAAGGCTTTCACAACAGCCCCCATCTACAGTCTTTGCCAATTCACTCAAAAGAGCCCATAACAGAATGAGAATAAACTAGGAACAATTTTAATTCATTGTGAAGAACCAGGGGTGTTGTTACACCCAAACTGGAAAGCATCAGATCTGAAAAATATTAGTAATTAGTAAACAACCAATAGCCCTGGACATAATCATAATCATCAGTCATCCCGTGTTTCCATGGAGACATGGCAACACTCAGCTGAGGCAAGCTAAAAATTCCCATATTGACAAAATGTTGAAGCAATAAGATAAGATAGCATAAGATAAGAAAGAATTGTATTTGTCATGAGCATGCTCAGTGCAACAAGAATAAAAAAAGATAACAGAGAATAAATTAAATTATATGTATGTTTGTAAAGGATCCCTGAGTTTTAACTGTTTGACCAGTCATGGAGAATAAAACACACAGATAAATGAACAGGATAAGCAGTGGATTTTGTGTTGTTTTTTGATTTGGAATTCTCACTGATCCATTGCTTCAAATACAGAGGGTTCAAAATTTTTGGGTTGTCTAACACAGTAACATAACATTCTCTTGCAGTTGTGGTTTTATTTATATTAACAAAGACTGTGGATGCTTGGGAGTCCATAGCTAAACAATTGTATAATTAATTAGCTAAAATAAATTATTTAAAGATTCAAATGTTAAAATATTTATTTTAAGATTGACTAGAGACCAATGTATGTGGTATTGTAAACCGATGTATGCTGATGTGCAAGACCATTTTGAACCTGATATTGGATATACTTCTATATCTTATGGAAAATTACAAAAAGATGCTAGATAACAGGATCGTAACTACTTATAAACTTTAGAAGCATTCATCATGCTAATAATAATAGTAATAATAATAATAATAATAATAATAATAATACTGTAAATAATAAGAATACTCCTGTAAAAAAAAGAGCGATACTTTCCCCCTCTCTCTTCTATGAAAGCCGTAACATTGCCATGATGGCCCCTGTCATGTTGATGGCTTTTTAGGTCCTCAATGTCTGCCATAGAACAAAATTGGGGGCTGGGGAAGAAATGGACCTATTAATAATTCACAATAGAAGAGCTTTTTCCCCAGCCTATTCCAGCCAGTGGCCTTGAGTACATCCCTGTGCTCTACATCCATTTATCAATTAGTGGCCCTTTTTCAGGGAGGCTGAACATTAACCCTAAGGAGAATATAGTTCATCTGAGAAAAGCTAGCTTTCTCCCACCAAACTGTACTCAGTCCATCTGGAAAAGATCAGATGTAAAAAATGTGATTCTTCAGTATCAATAAAAGCCAGAAATGTTGGATTATTCCTTCAGGTTTTAGTCCATCTAAGCTTGTGACTATTTAGGAAATATTCATCAGGCCCTAAATAAATAGCGATAGTTATACAAAATTGATATTTTCAGTATAAGTGATGGAGTAATATATGCACTTAAGTCCCTTCAGTGAGAGCATTTACAAGCATGTGTGTAATACAGTCATTACCTGTGATCAGATACACAAATGCCTGTGGATTTATCTTATAGCTGATCAAAGCTAGCATAATATAAAACATCTGAATGAGCTCAATAATTAAGTTGTTCAGTGCAAGAACTATAATAAGTACTGTTTATCTGATTGTGACCGTGGTCTAGAAGGCACAATGCTAATCTGATCTCCATGCCTACTGTGTGGAAACAGGAAAAAAGGAACTATCAAATTCAGCGAAGAGTTTTAATGTTATATAATTCTTGCCAGACTCTGATTGTCTGCAGCCGTTATATTACTTTGCACATGTGAATATCCAGAGACAAATATTCCTACTTAGAGAAGTCACCAGAGAGCAAAACTGTCTCTATTTTAAAACTGTAAAGCGATACCCTGCAAAATCTTTAAAGCGCTTAGTGCCAAAAGAGGATGTTAATCCCTCCTCCTGCTGAATTAAACATAGATTTTAATAAGACAACGCTTGAAAGTTATTTAAAGTTACCTCAGTAAACATGTTTGTGACTGCAGCCTTGATGGAGTTTTGCGCCGAAGGAATAAGGATCATAGCCTTTAATGGATTAGCTTCAGAAAGCCGCAGAGCTGATCAGACAGGTCATTCAGTGCTGACATGAAAAAAAGGGAAATTCATTTGAGTCAGCAAAACTACGAGCTTGGCCCAAAAACTTTCTCCTTGGCCTTTCACAAAACTGCTAAATATTCAACTCTGAGCCCAAGCTTAGAGGCCTCTTCTGACCCAACTCTGTCCACTTAGTCAGAGAGTATTAAATAAATCCATGTCTAATCAGCTGAACTGGTAGAGTAGAAAAGATGTTAAAAAAGATTCTCTGGCAGCTACAGTTTTTCTGGACTTTTGTACATTTCTACAGAAAACAGTGGATTATACGAGGGACGTTCAAAAACTTTCCGTACTTGTATGTTTTCGTAGGAAATAGTGAAGACTGGAAGAGTAGCAATTGAGAGGCGTGTCTGAGAGTTTAGTAGGTGATACATACACACATACACAAGTTATACATACACACATAATTATATATTTATTTAAGGTTATACATATGGAAGTATTTATAACTTTAATCATAAATATGATTAATCTAAAGCAGGAGCCCCTGGGGTCTGTAAATGGTAAATGTAGTTCCAGTGCTTTTTCTGTTATGTTGCCTTAACTTACATAAGGCTATCTGCAATGCGTTTTGAATGATAAATGAGCTGTGAGCAGAACGAACTAAAAGGAACTTGTATGTCCCCTCAGTTTGACAGCAGCATTTTTATTGGAACAGCATTTGGTGCTGACATTTCAGTGCTGCACAGAATTCAGTTTCAGTTCAAATCTCGTCATGGTCCCAAGAACTTTAAAAACATCTGGTGGAGGAAATTTGAATGTGAAAGAGAACATTTAAACTGGTTTCTAATTAGGTCTGATGGCTCCCATCCCCTACATTTTTAAGTCACTGTAATTTTAAGCCTGACATTTAAATTAGTTCTGTTCTGATTGGCTGTCCAGAACTGTAACTTATTCAGGAGTCAGGATTGAATATGAGTAAAGCTAAATCTTTATTGCTGAGTGGGTAAATCTTTATTGCTGTTGATTTCTAAATCATTCTTTTCTAGTAACATCAGAGGCTTTGACAGTAACATTACAACATCAGCATACATATTTTAGCCAAAAAGTCATGGCTTTAAGGATATTTGAGCAGGTAACTGACATTTTAGTTGCAGCATAGAAACTATTTGATCTTTTAATGTGATCCACTTTTGCCTTTCGTGGAACTGAAAGAATGATTAATGACCACTCACATCCCTCATTCTTAAAGATGGATTTTCTTTTTTTCTGTATTTTGTACAATGCTTGTATTTCATTCTTTCTTCATTAAATCTGAATTTCAGTATCTAATTAGGTGAGATCATATTCTGTTATATGAAATACTGAAAAATGGCAGGATTTTTGCCTGCTAAAATGGATTTAAATAAACATAACGTAAAATTAATTTGAGTAAAATCAAGACTTTTGACTCTTGTTTGAATTTCGAGCACTTTTATTTTATGATTATTTTATTATTACATATTTAATTGTATATATTCAAATATTTCATTTATTAGATTTCATTGGTGAATCTAATAAATTTCATTTCATTGATGATCCCATTGATCTGCATTTGACCATTTCTGCTGTAAAGCATTTTCTCGAGTTTACATCATGCTGTATGTTAAGTCCACCCAAAACATACACTGCCAAAATAGCCTTCACAAATTCTCTACATAAACATTAATTCATTTTCTGTAACTGCTTAATCCACACTGGGGTTGCGGGTACCTGGAGCCTATCCCAGGGTCTATGGGCACGAGGCAGGGACTCACCCTGGGCGGGGTGCCAACCCACTGCAGTGCACACACACACACACACACACACACACGGACACACATACACACACACACATCACTTGCTCACACACCCACACGTGTGCTCAATTTAGAAGCTCTACATAAACGTGTTATTACTGTGAAAATGAAACATGAGCATTGTTGGATGCTGTGAGCTGGCTCTCTTTAATTGGTTTACACTTTACATTCTCTATTCTCAAATTCAGATATTTAAAGAAAGTCTCTCAGTAACACTGATGTATGCATTAAAGAACTTGTCACTTAGATGCCTATTATAAGCTTCACATTACTGTGTTTAAGACATATTCAGCTAGAAATAAAATGACTGGAAATTTTTCATTGAGGTGCTATGAGCTAACTGAATAACAAGCTAATAATAATTTTTAAAGCAACTGAAAGAGTGTCCGCAGCAAATATTGTTATACAAGATACACAACTAGAAGCTGATTTTACAAATCAGGTAAATTTAAATCTGGTTTTCAATATAAACAATATTAAACATTTCAGGGGGTGACTAGAATATGCTGTCTTTATTTTACATTCTGTTACATCTGTGCTTTTGCATTACCGGCTGCATATTCTCCTTTGCTTAAATTCTGCCCTCCACAGGCTCAAACACACACAGCATGGGTTTGTGCATTCTGAAATAAGCAAAATATGCAGCAGTGTACATAGGCTGCGTCCCCAAAAGCACTGAAAATTTAAATGATGACATGCATCTTTCAAGTATCCAATATCTATTGTTCTATAATAAACAGAATGCTCAGCATATGGTAGAATACACTTTCCATTGTCTGGAGCAATTTGTGCTAAATTTGAGTGTGAGCAAGAACGTGACAACATAATTATGTAGATTTTTACTGTTAAATGCACAGGTATTAAACTGTTAAATGTGTAGGTGTCTAAGCCTTACATGCATGTATGTCTCACCCTAAAATGCAGGAGTGTTTAATCCTTAAATGCTTAGGTGTCGGATTGTTAAATGCAGGGCTTTTTTGCAAATCTTTGTCATAATAAGATTTATTTTATTTGTTGAAACACTAGATAAGTTAGAGGGGAAAAACTAGGTCATGGGTCACAAGCAGTCTGAAGTAGACATTCAAAGGTTACATTTATAAATGGAGACAGTGTCACAGTGTTATCCTGCAAGTCAAAGAGACAATTAGTGTCTTGCGGCAGCAAATGATGGAGAGCCATAGAGTGTTAGCCTTTGTTCTGTTTGACTGTGTTTGCTCTCACAGTGCTTTTGAGAATTGAAAAGCTGATTATTCTCCGCTCCCCTACAAGTGCTGTTACAGCCTTCAGCGATCGAGCATGTGCTGAGCTGTGTATGAGAGTCACACACACACACACACACACACACAAACATGGCCAAGCTTGGCTCATTACTGCCGAGACGCTATTTTTCTCTCTTTTTTTTTGAGGATGCAAATTAAGCTTGGCGAAACAATTAGGTAAGCCGCTCTGGTGCGGCCGGGGCTGAAATCAACAGGTGTGACATCAGGCAGAAGCTTTAATTCTCATTAGTTCATTTCAGCTTGATCTGAAACCCCTCTCATCATTACAGTTAGCAGGTTTAAGGGGTGCTGTTCCACACTTGCCAAAGCTTTGCCACAATTACACATAGAGTCACTCCAGAGATATTCACACTCCTTTCAGTAACTTACGAGTTTGTTTTCTGCTCAAAGTGGTCTTTGCAGAACTATGCATATGTTAGCTTAGTCTTTCCATTAATTTAGTTTCAAGTCAGTTCAGTCAGGATGTCAGTGCAAGTCACAACATTGCACTGGTTTATCAAACTGGAGTAGAACACACGTATGGGAATCCCTACTAATCACTGAGTTCAGGTGTTTCAGCCATGCCCACTGCTAACAAGTGTATAAAATCAAAGACATGCCATGCAATCTCTATCAGAAAAACTTTCAGTGAAATGGTTTAAGAACTCAGTGACTTTCTATCTTTACCACAAGTTAGTTTATGAGATTTCTGTCCTGCTAGATCAGCCCTGGTCAACCGTGTGTGCTATTATTGTGGAATGGCATAAGCAAGAATAAGTAGTATTTTACAGAGCAAAGCCACCAGGTGCTAAAGGAAATACACAACAATGTCTATCCTATGTTACGTTACTCTCTAATCTAGAAGCCATTTGGAACATCAGCATTGTTTGCTGGGAGCTTCATGAAATGGGTTTTTTATGACTGAGCAGCTGTTTACCAGCCTAAGATCACCATGCATAACACCAAGTAACAGCTTCAGTGGTGTAAAACATACTCCCACTGGACTCTGAAACAGTGGAAACGTGTTTTCTGGAGTGGGGGACCATGCTTCTCTTGTGGTCTACACGGAGCTCGGACATCAACACAAATGAACTGGCACTGGAATGCCAGCTGTGAGCCAGACCTTCTTATTCAACATCAAAGCCTGACCTCACAAATTCACTCAGGCAAACTCCAAAATGTTGAGAAACTTTCCAGTAAGAATCTAGATTACTATAGCTGCAAATGGCAGGGCGAGACCTCCATATTAATGGCAATAGTTATGTAACAGGATCGCCAATAAGCTCACATATGGTCAAGAGTCCACATACTTTTAGCCTTTTGATGTAGATTATCCTGTCTTATCAGTACTTTTTGTGATGTAGTCATTAGCTCTATGGAGTTTAAAAATGAAATGTCGATCTTTTAATGCATGAGCAGTGTCTTCTCAAAATTCACTCTTCCAGCCTCAAGCAAAGATAAAAAACAGCCAAACAAGAGAAACAAGGAAAACGTAACAGACAAGAGACCTGGAAAATAAGCATGCTAATAAAAACAATAGGTAAAGGGCAAAAATAGAGAAATGCTTTAGAGATACACTATAAGGAGGAAAGTACTGGGAAGCATGACCATTATACCAACTGAGACTTTAATGACATTGCATTCACGTGCATAATTATTATCATTGTAAAAAAATCCAACGGACTAGTTTGTCCAGTACATCCCACAGATGCTCAATTAGATTGAGATATGGGGAATTTGTATGCCAAATCAACACTGTGAACTGTAAGTCAGCATACACGTAATGTCTACATGAAAGAAAATGTGATCCATCTGATCAGGCCACCTTCTTCATATTAGGCTCAGCTTGGGTACACAGCTCCATTCACAATAAATGGACACTGTATACACTGTCATCCTGAATCATCCAGAGGTTAAGGAGTATGAAATGGAAGCCTGTGTCCCCCAGTGTCTTCTGGACATCTGAAACACTCTAAAACACATTGCATTTTAAAAGGTGGCAGCAGGGCACAATTTGTGATGTGTAAAACTGTTTATTCTAGTTTTTTTTTCTTTCAGCACCTTTTTTCCATATAAAATCTCATTACTACTCATTCATCTAACATTCGTTTTAAAGGTTTAATAAATGATAACATTGTGCTATTATCTTCTAACATCATAAATGTCTCACATTATAAATGTTCTAACTGAAAAGTGTTTAATCTCACTAATTGCCATAATCATTGTATCACCCTGGCTCAGTGTAAAGGCAGGCCAGAGAGAATGGCATTTCAAAGTTTGAGGAAAACAAAAGGACTACTCTGGTATATTATAACGAAGTAATGTTTTTGCTTTATCGGCCAGACCTGTGGAGAGGGCAGATAAGCTTAAGAGCTGCTTTAAAGAGAAGGAGAAGTGTGTAATAGAGAAGTGTGTGTGTGCGTGTGTGTGTGTGCATGTGAGCCAGGCGTTAGGGCAGTGGAGTTGGATTTGAAGCTGTGACCGTACTCAGGGGCTCAGTGCTGGAGCTGCTCAAAGAGGCTTTGATGAATGAAGCTGAGTGATTTCAGCACTGCGGTCAGCAACTCCACAGCAGCCAAAGCGTCATCACCTCCTAATCCGCTTCCTATCTCAGTCTGGGTATAGCATAAGACTGACACTCACACACACACACCCTCACATATATTCTCTCTCATTCTCTCTCTCTCTCTGTGTCTCTCTCTCTCGCTCCCTGTCTCTCTCTCTCTCTGTCTCTGTCTTTCTGTGTTTGTGCTGTCTGGTCTGTGTATGTGTGCATCAGTGACAAAGTACAAAGTCTAACTTTGAACAGTTGACCTCCCCAGGCTCCACACACAAATGCATTCTTCAGAGAACACTGGTTAAAATCTCATTCATCACAATTAAGGCCCGCAGAGCATAAAATCATCAAAATTTGCCAAAATACCTGCAACAAATTTGTAATTGATTTCAGATGAGATTTACTGCCTGTATGTGTGGAAGGCCACATTATTAGATCAGGTGGATTTATTTGTTACGTAATTTAGCTTTTTAGGGATAAACATCTCACTGATTGACAGGAGAAAGTTCACCAGCTGTTTTACCATCACTAGCTAAGTTTACGCTGCAGGTTACATGTCTATGTACTGTAGGTTGGCTGAAGCTGCTCTAAGGGATTTGTCCATGACATTTTCTTCACTGTCATACAATGAGAAAAACACCATGGACAAAACAGAAGGTACAGCAATATGTTGCCTTGAGTTATATTAATACCTCTGTGACAGTAATGGACATAGAGACAACCTGAAGAAAAAGAGACATTGTGTCAAATTATATCCATGCCCTTATAAATAAAGGTACCAATAAAGGGGTCTTTGGAGGAATGTCATAAAAGAAGCACTTGAAAGACCCTTGGATTGTTCTATACCATTTTTAAATAAGCATTTACAAAAAATACACAAAATACACAAAACTGCATGTTCTCTGCCAACATATATTCACATGTATTTTAATTTTCACTGCATCTACCATCCAAGAAAGTGTGTCTGCCGATTTGGCATATTTCCCTTTCACAGAAAGCATCTGAATCTACAGGCTGTTTTTGCTGCTGGAGGCTGTTTCACAAGTGTCCCGCTTCGCTGAACAGCCACTCCTACTCAGTCAGCCTGTCATTTCATTCAGGGGTGTCTCAGATGAACAGGAGGGTGTACAACAGCAATATAATGTCACATACTGCAAATATTAATTTACTGTTTTACTGATTTTAACTCCTTTTTTCCATTAATGTTAAGAGGTCCTCTGTGAAGTAGGTCAAGTAGGCTTTTATGGTCATTTCAACTGTATATCAGAACACAGTGAAAAAAAAAACAACATTCTTCCAGGACCATGGTGCAACACAAAACACCACCAGACTGCACACAGTTCAGACAGAACAGTATAGAGCTAAAAATAGATTAAAAACAAAAACAATACAACAGGACAGTGTATAGTGCAGCCAAAACAGGCAAAATAAAACTGTGAGTGAAAACAGTGATGCATCAGATACTGTATTCTAGCAGTAAAATAATGAAATATGCAACAATGTAAAGATTTGTTACTGGATAAGAAGGTAACAGAAAATATGACTGAATAGCAATGGCAGCAGCAGGATATGAAATGTAATATAAACCTCAACATTTCAGTGAGGGAGAACTGGAGAAACAGCGTGTTTGCATGTGGAGAGTACAGTTCTGATTTAGGAGTCTGATGACTTGGGGGAACAATTTAACATCCTGAAAGTGAAGGCCCGTGTTACATTTTTCCAAATGGAGAGAAAAAAGGGTAAAGAGAGTGTATGTGGGGTCATCCACAATGCTAGTGGCTTTGCAATGCAGCAAGTAAAAGTCCATGACAATGCTCTCTATAGTACTCTAGAGACGTCTGGGGATTAGGATGAGCTCTCCTCAGTATGGAGATATGTTGTTGGGCTTTCTTGGCAATGGAGCTGGTGTTGAGGTTCTCCACAATTTATACACCAAGGAACAGTAATGCCATGTCTTGATGATGTGGTTCAAGTTGCATTGCTGCACAGTTGAGAAGCAACAGTGTGAACAGCAGTAGACTGAGCACAAAGTCCTAGGTATGCTCAGTATGGTAGTACCGGAGATGATGGTTCCAATCCTGATTAACAGCATTCTCACAATTGTCTAGATGGATGATAGCCACATAAAAGAATGGTGGTGGTAGCATCAAATTCAGGCAGGAAATTGAGGATATCTTGGACACAGGGATGATGTAGTGGCTCTGAAGAACACTGGCACATCAGCCCTGCTCAAATAAATGTTAAAGACATCCGCTATCTGGTCTGCACGTCCTTCAAGTGTGTTAATTCTGAGCAGAGTTCTATTCGAATCAACCACAGTCATGCAGAACACCTGGCCGTTGGGGGAGAGGTTGTCTTCTTTGTTGCAGTGTTGTTCTGTGTCTTCAGTACATCTAGAAGGGGGGCTCATGATCACAAGCAGGTGGAGATGTCCTGCAGTTAGTAATCTCATATGCGACATATGCTGTGTGTCCCTGGTGGGCTGGAAGTGGCCATCAATTTTCTGAGCGTGTACACTGTACTGTGCTGTGCTGCTTTATCACCTGATTTGATGGCAATGTCTTCGGCATCCATGGTTTTTGTTTGGGACATGTGATCTTGGTCTCGGAGACCGTAACATCAATGATGTTGATGTTGCCAGTTACTGATTCCATGTACTGCTCCAGGTTGGTTACAACCTCCCTGATGTCCCAGTCAGCGTTAGAAGTTAGAAGAGCAGAAATGGTTCCTAGGGGCCAGGTTCTTCACTGCTTGAACACATGCTTGGCACATCTGATGAGTGGTCTTTATGCTATAACAGAGATGTGGTCTGAGTAGCTTGCTGGAAAATCCACATAATGATGGAATACAGGCAGTACTGCCTTGAAATTTGAATGGTTAAACCCTCATGCAATAATAAACAGTCCAGCCCGATGTGAGTTTTGAAGTTCACTGATGGCTCAGTAAAGTTTGGCAAATGCATTCTTTCCGTTACCGTTGGGTAGAATGTACACTGCGGCTACGAGCACAGTGGTGATTTCCTGCAGTAAATAAAATGCTCTACACCTAACAGTCACAAACTCCACTAACAATTACATTATGAAAGACTAGAATATTCATACACCATTCATTGTTGATGTAAACACAACAGGCCTCTCCTCAAGTCTTACCAGACAGAACTGCATTTCTGTCAGCACAAAATGCGGAAAGTATGTCCAGCCAAGGACAGTAAATTGCATCATATCCTACTCAGCGTAAACAAGCCTTAAAAAGTTAAATATATATATATATATATATATTGCTTCCCTACACTGTGGTCTCCAGCACCATCTGATAACCACACCCCTTACCCTCCCTGCTCTACTGAGACATTCAGTGAAAGCAATTGTTAGTAATGGGCTATGTCGACACTCAGTGCCCTCACATAGGAACGAATGCTATGAATCATACAAAGTTGGACAACTGATGCTAAAATGCCATTGGCAGAACAGGCGGATATAAGTAAATGCGTTCTATGACATCAAGAGGACATCAGAGGATAGCGAGAGAATAGTACATTTGGAGTTGTAACAGTAAAATACTGTTTGTTTATTTTATGACACAGGCCCTTTAAAGTTTAAAGAACCTCTACATAATGTAAAGACCCAAGCCAGAACTCATTTCAGTATGTTTATTTCTAAGAGTTCATTCTGCTACTCTGCTGCTGAGCATTCTCTCATGCATGCTTTCTCTCCTCTTTTCATCCAAAATTCCATGACACATTTTTTACCAGTTTAAAAGATGCTTTCTGGTGCCACTCACAGCTAATGTGTGTTTAATAATTGTGAAGATCCTGCTAAAAAGACAAAGAATCTGTCACATGCACAAAGAATCTGTCACGTGCAGCATAAGGTATATAAACAGTAAACAGGTACATCCGTGTTGCTCGTTCATTGAGTCAGCTCTCTCATGACCCTGCCGTCTCAACCCTGGTTCACGTGAGTACTGACTTACCTTTGTGTGTGGATGAATGTGAACGCTGTTTCCGGTGGGAATCATACTCTTTTGTGGAGCGTTTGCAGAACAACGTGCGTGATTATACCAACCCTCTTGCTTCTATCCGCGCTTGGGTTCATCCATCACGCTACAAGGGCGAACTCCTGGTCCAGTAAGTTCTTGTTTATTCTTCTATGTGACAGAATCCCAGTATGCAGCTGTGTCTCTTTCTAAAACTTATTGAAAGCTTCATTAGGAGTGGAGCAAAAATGAGTGAGCTAGCGAATTACACAGTATAAGCAATGGGGCTATTTTGTCCATATTCATAGGTAACAGTGCATCATACAGTGTCATAAACCACTTAAGCATGTATATTAGAGACAACGGGTCAAAGCAGGCTTGTAGGCAAAGTGGTTTTTATATTGTTTTTTCCCACTTAAATACACATAACTGCAACATAATCATTCCCAGAATATTGAATATAGTGTGTGTTTTATATATCGTGCTTGGTGTAAGTATGACTGTGGGCGCGACACAAACTCTGACACAGATCAACAATCTAAAGAGTTGCTGATCAGATCATTTACATAAAGTTTGCAGATTGAGCAGGTTGTGCGTAAGTTTGTTGTTGCAGGTGTTTATATTTGCACATTATGCAAAGCATATTGACAGAATCTGTTTGATGGAAATTATCAAAAAATTCAAAAAGAATATGGTAGGTGATATCATGTGTCATGGAATATGACACATATATGCAGTTTAGAATTTCAGCATGCCACTTAAAAACCAATTCCTGCATCTCTGGTCTCAGGGAACTGTGTGACATGCCATTTGCACAGTGCTAATTATTGGGGTATAAGCTTCCATTGACTGTTAGCTGTCTAAACAAAACTATACAAGAAAACCTCAGACACCAAACATATCTTGGCGTATCGATCACATTTTGTTTAAGGTGAAAAACTGTGCAAATTTTACTTTTCACTGAATCATCAATTCAATACCAGCTTTGGTATATAGGCTTAGGACTGAGGACCGAATACATTTCACTGTTCGTCCAAGAGGATTCATCGGTTCATATGATCAGTGTTGAAAGGTTTTTACCATTAAACCACAAATCCATCATTGAATTATTACTACACACTCAACCCATGTCAGTTCATTTTGTGATTCTTTTTCCCCTTCAGTTCTTCGTATCCCTATCCGCCTAGTTCTCTATCAGTCCATGAGAAAAAAGGTTCAGTCAGACACTAAAACACTCCAAACTCTAAAGTAGGAAACTTTACATCATCTTTTCATCATATTTCATTCAAAGATAGAAGCCACTGAGCATGAGACGGACAGCTGTGCTAGAGTTTCCACAGCTCCGAGTTTTAATTGGATCTCTTTGGAGTAGCCTGGACTCTTGTGGTCACTAATATAATTTTGTCACTGACAAAATCCATTCTGCTGTTTACATTCTTTAAAGGAATTCTCCAGGACTTTTTCAACACAGTCGCTGTCTACTGCAAAGTGCCTAGGGTAGCATAGTGGGTGACATCACTGGTCTCTATGCAATAGCTTTGTGTTCAATTACTTGTCATGGCAAGCGCACCATGCTACACCAATAAGAGTCCTTGGGCAAAACTACAATCCTTCATTCTCCTACATCTGTAACATGATTAAATTCTAGGTTGCTGTGCAATATCTGCCAAATACCAAAATGTAAATGCTTCATCTGTATAATACTACAGACAGCAATATCAACATGTTGTTTCTCTGTGTGTGGACTACAAGGGAAAACATATAGATTTGGCAGAAGTTGAATGCTGTGAATAAAATTTTGCAATACCGGACGATATAACAAGAATTCAATACAGTAGTCGATTCACTTAAATGGTACAGGTGTTGAGTTATGGCAGCATTAAATATTTATAATGTCTTATCCAAAATAATGTTTTATCCAATTTTCCAATTCTAGAGCCAACCAGTATAAAATTAGCTCCGGTTGCTTTCATGTGCCCTAACATCCGTGGTGATCAGAGCCACCTGTGAAAGCTCCACCCACGCCGCTACATCCATAACAAATTACAACACATGCCTTTTCTCGAAAACTAGTCTTATTTGTGGAAAAAGGAATGATGCAGATTTACAGCTTAATGATCAAATCCCTTTGACTGAAAAATTCATCAAAGTCTTCAGAATGTGTGGTTCACAAACACTTACTGTCAGAATTCAGCAACTGCTCACTGACTTAGAAGTAAAGGTGCTTTCAGTTCTTTTCTGGGCTCAAAGAAAAACACATGGAATTTATTGTCTGGTGTAATTGACCATACAGTAAAGAAACAGCAGATAGAGATTAAGATAAGAAAATGCTTTATTTTAAATGTTATACAAAGTGATACCTTGCATGGCACTCTGCAGTCTGGTTCTGTATTTTATCTTTACTCTTTTTTACTGCAGCCCCAGTTTCTTTCCTGTGCCACTTTTTTTGTCTTTTTTCTTTTTTTTTTAAATCCACATCCATACTCTCTACGCTGGGTCATCTCACATTCAGTAAATAGAGTGGGATTGTTTAGTCTATTTATTTATGCAAATAAACACTGAGTCAAGTACTATTGACATTTTACTCCATGAATATTTAAACTGGCAAATATTTGCAGTCTGATAAGTCCTGCAATTTGTCTGTATGTACATGCTGGTGCTTCTAAATGTGCTTATTTAGGGAGAAGAGGAAAAGAGAGTGAGAGCGAGAGAGAGTGAGGGAGAGACATGGAGAGAGCACTTTTGTTAGAGTATTTTTCAGTCAAAAGTTCAAAGCAGCACTTAGACATTAATGCAGAACGCTGTTTTATTAGTGCAGATTTACATACAGTTAGCTGAACTGCAGAACAATGAGGGTGTGTTATTTCCTCTTGGGCTTTGATCCTGCTTAAAAGAGAAGCTTCTGGGGGACTTTGCACAGGTGGAGGAGGTATGAATACATAATTTGTGTGTGTGTTTTCACACATTTTACCTGTCTGTAGCAAAACCAGAGAAAACAGGTCTGACCTACAGCAATGCCATACAACAGGGGTCCTCACCATTCAACTCACCAGACTGTGCTGGACTCTAGCCCTCCAAAATTAGCCCTCTATCTCTCTAGCCCTCTTATTAGGACACACTACAACGTTTAGGGAGGTGGTGCATGTCAAAGTAACATCAACATTAATCCCAGGACCCAAGGTTTCCCAGCACACTGCAAAATATGATTTCTAAGAAAGTAAAAAAATCCTTATTTCAAGAGAATTTGTCTTTTTTTTGGGTCTAAATAGAAAAATAATCTTGCCAAGCATGTTCTACTTAAGAAAATTAGTCTTATTTTAAGAAAATATATATAA
>JBBPCY010000109.1:8078723-8116815 GCA_037974405.1 Brachyalestes nurse
TATTTCAAGAAATCTTACCAAGTGTAAATATCTTACTGCACTGGCAGATAATTTCACTTGTTTCTAGTCTTAAGCAGATCAAATTAAATATTTTATTTCTTATATTTAGAAAGTCATTTTTTGCAGTGCAGATCATTGCCCAGAGCATCACACTTCCTCTGCTGGCATGCCTTCTTCCCAAAGTGCATCCTAGTGCCATCTCTTCCTCAGGTAAGTGACGCACATGCATCCAACAATCCACATGATGTGAAAGAAAACAATCAGTGTACTAGGTCTTCCTCCATTGCTTGATGGTCCAGTTCCAGGATTGGTCTTATCTTGTCCTTTGTTGGCTGTGTCTTTCCCTTTTTTGAAATGATGGATGTGACTGTGCCATTGATGGAATACACCTCTGCAGGTGAAGCTTAGGAGGTTATAAATTTAACCTTCAAAATCTTCTGTTTCTCTTCCCCTGGTCCTCTGACCTCAGGTTTTCTTCCAGTATAGACTTCACTCACCTCTCATACAAACATTGCAGTCATACTGATCACTGATAAACAAGCCTTATCATTGTACTTAATTTCAACATTTGGCATTATTTAAAGACTATGTGTGTTCCCCCTCCTTCATCACATGCTTGAGGCAGAATGGTGACTAGTGGAACTAGTGGTTTTGTGTCACTTCTGCCTTAGTCACCTCTATTTTGGGGGAAGCTGGTAGCTTAGTGGTTAGGGTGTTTGCCCTGTGTGGGTTTGGAGTTTGATTCCCAGGAGTGCTAAGCATCTCTGAGGTACCCTTGGGCAAGGGACTGTCCCCCCACACTGCTCCCGGGAATTTCATGCTGTTCACACTGTGTGCTGTGGTGTGTTCACATATGATGGAATTTTCACTTTGATATTAAACTGTGATAGTAGGGGCTAAATACAGTGTACAAAGTTTTAGGGTAGTGGTGAGTGTTTGGTTGTTTTAGGGAGCACATATTTCTGTTTGAGATTCATTTGTAAAATCTTGGTAGTGTTGCAGTAAAAACAGTTAGAGCAGTTGCCTCAGGAGTGCATCCCTGAACTTGAGGGGGCACTGCTTTTAGTGTATAAATATCCACTGTATAACTGCATGAACACTGGGGTTAATTCAGTCCAGATAGAAAAGAATCACTCCTTCAAAACAATCACATTTTGTTGCTTTGCACCCTGAAATAAAGACACACACACAAAAAAATCTATCTGTACTTCCTCAATGCAACTTATGGCATTCAAGTGAAAGGTATGACAGCAACAATTCCAGAATCATTGTGTCAGTACTTTGTAGAAACGCCCTTTAACTTTAATTGCTACCTTGAGTCTGCTGGGCTACTTTTGTAGACTGTGCAATATTTGCATGCTTTTCTTTACAGAACTACTCAAGCTCAGTTAAATTGGATGGTGATGGTTGGTGAACTGAAATCTTCAAGCAATTTTACTGATTTTCAATAGGGTTTGTCTGGGCTCTGACCAGGCCACACAAGGACACTGACCTTTTTCTCCTTCAGCCAGTTTTGCTGGAAGGTTAACCTTCTTCTTATTGATAATGCTCTGACAGAGAATTTGATGGTATGTTCTCCCTGACAAGTAGCCCAGTCCATATGCCCCTTGGTACCCTCTCTGAACAGTTTCCTTGTGGTACCAAACACTTTCAAGTTCTTAATTACACACTTTACTGTTGATAAAGCCATTGAATAGTTTTGCAGTAATCCCCCGACTTGCCGGTCCTTGATATTTTGGCAGTGCCACCCGTAGTTGATTGTTTGCTTTCAGTTACACTACCAAGCATTGGAATGCTCCAAGAAAAGCTATTTTTATGCTAAACTAATCAAACTGATCTGATGCTGAACTGATCACAGGTAGAAGCCAGTTCGTTTGGTGTGCAATTGAAAAGATGATTAGTTGTGGTTAAACTCAAAGAATGTAAAACTCAAAGAATGTGATCCTTTATCCATTCCAGTGATGCTTGCTTACTTATTTATTTCTGTTCCAGAATCTTTCACTTGTTGCACTGAGTAAATATAGCTGGATGTGTGTGTGTGTGTGTGTGTGTGTGTTTCTTTGTTTCAGCCTGCAAAATATTTTGAAGGCAATGATTATTTTCTACAAAATGTAGTTTGGTGACCAGAAGGGCTGGTCAGAAATTCCTCCTGCTGGAAGATCTCATAATGTGTGATCCACTGTTGCTGATCAGTCATGTAGTGTGCAAACACAACAACAATTACAGATTCACAATTACAAGACAGTAAATTATGTGGTATAAATACAGCCATCTTACTCTCTTTAAAACTCATGTAGTATGTCAAAGGCTTTGGGCAGTTGTTGGAAAAAGACTTTTGAAATTTGAACTTTGTAAACATATGTGTTGGCTACAAAATGGCAATTTGTAAAAGAATAGGACTAGGTACTTTTTCTCTGCTCTCTGCTTATAAGTTGCTTCCAGGGGCATACTGGCAACATTTCAGGTATTGGAGAAAGTCTGATAAGCAGTCATGTGTTGAGTTTGCCAGGGATGCACTTCAACAGATAGTGTTCTTCATTGGAAGTAGCTTCTTTTAAAGATTTGCGTAATCTGATAGGACTAGAGCAGTTTAATATTTGAATTTCAACTGGGTTTGCTGAGCATAGAGTATGAAATGTCTCTGAAGTTGCTATTCTAATGGATGAGTGTGCTAGCACTTTAAGGGAAGCTTGGTAAAACTGTCAGGTTATGCTAACGCAAAAACTGTTGCTGCTAAGCTTTTTGGTCACTCCGCTAAATGTTCTTGGTCTGAGTCTCTCTGGTTGAACTGTGGTCTATATTTAAGTGCTTTTGGTCAAGTTTGTAATTTTTATCATGACAGGGAGACACTGGAAAGCAGAGTGCCCTGTACAAGAACTTTAGCTGAAACATGTTAAACCAGCTACTCTCAGTACTATATTTAGCATAGAAAAGGTTGGTGCTGAGAAGGTGTTTAATTCCCTGTTAAAGTCCCTGTAAAAATTCTCCAGAATGCAGGAGCAACAGATTCATTTATTCTCGCTTCTGTGCAACCCTTTTTTAACCACTTGGATTCTGGTGCTTGTGTACCAGGAATGGGTTTAACCTGTGCTCAAAGTGTGTCTGTGTTGTGGCTTTGTGGAATGATGTCCACATTGGGGCCTGTACTTTACAGTAGCTTAATTATTATACTCTGAATTGCTTCGAAACTTGTTTGGTTGGCTAATGTGCCTGTTCAAAGTGATCTAAGCTGGCTGAGCTGTTAACCACGCTGCATGTTCTATGCATAAGGACGTTCTATCATTCCGTCCTGTGACCTACTGGATAGTGATGTTCTTGTTGCGGTTTGACCATCGGGATGGAATTTTCTGACTATAACCCACTTACCTTTTTGAACTCTCTGCAGAACACGAAACAGAGGCACATGCGGTGGGCTCTGCTTCTCAAACCATAAAACTTGAACATATTAAGAGCATGGATAATATTACAGCATGTGCATTGTCCCGTGCACCTTGTAACTCTTCAAAATGTAACATATCCTCTACCATTGTCCTTTGCAGGTTCTGATCTCCTTTTAAAATGTTCCTAGCTGTCAAGTTTGCTGGGCTTAGAGATGCTGAATTTCGAAAAGTTGTGTAAAGGTGAGTTTGGCAAGTTTTGTTTATGTAAACAGATATTATTCACTTCACCTGTCGGTGGTTTTAATATTATGGTTGATAGGTTATACATGTAAAAATTAAATTTGATGACAGAACCAGGAACATACTTATGGAGGACATCAAACTGCACTCGTGAAATTGTCTGACTAATGCCGTAAGTCCATCTTATTGTTCGGTGATCTCATGTTGCTCATAATAATGAAAGGTTTGTATTGCCTCCTCCGCTGCTCACCAGACTCTTGTCTGTTCCTCGAGGCTCTTTTTCCTCGACCTTTATCTGCTCCACAGCATCCTTTTTTCATCTTTCGCCTCTGCATCTCCAAGGGAATGTCCAAGATGACCACGCTGTTCTTTGTAGCGTGTTTCCTCAGTGAGATTAGCTGGTCAAGGGTTTAAACAAAGAGCTGGTCACTGCCGCTAGCTGCATTAGCATTAGCAGCATGCGGGCAGCCCGAATAAAGAGCCATAGGTAGCAGAACCACTCTCAACCCTCATGGTTAGAGAGGACACAACTTTTTTATATTAAATATACTGACTTACTGTTGTAAACATGAACAAGAAAGTTTAAAAACACTAAAATAAAAAAGATGGGACATGGAGCAGTCATAAACATGCGATGGCAGGCTCACACACACACAGAAGGGAGGTCAGCTTAGTTTTGGAAATTAAAGAAAATTCACTGTTAGTTAGTTTAATAGTTCAGCTTAATATGCAACAGAAAACATTACAATGTGTGATAATATAAATCCCAGACTGATAAAATGTAATTATTAAAAGTCTAACAGATTAAAGCTTTTCAAACCCCCCCTGTAGAATTAGCATGATCCAGGACTGTGAAATACATATATAGCTTAGTATTAAAAAGCTAACAGTAGTTTAATGACAATGTAAAGTTAGCTTTGCGAGCTAATATGCAAGCTTGCTTTATTGTAAGCCAATCTCAAAGCGCTTGCTGGATAGACTAATGAGTTTATCATTTAGCGCTTGATCGCTTCAAATCTGATTTTGCCCCCAGAAATAAATGCTTAATTAGATTAAGCTCCATCAGTTCTTCATTGTAATTTCAGTGATTTTCAGTGACTTTATGTACCTACAATAACAAATTATTTGCAGCCAGAGCCTTGTTCCTTAGTCTTTCTCTTATTAATTAAAATAAGAAACAAAAAAGTTCAGTAAAACAGTACAGAAAAATAATACGTCAACATAATTTTTTCCACTAAAAACATGAACTGAAAGACAATAACTGTTCTGACGTGAAGTTTATTCATGTGAAATTGACTGCGGTATTTGAAAAGAGGTGGAGCTTCCAGGGAGCCAATTCCCCCAAACCCCACCTTTGAGAGTGGTCCACAGAGGTGACTAAAAGTAATTAAATGCCTTTAAATTAAATCAGGCTGTCATGCTATAACAGTCACCTAAACTCATCCCAAGAAAAGGTTAAACTGAAGAGAAAAAAGAACCTAGTGTTGGTTTCACTTAATTGCTTTTTTTTAAACAACCATTAACTAGCTTCAAACTCTAGTGACCATTAAATTGGGGGTAAGAGTTTGATAAAAGAAAAAAATGACTGCAAACGAAGTGAAAATGTGGGAGAAAGGATGATGGAAGTAACAGACACTGAGACAAAAAAATTAGGAGGCAGCAAGATTCAAAGAACGTTTATTGTCATATGTACAATAGAAATCACATCTGTGCAATGAAATTCTTTCTTTGCTGCCCACACGAGTTTTTTTATATAAAATAAGTTAGTAAAGACTTAGGTGTAATGTGCAGCTGTAGATAAATATTAACTGTGTATTTGCAAAATGAAGGAAATGTGCAATAGAGCTTAAGGTGCAAATATTACAGTATGAGGTAGATGAAGGAGATGTGCAAAGGAGCTTAATGTGCAAAATTACAGTATGAGATAGGTCAGCTGTTAAGGAGTCAGATGGCAGTGGGGAAGGAGTTGTTTAGTCGGGGGTTTCACACTTCTGAACCTTCGTCCTGATGGCAGAAGTGTGAACAGTCCGTGTTGGGGGTGGATGATAGACAGTAGAGTGAGATGATAAAAGAAAAAGCAATTAAGTATCTGGTATGACTAATGATAATTCCCTCCTCCCCACTTTTATTACCGTACAGTGGCCATGGGGGACTGTGCTAGTGTGGCCAATACTGGGGTTTGCCCACCTTGTCTAAGAGCATAGCCCCACCATTTTGTTTGAATTATGTAAATCCAGTGCACCAGGTTTCAGTGTATATAAACAGGACAAAGTGTGTTTGTTATAGCTTTTTATCCTAAAGCATGTTATTTTGATGGCTCTTACTACAGTGATTTTTTTTTCTCTTTTCAGATGGCTGACCTGTTTCTCCTCTGGGTTACTGGGTTTGGCTGAGTGTCTTTATTCATCTTCCAGCTTTGTCCTCCTTAAATTTAGAGCAAACATCTGTCTTTCTGACTCCTCCACCTACCACCTGGGGCCTACAAGTGACATTCTGGGCGTTTCTGTTCTGCAGCAGCTGGCCTTTTATGGCCAGGACACTTTCCTCGGCCACTGCGGACACACGCTGCTCCGGTTACGCCCCTTCAATTTCCTTCACATTCAGCCTGCACTGATTGATGGCTTGATATGTAGATTTTCACTCTTCATACTAATCTAGTGATACTTGTGTTTATTATATTTAGTACTGAATTTGTTTGGCATGTTCATTAGTAACCTGACCTTTACACACACACACACAAACACATACACCTACCTACACACACACACACGCACACACTCACACACACACAATGTAACAGAGCAGAGTTTAATTTGAAGTGTTTATGAGATTCGGATTTATGGAAATTATTGCTTTTGCTTCATTTAAATCAGAAAAAAAAAAACTAAAATAAAATGGCATATTACAACTTGTAGCTCACTGAGACAAGTGGGGGTTATGTGGAAACAGCAGGTCCTGTACTTTAAATCCTTCTTTGTAAATAGTTAAAGATGAGCAAATATTGTGGCTTTGTAGATTAAGAAAGGCTTCAGTGTGTTGGTATTTATAACTCTATAGGTTGGGGAAGGCTTGTTTGGCCTACCATCAGGAGGACTTTATTTATCCTGGTTTTGTAAAGGAGCTTCAGTTCAGCATTACTGACTCCAGACTGGCTTGGCATTTCCAACAGGAGATGCTGAAGGAGCAGATCAGTGTGTGTATCCTCTGCCTAAATCCATATTTAAGCAGCTGGCAATGGTGGCCCTGTTATAACACACAGTTGTATAATCTGGGTAAGAGGCCACTCTAGCCGTTTTTTTCTGCTCAGTGAAGCACTAGCAGGATGTGTTGAGAGTGGACCGGATCAGTGGAGCTGCCTAAGAACAAGCCCAACACACAGAACGACTCTGGATACAGGAGGATGTTTGTTTTATCTTCTAGAATTTGTAATTGCTCCACTAGCAGAATCAGAACACTGCTTTTCTATAGGGAAATTATAATAACACAAGGGATTTGTCTTGGCAGTAGAATGAAACAAACAAGTAATTAAAGTAATTAAATAACAATAAGATAAAATGTTTAAAAGTCTGTAAGAAAACCCCAATATAATTAAGTAATTTATTTTACTTTTTCAGATTTTGTCTTTCCAGTGTTTGGTATAAGAATAAGAAGAAGAAGAAGAAGAAAAATCACCAGAGCTGTAGAACAGCTTCAGAGCTGTAGAACAGTCCACAAATAGAATACTACAATCAGTGAAAACAGATGACCAGATGACCAAGTGTCTGATTTCCTACCCTTACAATTAAACAGGTTTTTTGTTGACTCAGCTTGAAGTAAAAAGCTGTCCTGTATTGAGCCCCATTGAAAATAATAATAATAATAATAATAATAATAATAATAATAATAATAATAATAAATTTCAGTGTGAAAGGACAGGACTAAACTACTGAAGACTAAAATGAACTTCATCACAGTTTATTGTCACTTATTTCAACACAAACTTGTGTTATTGTTATCAGATATTTTCTTCAGAAGGGTCCTTTTTTCTTCCTATTTTTGATCATTACACAACATCCCTCCTTCCACACTTTTAAAGAGATAAAAGCAACAGCCTGAGCATTTTACTAACTATTAGTTTAATAAAACAGAAGAGCTCCTGTTGTTACCTGAGGATGAAAGCCTAGGCTGCTTCTACTTTAGAAACACTACCAGTCTGTATAATTCAAACACACACCAGCCCACACGTAAAAGACTAAGGCCATGTATTATTAATGTATTATTAATGCTGTCCTTGCCTGAATGTCTTTCTTTATCTGTGATAGGCTTGAATCTTCTATACTTAGGTTTGAATGGCTTTAATTTGCAGTTTGGGTTGAAAACATGTGGATAAATAATGGATTACTAACACATCTGTTTCTGCAAAATTGACAGCTTTGTCTTTACTCATGTAGTCACTTTAGCCTCAAACTGCCTCAACCCTTGTTTGTGTCTGATTACACAGCGTGAGAAAAGCCCACAGGCCAAACTGCTGGGCAGAAATTCAATATTCTGTGTTTTCACCTTTGTACAAAACAAAATTCCTCCAAGAACCTTCTTCGGCTTTACTGCAGAATCAAAGTAAATGAGCCCGGCTTGTTCGGAGTGTTAAACTTTTCTCTTTTCTTGCTTGAAAGCCTTTGTAGTTACTTGGGGCTTCCTGCTCTTGTCCAGCTCCCAGACGGCGCTGCCCTTTGTGTCTGATGGATTAATAAGGTTATAATCTCACAATTAAAACACATTATGGCCATTCCTCACTGGCACTCAACAGACTAATCCTGTTAAAGTGGAACACATTTGGAGAAGACCATATACATCAGAGGGATCTTTGATTTTTCTCTCTTAACAGAGCCAGGTTGCTGTTTTTAGTGAGGTGGTGAACAAATTTCTTGCTGCACTTAAATGAGGCCTCCCTGCAGAATACACACAAGAGGGAAATGAACATGGAGTGTGTTAGAGCTATAGTTTCAAAACTGAACAATAGTAAACTCTACCAGTTTGCAGACAGTGTATAGTTTTCCTACAGTGTCTCCTTCCTTCTGTGTGTTTTCCCATGTGGACAGAGTGAATAAATACACTACTCACTTCCAAACAATACTGCTGTTAATAATTCAGACCAAACTTTCTGTGTGTAATTGTTTTAGCCTGGTCAGCTATGCTGTCCCCGCTCACAAGTGAACCTTTAGAACAATTCATAAACACCATGCTCATATATATATATGTGAGCGTAGTTTAAGACCTTCAGGTCTGAGGGGCTACAGTTTAAAATTAGCCAGTTACCCAACATCCACACATTTAGCTTTGTCACATCTGTGCATGGGGCTGGTGTAGATAACATTGAGACGGGGCAGCTGATGACCTAGTGGTTAAGGAGTTGCCCCTGCAACTTTTGAATCCCAGGACTGCTAGTGGCACCACTAAGGTTCCCTTGAGCAAGGTGTAAGTCCCATAAACTGCTCCCCAGGTGCTGTGTTCCTGCCTGCTCACTGCTTCACTTGGTGAATGGAGAGGATGATAATGCAGAGGATGAATTTCACACTGTTCACACTGTGTGCTTTGCTATAGTGTGTTCATGTATGACAAATGAACACTTTAAAAAACATGCATGACTTCAGACAGATAACGTTCTGATCATACAAAAGTAAATAAACAAATCAAACCAAAAATCATAACTACAAAACTCAACTAAGAAAACAAAACTAAAGCACACACACAGACACAAGTAGAGGCTCGCTATAACTTATGACAGCTAAAGCTGTGATACACATTCACTGAACTTAATAGTAAAGCTTGAACTTCTCTAAACATCTACTGAAATACAAACACAAAGGAAATCCCCAAACCAATATTAACATCAAAAGTCAGAACAGAAATCAGCTGAAGTAAATATAGATGTTTCTGAAAAGAAATAAATAGAAACGCGAGCCTGTCCATGAATGAGGCGCAGGCGCAGAGTTTCTCAAAGATTCGTTTTATTTTTCAAAAGCCGAACACAAAAAGGCATGATGGCCAATACTCTTGCAAATACTCAAAAGAAAAGGACAGGTATACACTAAAGGATGTCTGAGGGTGGACTGACAACAACAGCAAGAACTAACAATATATATATACAGAAAACTTTACTTGAACCAATAAACATACACAATCATTTTAACTCAACAAACACCAGCTGTCACTTCTCTACATGAGGTTTTGTCACATGGACAAACACTTTCAAAATAAAACTCCACGAATATAAATTAAACCATGGTGGCCTCTAGTGGTCGATGACCGTGGAAGTCATAATTCTAAAACTCTTTTTACACTGAAGCTAATTTATTTATTGCAAACATTTAGAAAAAACGTAGCTAACTACTCTCATTATAAGAAAAAAACTAGTAGGTTCTGTAGGTTCTTAAAGAACATTTCAGTGACTTTTCTATAACACTTCTGCAAAGACTGTAAATATGTGTGGCCTTGAATATGTCTGTAATTTTCAGGGACACACATTCCTACATACTGTTCCACAAACCCATATTAAACTCCCTAAAGCTTGTAGAGTGAACAGCAACTTCAAATAGTGGTTAAAACAGTAAGCAGGGAAGGAAAAAAAGGAAAAAAGGCCCCCAATTGTTCTAATTTGCGTCATTAATTTTCTCCATGGGTCTCAAGATAATTACATGCCATTAGTGTCATGTATAATGCATGAGCAATTTTCACCTCCCACATTCTGTGGCCTGGTGATGGTATGTGTGTCTTAGTGTGTGAGTGTGTTATTTTATTTCCATTTTTTATTTTTCATTTTGAAAACAGCATGTGTTTAATAAGGGAAAGGATAAAGGTTAGTGTAATGGGCTAAACATGCACAATTCTGTTGTGCTATATCTTAGTTTCAGACTTTCTCTACAGTTTAGATCAGTTCAGTGCAGTTTAGTTCAGTTCAAAGCATTCCATCAGCTTTGTTACTATCCTAGTGGTCATAAGGCAAAAGATGGAGAAACACCCAGGAAAGGTTGCTGGTTTGTTGCAGGGCAGACACACAGACAAACAATCATGTGCACACTCACAACTAAGGGCAGTTTAGTATCTCCAGTTTACCTGATGTGCGTGTCTTTTGACTGTGGGAGGAAACTGGAGTACCAGATGGAAACCCAGACAGACGTGGGCAGAACATGCCAACTCCATAGAGAAAGGACCTCCGTGGCCACCCTGTACCTTCTTGCTGCGAGGTGACAGGGTCCAGTTCAGTTTAATTCAGATTAATTCAAATTAATTTCACTTCAGCTCAGTTACCCTTACTTAATTAAGCTCAGTTACCCTTCATTAAATTCAGGTCAATTCAGTTTAGGTCAGTTCAGTTCATTAAACCAATTTCATTATTCCTGGTAAGCACAGAATCTAAAATGTTTTGCTAACTGGTTTAACACACAATGCCAAAATACTAGGGGTGTCAAATTAACGCGTTAATTGTGATCAATTAATCACCAAAAAAATAACATGTAAAAAAAATTACGCTGATTAATCGCGCCATGTGACTTTAACCCGGTCCGGTGTTCTATCGAAACATGCTACCCATCGAGATGTGCTACCGTGCCCTTCTGCACATGTGCAGTTCCACAGTCTTGGGATTCAGTGGCACGCTCATAAGTCTGTGCTACCTTGGGACTGGAACAGCTGTATGACCATCAAGAGAGCATTTTTCCACAGGGTAGCATGACTTGTCAGAACACCCTGCTTCACTGTAGCATTTCTCATTGTTAGAACCTGACTGTATAAACTGACTCTATGCACCTCTAAAGATCTGTCTATCTATTTAGGCTCTTCTCATTTAAATAAAATATATGTTTCTCGGATTATGCATTATATTTGCCTCTTTCTCGTCATTATCAGTGCTAAACTAATTGTATAAACTATAAGCTGCAAAGTAGCATTTTTTGACACGGCAGCATAAATGAATCATGAATCAACCACTAGAAAACACAGAACGTGACTTAAAAATAAGAGCCCCATAACAAACAGAAAGGGGGGCTTCTAGCGTCCACTGACCAGGGACATGACACATCATTGTTCTTGCCAAAGCTTTTTTTTCCCCTCAGCATATTAGTTGAAAGTCTGTAATGTTGATTATTTATTCACTCATATGCCAAAATTAATTTAACTGTTTACATTAAAAATTAATTAATACTTTTACAGCAAAATGTGTGCGATTCATGTAGATTAATTAGAGAGATTATAATAATTAAATTAATTTCTTTAATGATGACACCACTAAAAATATATTATAATGCTTTACTTCACATGCTGTTATGTCTCTTTTTAGCATTTGTAAAATATATTTATGTATCTGTCTGTGTATCTACCTATCTATCTATCTATCTATCTATCTATGAAAGCCGATACTACATAGCCATGGTTTTAGATGAAAGCATGCCATACATCATCAGAAAACACTTAAGTGACTGTTAGAAATCATTTAACAACTCCAATGTAACAACTCAACCCAATTTGAATCAAGTGTGCAATGGTTTACACATTAGCACCCTGCTAATTGGTGAGGCGTAAACTTCATTATCCATGTATCTCAAATATAAAACTTCAGATACCAAACCATGACCTACTGCATTTGGGAAAAGGGGAAATATGTGTAAATTAAACTTGGCACCAGACTATAGCTTTAATAGTAGACAATATAAGATCTATATGCATAACACTGTATAATAAATGGTGTGTTTTAAATGTAGCTCAGTGGGTTCTCCTGAGCAGAATAGTATATGGACACTCTTTGATCTTTGCTATTTTGGGGCTGGAAGTAATTAGGTTTGTGCTGGTGTTGGCTCCACGTGCTTATCTTCATTAAAGTGGTAATTTGCTTTTAAGCTGGTAATGGGACGAGGTCCTGCCGTCTGATCGTGAAGGAAAAGTCTCTACCTCATCTAGATTCTACACATCAGAGTAAACTTCGCTTCATCGTTTGGCTTCTGGATCAGCGGCTCTTCACACCCGAGCGAATTCATCTTTAATGCATGTGTACTTCAACCGGCATAATGCAAAGAATGACGCTGAGTTTATAATATTCACTTATTGTCTTTTCTCAAGGCACTAACATCCCGATTGTATCAAAAAATAAAAGGAAGTACATTAAAAATACAAATGCAAGCCGAATAAATAAATAGATGCAAATCACCTGTCATGACTGCTGCAGTTTTTTTTTCCCTGGGAAAAAATGCACCTTTAGCCTTTTCCTTGCTGATCAAAGCTCAGTGCAGTCACCAACCTAAAGCTTTTAGCTTCAGTTTTGCTTGACTGCTACAGTTTCTTTGAAGTTTGATGTTTAAAATTTACAGAACAAAACTGCTTGTGTGTGTGTATTTGTGTGTGTGTGTGTGTTTATCATTCTGTGAGGTCCAAATCCCCCAAGTCTGATATAAATATAAACATTTTGTCATTGTGAGGACACTCCAGGAAAAAAGCAGCTTTCATCCATTAGATTGAGTCTTATTAGATGGAGAACACACACACATACAATCAGAGGTGATCTTTACCACCAAACAAAACACACAAATGCAAGGGGCAAGGGACCCCAAAGTAAGGTGGCGAGTGGTCGGGCAGAAAAAATCTGAATTTTTTTTTTTAATAAACACCTTAGCTACCTTACCAGCACTCTTGAAATCAAACTAACTAATATTAAACATTTTAAAATGAATCTTGTCCAGAAATGTTGACTGACTAACATGAAAGATAATCAAGCCAAATCCAGGATGGCTCAGTCTAAACTGTAGAAAAAGCACTACAAGGGAAAGTGCATTTTGCATTAAAGTCAAAAATCTTTGCTTGGGGCCCCAGAAACACCACTTCCACCCACATATACTACTAAACACCTGCAGAGCAGCATTTACACATACAAAACTCGACAGAAAAACTATACACACATGCAGTGATACACAGTGTGTCTGTGTGTGTGTGCAAGTGTGTGTGCGTGTGCATGTGTGTGTGCGTGTGCATGTGTGCGTGTGCTCTAAGGATTAATACGCTGGTGTCAGCCGACAAACTCAATCAGGTTTACAGCACCTAACTATTCAGCAGGCTAATAGAGGTCAGTTGTTACATATGGAACAGGAAGAGCACATTTACACTCTGCCCGAATGACAAAGAGACACGATTTGTGCAGTTTATTCCTGTTTTATCGTCTATTCATCTCACATAAGTTTATAGGAAAAATTTTTTTTTACCACATTTTGGGTGTCTAAAGTACATTTATAAATTGTCACAAATTTGTCTTAAACTTTTTGAAGCTATTCAAATCTATTAATGTTAAGGTTTAAAAAAAGGCGATTTGGAAATAACTTTGCAATGGTGTGTATGCCCTGTGATGGGCTGGTGCCCTGTCCAGGGTGAGTCCCTGCCTGGGATAGGCTCCTGGTACTCGCAACCCTTGTGTGGATTAAGGGGGTTAATAATATAATGATATAATAATGATATTATGCTGCCGTATTATATAATGATATAATACCACCGTATTAGTGGTAGCCCATAAGCCCCGTCTGAATTCCCATTCGTCAGCAGGAATGGAAGACTTTCTGAAGAAATTAAAAAAGGATGCCAAAGTCGAGAGATGACTATTGTTTCAGCAGTAAAACAGTGGACTGTACATTTATTGCATTTAACAGATATTATTATTTAAATGTATGGCACAAAGTAGATGTTCTTATCCAGAAGGAGAAAACGGCTTACCTAGCTAGGACACAAAATTTTTGTGCTGAGATACTGCCAAAATGCAGTACAGATATGGTGGTACAAAATACACAGTACAGAGATAATGCATGTTAATCAAGGTGATTACAAGAACTTTTAATATGGCATAGTCATTTTAGTACGACATTTAAATGTTTTTTTAAAGAAATTTTGACCTTCAAGGAAGATTAATTTTACCGCCAGGGTGATGGAACAGAGTATGGTCTTCGTGCAGTTTCAAAGATTTGGGCTACAGGTTGGGTTAGAGTTAGGGAGAAGTCTATTTTTGTTATTGCAGGCAATACTATTTTGTTTTTTATTCTGAGGCAACTGCATTCAGGAAGACTGAAGATCATGCTGCTCCCTTCTGGATTAATTGCAAGGACCTGATAACATGCATAGGAATTATACCAGCCCAGAGAGAGTAACAATAGTCAAGTCTTAAGAAGACAACAGACTGAACAAGTTCTTAGGGTGGTCTCCCTAGAAAGTAAGGGTGAAATTATGTTAAAACCTGCATGAATAACCAAATCAACTGTGGCCTGAGCTGAAAATAGATAACAAGGCTTTGTGATTCTATGGAATGATCAGAGAGGTAGTAGGATCACAATAAGGACCTGTTTCCAGTTTTGGGATTCTACTTTAGATTGTTCAGTTTCAGGTGGAGAGCCAAACATGCTGATATATAAATAGATATCTTAAGGTCAAAGTGGGAGGGAAAAGATCTTCAGCATTGCAGTAGTAAGAGATTCTACAGCATCAAGAAAGTGAAGATAAAGGGAAAAGACAAGATGAGCACTGAGCTTTTGTGGAACACCACCATTAAGTCTGCATGCAGTGGAAATGGGAACTCACCAGTAAGCGCATTCATCTAGGCAGGACTACTGCCATGTAGAACCTGTGATTGGTGAGGTTGGTGAGGTTGGTGATGACAGACAATATGATCTCGTAGACTGTGCTCAAGGCCTAGTGGGTATGATACTTGCCTCTGGACCAAGAGGTCATCGGTTCGAAACCTACCTTCAGCACACCACCACTGGATTCCTGAGCAAGACCCTTAACCCCAAGTTTCTCCAGGGAGAATGTCCTCCTGTAGTTTAGGAATGGAAATCGCTTTGGATAAAAGTGTCTGCTAAATGCTGTAAACCTAAACATAGATTTCAAGAAGAATCAGGACCAGTGATAGTATCACTGATCTGGCCATGATGCATGGAGGCTGGTTGGACTTGCTCTGAGTGAGGAAGGGAGAAAACTTATTAAAGACAGCACACTCAGGAATTGTTGAAGGAAAATAAAGGAGAGATTCTGGTCGGTAGTTCTTGGAGCATGGTCACCACCCTGGTGATCTTGAAGGCAGGTTGGACATGACCTTGCAATAAGATGCTGTTAATGATGGAAGTGTTAAGTGGAAGCAGGCCCAGAGCTGTTGTCCTGAGCTTCAGGGGTTGGATGGCATCCAGCAGGCAGGTGGTTGGGTTTACAGAATGTTACCTGTAGAAAGAAGAGAATAGCATGTTAGAGAGGTCAACAAAACATTGATGATTGATGTCATTTTATTGTTTTATTGAGCTTAAGTGAGGCCAGGATAGAGCCAAAATAATAAAACCTGTTTAGCTTGTGTTTGCTTTCTTTACTGGCCAAGCTGTTAAAGCTTTTAGCCTCTGTTCCAATTTATTGGTATTTGGGTCCTGGCTTTTTGACATTTTAAACAGTGAGTAATAAATAACCGGCTTTAAAACTGATATGTCTAATGAAAAAGTGAAGCTGCTTGCTTGATTGGTTTTCTATAATGAGTCAGTTCAGGTTTCAGAAATGACTAAGATGAAGTTGGGATGGGTTTCTAAAAGAGGCCCTGTGTACATCTCTATTCACTTTTTTTTCTGTTGTTTTTCTGTTTGGTAGAGTAACCTACCAAATACATGACAAAAACATCAATTATACTGCTGAATGACAATAGCAAAATTTCGTATCATAATGTGTTTCATATAATCAGTGGATGTATTGCAGTATTTGATGGTATTACATTCTCCTGTGGATCTTACAAAAGTGTAGCACTCAAGGACAGCAACTACAGAAAAATGCACAGTCAGAATTTTAATTACATTGAACCATAGGAAAGATAATAGAACTCACATATGGTTAGAAGCATTCAAGCTTAGAATAAAATGTGGGGAAAAACGTTATTTTTTCATAAAGGGGGTATTTGGCAGACACCCTTATCCAGAGCGACTTACAATCGTTAGTTACAGGGACAGTCCCCCTGGAGCAACTGCGGGTTAAGAGTCTTGTTCAAGGACACAATGGTAGAAAGTCAGGGCTTAAACCTGCAACTTTGCGGCCTTCAGGTTCTCAGGCAAGTTTTTTACCCACTAGGCTACTGCCATCCTACCATCTTTCCATATACAATTTGCTCCTCTGGCATATTTTTCATGTATGTTGTATGTTTCTTGTATGGACATTTAATCATGTGTTTAATTATCCAAAAATAAATTGCCATTACAAAATGAACACTACAACTAACTGCAGCATTAGAGGATGAGGAGGTATTTTTTAGTTAACCTGAATGATAACGATATGAGTGCATCATTATTTGTCTAGAATATTTGCATTGAATAAGTTTTCAATGTAATGCTGATGCACCATACAACCCAATTACATCACCTGATTTGGCAGGAGGGTTATGAAATTAGCATTGAGTATATTCTCTTAAATAAACCAAATGTAGTAGAATTTAAAAGGAGCAGTAAAACAGTTCTGCAGTGGAACTGAGTATATCCAGCATCTATCATCATAGGAATCAAACTTTGTTGAATGCTTCTCTTTTTTGAACCCTTTGGGAAACTAAAGATAAACCAAGATAGTCCAGAACTGACAGGACAAAAAGAAATTAAACACTAGAATTAAATTCAGATGGAATATGAAAGGCTAATGGAAGTGAGTAAGAAATTGAAAGTTTGAATAGATGTGTCAGCATTTGAAAATCAATCAAAATTATGTAAGAAAGTATGTATAATGAAGCAATTGTATCTAGTTAAAGCCTACCTCTGGCTTTCAGGCAGTTTTCAGAGCAAATCTGACCGTGTTGTGCATTGTCAGAAATCGATGGTAAGAAGACTGGCTCAGAAAATCTTTATAAATATTCATAAATACTGTCTGTAAAACAACCCTCCAAAAAACTCCAAAGTATCTCCAAAGCAGGCACTGTTTTAGCGTTGCCTCTGTCCTTGCCTTGACTATCGGGGACTGAATAAGATCACGGTGAAGAACCGTCATCCACTCCCATTGACCAACACCGCCCTGGACGCCCTCTCTGGTGCTTCCATCTTTACCAAACTGGACTTGAGGAGCACTTACAATCTTGTTCGCATCAGGGAGGGCGATGAGTGGAAGACGGTCTTCATCACTCCCACCGGGCATTATGAAATGCTGGTTATGCCATTTGGCTTGTGTAACAGTCCGGCAGCCTTTCAACAGTTTATTAATGATGTCCTGTGGGACATGTTGGGTCGCTGGGTCTTCACGTACCTAGACGACATCTTGATCTACTCAAAGACGGAAGAAGAACACTCCCAACATGTCCGGGCAGTGTTAAAGAGGTTGCTGGCCCACCGACTGTTCTGCAACGTTCCACCACATTTCTGGGATTTGTCATATCCCCTCAGGGTGTGGCCATGGACCCCCAGAAGCTGGATGCTGTGCAAAACTAGCCTCTGAAACAGCTCCAGCAGTTTCTGGGGTTTGCAAACTTCTACTGACATTTCATCTGGGTCTTCAGTTCACTCGCAGCACCTCTTACTGCCCTGACCAAACCCACTAAGACGTCATTCCATCTAATCCCCAAAGTCACTCAAGCCTTTGATCACCTTTGTCAACTCTTCACTTCTGCACTGATTTTACTTAATCTTAATTTGTTGTGGAGGTGGACACCTCCAATGTGGGCATAGGAGCCGTTCTCTCCCAAAGAGGTCCAGACCAGAAACTGCATCCGTGCGGTTTCTTCCCCAGAAAATGTAATCCCACTCAACAGCAATATGGGGTAGGGGACCGCGAGCCATCAAGTGGGCTCTGGAGGAATGGCGTAACTGGCTCCAGGGCGGCGGTGACCCGTTCATCGTCTAGACCGACCATTAAAATCTAATTGGCATCCAGCAAGTGAAACAACTTAATCCTCGTCAGGCATGGAGGGCCCTGTTCTTCGAACAGTTTCGGTTTACTCTATCTTGCCATCTGGGGTCGAAAAACATCAAGGCTGATGCCCTCTTCCGTCAACACCAGGTGGAGAGCCCCCAGATGGACCCTGCGCCAGTCTTACCACCTGAAATAGTTGTTTTGCCTCTCTGGTGGGAGTTGGAAGATTGAGTCCGCCAGAGGCAGACCTTGGAGCCCCCTCTGGCAGAGACACCGCCTGGACGACTCTTTGTGCTATCACCTCTCCGTTCTGAGACCATCCAGTGGGCCCACTCCTCTGCCATCTCGGGGCAACCTGGAGTCCTCCGTACTCTCTCTCCTTCAGCGTGCCTTTTGGTGGCCCCAGATGGCTTCGGACATCAAAGAGTACGTTCATGTGCTGTGTGCGCCAGGGCCAAGACTATCAACCAATTTAGCCCTGGTGAGCTCCAACCTCTCCAGGTGCCTCATCGCCCTTGGTCACACATCGCACTGGACTTTGTGACCGGACTGCTGGAGTCTAATGGGAAAAATACCATCTTGACCATCGTAGTTCTCCAAGCCTGTGCACCTGGTGGCTCTTCACGGGCTCCCCACAGCTAAAACCACTTCCGAATTGAGCACGTAGTCCATTTGGATGGGTTCCCCAAGGACACTGTCTCAGACAGAGGGCCCCAGTTCACAGGCAGGTTTTGGAAGGCCTTCTGCCATCTGATTGAATCCACCTGTAGTCTTTCTTCCGGATACCATCCTCAGACTAATAGTCAGATGGAGTGGACCAACCAACAACTAGACCGCTTCCTAAAATGTTTCGTTACAGATCATCAGCGCTCCTGGGCCCGCTACCTCACTTGGGCTGAGTTGTCTCAAAATCTTACCTCTTTGGCCGGAGGATGATGTTTGGCAGCTTTGGCAGCAAGCCTGGGATGCCATCCACAGGGCCAACCAGCGCTACATCCACTGACACCCCCGGGACGATTTGCCATGTAGGTGACAGGGTCTAGCTCTCCACACGTAACCTTCACCTCCAAAGAAGTTGTCCCCCCATTTCATCGGACCTTACCGGATCATGCATCAGATTAACCCTGTCATCTTTCGGCTCCAGCTGCCTACAGGTTCACCCTGTGTTCCACTCTTCTCACCTCAAGCCCTTCGTCACATCACCCCTGGTTCCTGCTGCTCTGGACCCTCCTCCACCTCAGATCATTGACGGTGGTCCTGCTTATACTGTCCGACGGATCATTGATTCGAAATGCCATGGCCGTGGCACCCAGTACCTTGTCGACTGGGAAGGCTAAGGCCCAGAAGAATGGTCTTGGGTCCCTGGTCGGTTCATTCTGGATCCTACCCTGATTCAGAACTACCGTCACAGGTTATTCCAGTCACGTGGCATGCACGGGTCACAGGAAAAGAGCGCGTCACAAGGTATATAAACAGGAAATGGGTAGATCCTAGTTGCTCGTTCATTGAGTCAACTCCATCATCGCCCTGCCATCTCAACCCTGGTTCACGTGAGCACTCACTTACCTTTGTGTGTGCATGAGTGGGAACGCTGGTTCCGGTGGGAATCATAAATCTTTTGTGGAGCATTTGCAGAACAACGTGTGTGATTCTACCAACCCTCTCGCTTCTGTCCACACTTGGGTTCATCCATCATACAAGGGCGAACTCCTCGTCTAATAAGTTCTTGTTCACCTCTCCTTGTGACAGGGCCTGAGATACTATAACCTTTTTGTTAATCCACATGCTCCTTTACTTATGTTTACAGCTTGGAAAATGTAGCCATCACTTTTAAATATGTTCTGACATCAGGTGCCACTTTTAAGGGGTTTCTTAGTGGGTGAGTCACAAACCTCAGTGTTTGTCTCAGTGTTAGCTTTAATGTTAGATAAAGTGAGGGGAAACAAGTACTCAGACACTTTTGCGAAAAAAACAGACCACTGTGTTTATTTAGTGTAGTAAAATTGTGCACAGAATAGCTTACAGCTCCAGCTCACTAAAGAGCCAACAGCTTGTTTCATTCACACACAGCACAACATACAGAGTGTGTGTTTCAAAATGTGGGATCATTAGAGAGAGAGAGAGACACTAACTTAAAACAAATATCATCAGAAATGAGACAACAAGCCCCATGCCAAGCCTGGCAATGCCACAGGGTGAACGGCTGGCTTTTATTTGGTGGGTATTCTGAGCGCTACCCTGCTGAACATATTGCAGGTGCCCAGAAGCCTAACCAAATGACTATCTATTTAGTAATCATAAGAGCCACTTAAGCTGCTGAAGTTTCTCCCTCAGATTTCTGTGCGGGAGGCAATTTATTTACTGCACGGGCTTTTCTCTTAGAAAGGCCTTGTAAACAGTTTTTCTCAGAGCGTCTGGGGTCCCGCTGGTACGAAAGCAGATACACAGCTGGGAAAATAGAGATAAGAATGGCAATTTGTGCAACTTTACAGGACGAACCTAACTACTGGGATTACAGTGTACCCAAAATGACCACCTGCAGGGAAGTTATTTTGAGACAATATATTATTTACAGTCTGCTGTGTTTGGCCATTGTGTAAATGAGAATGTAAAGTAAGTGGTGCAGCAGAAATGACTGAAAATGACCATGTTCAGTAAAGTAATTATGATGAGAATGTGTTTGTTGTCTGTTGTATTATGACATCATGTAAAGTTGAATGCACAGCAAGTTGAAAGCAGAGGACGCCTGCCTACAGTTTAAAAAATAACAAAATAAAAAATGACAAAAAAGGACAGATTTGTTTTTTAAAAAACAGATTTTAATTTAAAAAATAATTCTAATCCAATAATGCATGAACAAGACAATAATCTGTGTTTAATATTCTGTCAATTTATTATTTTAATATTCAGTAGATTTGAATGCAGTCTGGTAACTAGGGCTATTTTTGGGCTGTGCACCCAAAAAATTTGATATGTTTGTTCTGTTTCTTCATGATTACATAAAATATAGGTGTCATTTTCTATATATGCAGAAATAGCTTCCGATATACACTTTTTATTTAGCAATTAAAATGGATGAGGAGTTTCATAAAAAAATGATGAACATGGCTTTTAATATATTTTGGTACCACATCTGTTATAGCTAATGTATCCCTTTATGTATAAATGTCATTTTAAAATTTAATTCTAGATATGTTGAGTTTTTGAACAAACTTATCAACTGAGCTTCAATTGGCATTCTTACCAAGAAATTGTCATAATGAGCATTACTGGATGTACTGCCTGTATTCCGGATGCTTTTTTTTGCCATTTTATACAGAATTATGAACGGTCATTTTTCCAAAATTGCCCCGTGTTCTGATTGGCTGGCCTGCACTGTTTAATGAAATGGCAGTCCAGCATGACTTCAACATAAAGTTACTGCCAAATAGTTAAACTGCGGCTGGACATGCAGATATCAGTATGTGTTTGACATCACAAATGTGTGACATCACTGCCAAATTTAATTATTGGTGGTCACCAGCTAATCACTATTTGGTAAGGCTGCATATTTGAAACTAAACTCTCGTCAGTTTCAGCAGGCCACAGTATTCACAGAATGAAATTAGTACGGTAGTAGAGTGGTCATGTGGTCATTTGAACATTATTCAGTGGTCAATGGAACTTAATGACATTTCGCTGAACAATCAGAATGAAATATTAACAGCAAAGCGAGGTAATGTAGAGTAATGCACCGTCTTCTGCTACCTATTACGATAAAGTAGGGCAGGCACACTCCTGGAAGGTTCCCTAATCTAACACATCTGCTCCAGCTAATCAACTTCTTCAGGTCATCTGAATATTAGAGCAACATGAGTTAGATTAGAGCTGGATTTAATATCTGCATGAGAGCGCTTTCCAAGAAGAGAACCGGGCTATGTTAAACAAGGTCAGCGATCAGGAAGCAGCTACTGCTGCTACTGGCCCAAAAATTGAGAGAAGATAGGTTTGCAATCAAGCTGGAGCTGCAGTATAAACCTTTTAGGTCACATTTCACCTTAAGGTTAATTGTGGTTTGGACCACAAGTGTTTGACCCTTTACCCCAAATATCTGATCAGCCAAGACATGTTTGGTGTCTGGAATACGTTTCCTTAGTTTTGAGGCTAATGTAGCTAATAAGCAAGTAAAGCCACCAACTAACATCCCAAATCGTGGTAATAGGTGTCTGTACCTTTTTGAAGATAATAGATACATTGTGTGGTGTTAGACACCATATAAACAACTCTATTTAAGAGTACTGACAAGTGAAACAATGAAATATGATCAATTTATATAATATTTCACATTTTTCTTTCTGGTAAAACATTTTGGCATTTTATATTATAATAAGCATTATTTCTTATTATTAATGGATGGTCTTGAAACAAGCAAAACTGCTAAGAGAAAGTTTCTCTAGACAAAGTTAGTAAAAGTAAAATCTAGTAGCCAAATAGGCAAAAAGGCAAAACAATCTCATAGTGAGAAATGTTACATGTATTAAATAGATTTAAAATGATTAAACTGTTAACATCTCATGCAAAACTAAAGAAGAGCACCTCAGATGATAAATATAACTTGGCTGATTGGAAGCATTTGGGGTAAGAGTGAAAACTGTTTTTGATTTGATTTATTTCTAAACTTTCTCTGAAGGTCAAAATCAGTTCATATTAAGACAGTGTTTTAGAGAACTCTGAAGTTATGAATTTCTTTATTTGTCTGTTTGCATTAGTACATCAGTTAAATGCTATGGGACAAAGCAGAGCAGTATCTTCCACTTTCGAGATATCTTCAGATCTGTCTGTCTTCTTCTGTGCCTTTTTTTTCATCTTTTTTTCATCCTGCTTTTCACACTAGCCGTTCCCCTAACTCCTTCATCACATAATCTGTGCAAAATCAATTTCTGCCTGGCTGTGTGGTAGACTAGGCTACACAGATTCTCTCGGTCATATGGATCTCTGACTCTTGCTGTTAGGTGCCCCCCTAAACAGGCCAGGTTGTTGTGTTTGCTCTGTGTGTCTTGTTTAGGAGACACTCTTGGCTTACAGTGAAGACACATATTTGTGTGTGCTTTTATTCTCTTCTCTAGGGCCAAAGACACAGCTGGACTTATTAATCCGAGAGTACACACATTGTCAGGGCCGCTAACACTTGCACGCTAGCTTTAGTGCTCTCTCAAAGGGCCTTATGGTTCTGAGTTACTTGTGTGTGTGTGAACCGCGTCAATGTGCTTTTTGTTTCTGTTATGTTTCAGTGCACCTGAATTTAAATAAGTTTGTATTCTACATTATTCGTGTCTGGCTTGCTTGATATTGTGTTCTGAGAAACAGTTTGTTAGTTGTGGAGCCTTAGCGATCAGAGGCCAAGCAATCACCAATAATAGCTTATCCAACTGTAGACTAGCCAACCACAAAGTAAACAACCACAAGTTGAAAAAAAAAACTCAGTGACAGCTGCAAGCAAGTGCTCCTCAGCCGGCGCTGTCCGAGGTGCTGAAGCAGACGAGAGCCATTGCTGTCAAAACACCAGAGGCGGCGCGGCCTTTTGCCACCTCTGTTTTGGACCGGCCGAAAGCACGTGTTGGAGAGAGAAGTGCCTCAATGGGACACAATGGTAGTCACTTAGTGGCTACCATGAGAGAGAAAGGGTCGCCCCATAAAAGGGGACGCTGGAGTAAGGGAAGGGAGAACCGAAACTCCTATGAAACTGGACTTTACATTACGTGTCTCTACTCTTCCCTTGACTTCAGGTTCGAGCCCAGAGGACTCTCTCTGCTCCCGACCTGGATGCCGGTAACCTCTGTAGCAACCCACAGGCACCACCACTGCAATTTCCTGGCCCCATCCCTGCACTTTGCTCAATAAACTGGACCACTTCCTCACCAGGGTGGTTGTCAAGGTTGATCCATCTCCATGTCTGTGTCTGAACCTGCTAGGTGGCGCTACACCTGTCATAGGCTAGCTAGTCACAGACTAACCAACTAACTAATCATTTGCTAGTTAGCTATAATGTTTAATTCTCCATATTGTAATAAGCTGTTCCATATTCACTTCAGTTTGTATCTGGTTTTAAGGATTACGCTCTGCATCAAGCTGTTTCTCTGCTTAGGCAGCAGAGTGCCTGGCTCAGAAAACTGCAGCTGCCACTTACAACACGATGGTGGGCCTGAGCAAGTCAAACAAAAACCAACATGCAATGTACAGAGCCAGGTGGTGATTAGTCCACAAAGCACCCAGTCAAGACTACTTGACTAAGTCAAAGGTTACATGACACAGGCCCGCCAACCATTTAGTCTATGCTTGGGTGTTGGCAACTATTTTACTGGAATTACTTGGATAACTTTCTTTTTTTTTTCTTTGTATTTTGTAACTATTGTGGTCATAAAGCATGGGGGTTAGAAAATAATTAGCTGACCTACACGCAACCAACTTTATCATTTATAGGACCAGCACATTAACAAATAGTGAGTTTATGAGGCTGCAGGCTTTCTGGCAGTGCTACACACAAACACACGCACACACACACACCTGTTTCTGGTCATTAACCTACATACTGAGAGCATTTGAATGTTAGACACAGGTGTGTTAGATTATGTTATAAAAAAGCAGTGCAGGTTGACCTTCACCTGGCCTTATAACCATATGGATGCAAGATTCAAGAGAAAGTACTTTTAGCATATTTATGTGTTTAGGTTATGACAAGACATTGTGTTGTACTTTTGACACAAAATAGGCCACGTTTTCAGGATTTAGACCAGTTCATTTTGCATGACCACTTTACAATTCTTTCCTTATCCATTCGGCTGGTAGTGTCAGTGTACCATGTACTGAACCATACTGATGTCAGTAAAGTATCTCTGTTCTGACAGGAAATGTTAAACAGCCGTTAGGGATGTAATGTGGAACACACTTTTAGTTTCAGCCTAAAATCCTCAATGATTACTTAGCCACTCTATTTGGATGTGTAGATCCTATGGAACGCTGTACTGATCAGTTTGCTTCCTGATAGCCAATAACATCACAACAATTGTTATTTTTTTCTTACAGCTGCAAGATCTCCACTATTCCAACTAGATGGCTGCTAAATTGCTATAGAATGAGTGGGTGGGACAAAACTGCTATAGGCTGTATGGACCATCATAAGTAAATATATTTAAAATACATTCATTCATTTATTCATTATCCAAGTCACTTGGATCATAAAATCAGGGTTGTGTAAGATGCTGGAGTCTGTCCCAGCAGTCATAGGGTGAAGGGGTCAAGTAGCCAGTCCTTCGCAGGGCTGTATCTAAAACGAAGAAAACACAAAAGGAGTGAATGTACATTAAGATATTGCAAAAGATCATGTTTGAATTCAAAGTATTGGTGAACGCTGACAAGAGAGCGCATTCTTCATGCGGAAATTTGTGAATGCACCGAGTGGCCATGGAGGAATGACCTCATTCATTGTGTCTGAAGGTCTAGGCAGTGAAAGGAAATCAGCTTCATCAACCTTTCACAAGGTGAAAGGCTTCCCCTCATCTCCACAAAGCCAGAGAACAGCGCCGGCGTGCCATTTCAAACCTCCTTATCTCATCTGACCATCCAGATAGTATTTTTTCTCCTCCACTTCCTCCCCTCCTCTCCTTCTTCCCTTTCTCCTCAGCTCTTTTGCTCTAATCCATTTCCCTCAGTGCTGCCACTCCGGGCCCTCCGCACAGGGCCACCCGATCAATATTTGCCGAGTTTAAACTACAGGATTATCCGTCTGTCAGAGAGAACAGAGCACAAGCCTTCCACACCACACACGTCCAAGCATGCACACACACACACACACACACACACACACACACACACAAGCAGTTTAGAGGTCACTTTGTGTTTATCCAAAAAAGGGGCATCATGTGTCTTTATTTTGAAAGAAGATCAGTCATAAATCCATTTCCATCACCAAAGTCATTTTAATTCACTTATTCATTCATCAATTGCTCAATTGCTGTCAAGTCATAGAAAGTCGTCCAGATTTGCTTAATACTGTAAAGAAATACTAATATTCAGGAAGCTCCTCCTGATCAAGGACTTGGTTCTGTCAGTAAAGTCACAGTGCATAATACTATTCTGACAAGCTTTAGTGAAATCGCCCAGTGTCCTTGTGCCAGCGGGGCAAAGCCACATCCACCTTGTAAAGCTTCTTAAAATGTAAGAGAGAGAAAACTTCATTACCATTTACTGATGCGACAGTCAGCTCTAGTTTAAGTTCATTAGCTCATTTGAAGGGTCAGCTGCTTCTACTTAAACTTTAACACAGACAAAAACTCACCAGTGGCCAAAACATTTCTCCTGGCCAGAACTTTGGCAAGTTAACATCATTTGAAGTAATTTCGGTCTTCTTCCCCACAGATGAGTTCTACCACTATGGATACTTGGACTATACAATTAAACAAGAGTAATATTCCTCTAATGATGATGTCTCAACATAGTTTTTTTTTCTGAAATAGAGATCATTTATTACTTCATTACTTTATTTATTACTTTACATTATTATTTGTTAAAGGACATAGTGATGAGTGACCATGATAATAAATCTTTGTAATAATATTTCCCCTTCATAGACATAGTACTGATGTAAATGTAAACTAGGATCTAAGAAAACGAACAAAAAATAATCCTTTGTTCTCTCTCTCGCCGTCTTTCTCTCGTTCAGTCACGTCCACAGAACAGAGAGCCCTAAAGATGTTAGTTAGGTCTAATTATGCTTGTCCATTTGGCAGTATATGCGTTTCTATTTTCCTTTTGTTTGTTAGGCAGAGTTAGCTGATTTTAAATAAATAATTACATGAATAAATAAATAAATAACCATTCTCTTTCTTATGTTTGCAGAAATTGGTCCTTGGCTTTGTAAATGAGACTGAGGACTTTGATTCTGTGAAACAGTTTGATTCAGTGAAACAAACAAAAAGGCATGTGAACAAAAGGCATTAGCGCACACACAGACACACACGTACACACACACACACACACACACACACATATACACACACACACACACACACACACACACACACACACACACACACATACACACACAGTATTCGACCTTGCTGGATAAATGAGGCACAATATTGAGAAGCAGGCTGCGTTTGCTTTGAGAAATAACAAAGATAAAATAACGTTTTAGTGGATTTTTTCAGCAAGTCTTCATGTACACAGTACTCCAAAATGGCTGACAATGTTATTATACTGATTATGTAGATTTTATACCATCATTTGATTTAGATTGACCAATTAGTAAACATTTTGTGTGACGGTGGGCCCCAGTGTGTCAAGCAGCAGATGCTCCTTGCCAAATTACCACAGCAAACACAAAACCATGCTGTTTCAGCACCTTTGTTATCTTTTGTTACCTTTATTGTGGTACAGAGATGGCACCACTTGATGAAACATGCTCAGAAGCTGAATACTGGTCATGACTCTACTAACTTGTGTCTTGCTGTAACTGGATACTAGCCACTATCCTGAAGCTGTCCCCCTCCACTAGACAATGTCCAAGATCATCGTACGTGAACGGCTCCACCTCTTTAGCTGGGTCCGAATACCTAAAGATCTACTTACTGTGCTGGCTACTACAGGTGAAGCACCTCTGTATCTATGTATATCATCCCCTAACAGATGGGTAAGTAGGATGCTAAAAAGAATATTAAAGAAAGCAGTGGATGAGGATAACTGCTACTGGGATCTTCTCCTCCCATATGTAATCTAGGAGGCCCCCAAGACCACCACTGGGTTTCACCCTGTATAAAATGCTCTTCAATCAGTGGCCCAGAGGACTTCTCAACGTACTGAAGGAGCCCTGGGAAAAGCAACCTTCTCCATTCTGCCCCACCATAGACGTGCAAAGCCACAAAGACAAAGTCATATCCATCATTAAAAATCATATGCAGGAGTCCCCAAAGGCTGGTGGTAATGTGTTTACAACCAACCTGCTCAAACCAGAGAGTTCTCATCCCCAGTTCAAACTCACTCTCTGGCAGGATCCCTGTGTCATTGTTGAATAGTTGGGCCCCTGAATTAGTGGCTACTTCAACCCGGTAAGCAAAACCAAAACAAATGATGTCACATGAACATACTAAAATGCTGGATAGAACCCCTGTTGTCTCTTTCAGCCAGATCTGTTCCCCTGACAAGTACTCCTTTCCCTGAACCTGTCTGAGTTCATATCTCAGAGGACTTGTCTACATCCAACATGACATTAAAACACCTCCAAGAGAAGTGGTCAGGCAGTGACCCTATCGGATCCTGGAAGCCAGCCATCAAGCCATACAGGAGGAGGTACACTGCATGCTCTGTGATGGCATTGTTAAAAAGTGGAACAGCCCTGTGGTAACCGTCCCAAAGCTGGATGGTAGTCTTAGGTTCTGTCATGATTTTAGGAGACTTAGTCAAATCTCAGGTTGATTTCTACCCCTTGCCCCAAGTAGATGACCCGATAGAGAGGTTAGGTAAAGCCAGATTTAGTTCCACCCTGGACCTTACTACGGAATATTGGCAGGTGGGATTAACACCAACTAGCCCAAAACGGCATTCACCAGTGGGCACTTTCTGGCCACAGGATACTATTGACTAAATATTCATGGTTTGCAGGATATTCTCAGTCCAACAGTACGAACAATTATCCACTTCTCAAATAAATTCTCTGCTATGGGGGTCCTGACCAATTATGAAGGGGATAAAAAAAAGACACAGACTACAGTTAGTAATCTCAAAAATAGGATAAAAAAACATGAACTTTGGCTTGTAATCTTTCTGCGGTATGACGTAGAAAACCATAGCAGGAAACTTATCCACAAAAATGAGACTGAACTGATATAATTTTGTTATAAGTAATGACATCGAGTAAAAGGTAAAAATAAAACCATGTGGAAAACATTATCATAAAAATCAGATTAACACACAAAACACACAAAAAGAATGCTTAAAAGCAAAAACAATTTAATGTTCTTTACTTTTTCAACTTTGTTAACATTTTGCTATGTTCCCATCTTTAAGATTTACAAAGTAGTGGTAAAGAAAATGGCCTTTAAAGAAAATTATAGCTAACTAAAGTAGAGAAAGAAAGTAACAATGTACTAACAGGTTATACATTTTTGTCCAAGGGTGTTTGTTAGTTAGGTTTAGTTTGGTTTAGTTTTGGTTCAATTCTGCTTGGTTTGGCATAAGAGGTTTTTAGTCTCAATTAATTTAGTTCTCATTTTTCTTTGGTATGGTTTTGATTCCCCTGGCTTTGTTTGTGCAGAGTTTACATGTTCTCCTCGTGGTGGCATGGCTTTCCTTTGGGGTTTCTGGTTTCCCCCCACAGTCCAGAGACATGCGTGGATTGTGGATTCTAAATTGGGCGTAAGTGTGAGTGTGTGTTAGTGAACGAAGTGTGTATGTGCACCCTGCAGTGGGCTTGTGCCCCACCCAGTGTGAGTCCCTGCCTCACGGTCATAGACCCCGGGACAGGCTCCGGGGTACCCACAACACTAAGAAGGAATAACAGAAAATGAGTGAGAGTGAGTGAGTGATTTTGATTCCATTACATTCTTTCAATTTGGTTTAAGTTTAGGTGGTTCAGTTTGGCTTGGTTGTGGTCAGTTTAGCTTGATTTGGATTAGCTCGGTTTAGTTTTATTTTGCTTGATTGGGTAGCAGATGGCTAATGCACATCCTGAAACAGTCAAGCAACTCAGTCGTCTGCTCTTAAACAGTGTTATGTCCTCCACCGTCACCAATCTTACAAAGGGTATATAGAACTCTTGAGATTTGTTTGGATCAGCTAGGCTCTAAAGGCTTTCTAAACCTGTGATCTTTATGTTCTCTGGGCTTGAGGTCACTTTTCCAACCTTCTTCACAAAAGCTCTAATGGCAAATTAAAACATTAACTTCTTTGCTGATGTTTGCCCACTGAGACTTCCACACTTCCCCTTTCTTCCTTTTTTTCTCTCTTCCCTTTTTTTCCCTGACTACATTTCCTTAATCCTCATAAATCCTCAATGCTCAGAGGATGAGCTCCAAGGGCAACGTCACCATAGGAACGAGGACGTTCAAGGCTGTGGAAGAGTGCCGCCGGACAGGCAAGGTTGCTTTGTTCATAAATGTTTAATAAACGAATACACATAACAATTGAACTTCTCTGACACAGAGCAAAGCGCGCATATCCCGCGACCTGTTGGGGAAATTCCATTTATTTGTAATACCCTCCAATGCACTGCGCTGTTATGGCCGTTGCTCCGCTGGGCTATGACACAAATTCATACACCTAAGCCTCACAGAATTGGATCAATTTAAGCAATATTACCACGGAAAGTAGATTTCAGGCAAAGTGGATGTGAACTGGTGTATGTGCTTGGTAGAAGAAGCAGATGCTTCTGGACTCAGAGAGTGTTTTCCTGCTTTATAAATTTACATCCCTCCATTTGATCCTGCCGCTTCACTGGCCTCCATGCAGACTGTTGGTTATAATGTTCACAGTAATAGCAGTACAGTTAAACTGTACCACATGCTGCACATCCAGTCACACTCCATAAAGCTAGAATTCTTAAAATACTGGGTCATCAGGGGTTAAACTTAAGTCAGGTAGGTGTTTATTGTCATTTCAACCATCTGCAAAGTCCGCAGAGAAATAAAACAACATTCCTGCAGGACCATGGTGCAACACCGAGCAACACAAGACCACACAGTTGCAGACAGGATAAAACCACACAGAATGCAAAAAAAAAGGAAGACCTTTAAATCACAAGATTGAGCTAAGCAATTGTACAGGTCAGGACAGCAAACAATGTAAAAACAAATAGCAGCAATAAGATATCAAAGGTAATATATCAGTAAATAAGGCCAAAAAGCAACCATTTTACTAAGGGTAAAGGTAAGGTGTGAATTCAGTTCAGGGGAGTGGGGTTGTACCAGCACAAGTCTGGTAAACACGCTCATCCCAGTAATAATAATAATAATAATAATAATAATAATGTTTTAGCTGAATTTTAGAGCTAGTAACTGTAGGTGTCTAACAGAAATGGACTGAAAAGAAGTTCTACATTTTTGGTGCACATTAACAAAAAGCTACTTCACCAGTCTTTTATGCTTCTTTCTAGGAAGGTGCTAATCTGTTAAGAGACTCAATAGGCAATAAAACTATTTATTTTTTAATGAAACAGGTGAAATTAAAAACAAAAAAATTACACCAAGTAGTTTCTTCTTTTGATTGTGATGTTACACTTCCTAGTGCATTTGAAACTTTTGATTTCGTTACTTCATTAACAATAATGATGATTTGTTTTTTCTTTATTAGCAAATGCTGCTGCAATCAGGTCAGTTCATAAGAATATCATGATCTCTGCTATCGCTGTGATATTAGCTTAAGGTCCTATATACAAGAACACAAGCCCTATTCTCATTAACATTGACCTCAGTACTATAACCTGACAAAGACATAGTTTTCATTTAAGAAATCATCCATTAGGGCATAAAAGCAATTCTTTCTTAGTAGGCACTTAAGAATTGTGAGTTGGAAATTGGTCTAAAACCTTTTCAAATGAATTAATGGGGAAGATGGTGGCCTAGTGGTTAGGGAGTTTCCCCTGCAACCAGAAGGTTGTGAACTGTGAATCCCTGGACTGCTAGTGACACCACTGAGGTCCCCTTGAGTAAAGTACCGTCCCCACACACTGCTCCCCGGGCGCCCCTTGATGGTGGCAGCCCCCTGCTTCACTTGGTGAATGGGTTAAATGCAGAGAAAGTATTTAATATTTTTCACACTGTGTGCTGTGGGGTGTTAATGCTGACTATTAGGGGCCACTTTACTTTTAATCTCTATTGTTTTATTAGCGACAACTTTAATTTGACCCCTTTCAATGTTTATCACTCAAAAATTAATAGTTGCCTTTTGTTTTTTTGTTTCATATTTCATGACTTTTCTTAATTTGATGGGGATTACGCGGATTACGCATAAAATTTTCATGATAATATTTTCTAAATGTCCTGAACACATATTGCACGCATTGGTGTTCCTCGGGGGTCAATTTGACCCCAAGCTGTTTTAACTGTGTAAACTGCAGGTGCAGGTGCAGTTGATACTTTTTAGTTGATACATGATGTGTGTGTGTGTGTGTGTGTGTGTGTTTGTGTGTGTGTGTGTGTGTGGGGTGTGTGTGTGTGTGTGTGTGTGTAGTTGACTTGGAAGCCTACATTGGCTTGCTCATTTTGGCCGGGGTTTATAAATCAAAAGGTGAAGCAACAGCAAGCCTTTGGAATGCTGAGACTGGAAGGGCAATATTTCCAGCCACCATGTCTCTGAAGACTTTTCAAGTTTTGTCCCGTGTCATATGCTTTGATGACAAGCAAACAAGGCAGGCCCGACGAGAACGTGACAAACTTGCGGCAATACAGGATGTGTGGGACAAGTGGGTGCAACGTTTACCCCTGCTTTACAATCCAGGCCCCCATGAGACTGTCGATGAGTGCTTGGTTGCGTTTCGTGGGCGCTGTCCATTCCGACAATATATGCCAAGCAAACCTGCCAAATATGGCATCAAAATATGGACAGCATGTGATGCACAGTCCAGCTATGCCTGGCGAAGCACCGGAAAAAAAATCAGGGCACAAGGGTTGTGCTAGATATGGCTGAAGGACTCACCAGGTCACCAACATCAACATTGTGGTTCATTTTGTGAGAGTCATGAATGTGCACCCCAAATTAGAAAAGATTTGGATGAAAGATTTGTAAGATACACTAACTCTAAAACTGAAAGTTTGACCTGACGGTGGCGCTACAGGAAAGGTCATATCATCACCAAAACCCATTAAGCTCCATAATCTTGTGATCATTAATGTTGTCAGAAAATATGAGCAGATTTGTGTGAAAACTTTTCAAGATAAATGTGTTCTAACTTTGGTCTGATGAGTTAAGTTTGGCCTGATGGTGGCGCTAGAGAACAGGTCAGCTTTCACTATCAAGGGCTTATTTATGTATTTAACAAATAAACAAAGTGTCTGACATAAAAACTCAGGCAACAATTTTCAGTAAATCATTTTCTGGAGGCAAATATCCCTGGGGTCAAATTGACCCACTGAAGGTGAAAAGTGTTAGTAAATTTGAGGAGAATAGGAGGGTTAAATACATTCATGGCATTTTGGCATTTAGCTGACACACAGTGATGTTATATACATATACATACATGCATATATTGCATAGCCACAGTTTAGGTCAAAATGAAAACACGCTGTCTGCTGTAAAGCGTAAAGCTGTAAAGCGAAATTTTCCAGGGACTGATCGGGCAGCAAGTGCAGCTTTCCGAGTGCGATCACTGCTCTGTTTTGACCGTTCCCCGATTCCAATATAGCCCAGGATTTTTGGAAACACTGCACCAAATTCACTGAGATGATAAATGATGTTTTCACTTCATACTTTATTCAGAGGCTGGCGGCTGATGTTGCTGGAAACAAATACAACCTCAACTTGATGAAAGTACAGATGTCTTTTTTTGGCAGAACGCCAATGCGGCATGACGTTATGATGTAATTTATATGAAAATATACGACTCTGTTGAACTGCAGGTAGCCTTTCGAAAAGATGTTCATTTTCTGTAGTAGTATAAAGATGTACATCATCTGTTAAGTTTGTTTGCTGACATTAACTGTTATGCTGATGACTAGTGAGGGATGTGAAGGTGAGTGTTTCCAAAGTTCATGACCATCTCCATCATCTTCATATTGAGCGTCAAGGTATTTTCTCTACATCATGCTCAGAGCTGCACAACAGTGTTCCTATCGGCCAAATTAAAAATGCGTTTGATTCTGAACCCAGCCCAAAGCTTAAAGCAAGAGGTATGAATTGGCTCCCTGTGATAAATTTTTATCAGTGAAAATATCCAGAAACAGCACCCTCAGCACCTCCACCTCCCATTTCCCTTTTAGACATAAAGCAAATTCAGAAAGCATGTGGACCCTCATGTCTCACTGAGAAGGTTAAAATGACCTCTGGTGGCCATTGTCTATAATATTAATTTCATGTGCAATGTTTATTATAAATATGATTTATAATGTACATAAATACACATACAAATAGTATAGCACATTTGACTTTATTGTAAACATGACATTTAAATATATTACATTTAGTGGTGATGTTCAAAGACACTATATGAGCTTCATCCTCAAGGCAAAATCTAAAACAACCTCCACAGAAAAAAGGAAGAAGGCATAAATAAGATGTAGAGGACCTAAAATCCAAGTTTAATACAGCAATTCATTTCTTAAAAATACTTCAGGCATTTCCACCAGCATTAAAAAGATCCTACACATTAAAAATCATGAGTACATACAATTTCTAAATCATCATCACAGACACTGGATGTGTTAGGATTGCAAAATGACTAAGGAACTGTAGAAATAGTTTTTCTCCAGTGTTTGATGTCACCAGTTCTTACTAGTTCTCTCTGTATGATACCAAATAGTCTGGATGTATGAAGGCAAGCATATATTTCCTCCATTACACATGCAGTCGTCTTCTTAAACTGCTGATTCTGCAATTTATTTAAAGCATTCACAGGTCAGCACAGTGTACTGGTCATTGATGACTGTTGTCTGATCAGGATTAAAACACCTGACCTGCTGATAGGATGTCACTAACCATGTGCTAACCACGACCCAAGTTTTTAAACTACATTGCCCAATTTTTGTTTAACTTCAAGAAATTATGAAAAATCTTTTTTATACAATTATTTATAAAGAGTTAAAGATACAATTTCTGCTTCACAAATCCAAACTACTTTGTGAGTACATGGAAAATCTGCCCAGGTTCCTTCTTTATTAGATACAGCGCCCCTGAAGCCAGTTATAGCACAGTCCTCATTTCCCTGGTGATCATTAGGTTCCCCATCCCACCAGAACCTGAAAACACACAAAATCAAAATGGCGTCTTTGTTTCACAGTAGGATCCTTAGAAAGAGAGTCATGACCATAATTTCTTTTCAGTGATCTCTTACCCAGTGGTCAGTTCTGAGCCATCCACCCATTTCCAGACCCCCTCTGTGTCCCTGTCAGTCAGACCAATCCATGCTTCACAGCCACCAACATGGTTAGTGATGAATTCCTGTTATTGTGATAGAATAATATGAGGAAAGGCATCTGAACACCAGTGTTGATTTTTCTTCCTCTTTTATGAACATATTTGAGGTTCTTTTGTGGACGTTTGATTGTGTTTATGTTACGGAGGTTATGCTGCTGATCTAACTTTTCTTTCTTTTCTTTATGTTGTTTTTCCAGTTTAGGGTAGACATTTTTTATTTGATCTTCTCTTAAAGCTAGACTTCCTCTCATGAATAAAATCTGAAAATGAGAACCTTGTGACTCTAGGCTTTATTTATGTTGTGGGCTTCTCTAGACAGGTCGTAACATAAAGTGTGGACTCATCCAGGATAGGGGCATCTGCTCAGATGGAAGATGACAACACCATATATTTCTAATTTATGTCATATGAATAACTAACAAAATAAATATAACAATGATAATTAACATAAAACTTGAGCAGTTCACTAGACTGAAAAATCAGTGTGATGAATTTGTCATTTATCACAAAAACTAGAACAGTATTCAATCTACATTGCTGTTTTAAAGTATTCTGCCCAGATCTGTAATTACTAAAAGCATATTTGGGTCCACTGAGGTCCTCATCACCTTTAGGTTGCTGCAGAAACTTGCTTAAATGTTTTCTAAGAATGCTTATAAGACCATGCAGGGCGTGTTATCTTTGACAACACAAAACTCTGCTGGATACTTACAATAAATTGACCCATTATTTGTGTCTCTTCAGTTTTTGTAGATGAATACCACCAACTACTGTCTTTCTCAGGCAGCACCCCTGCATGTGTTTCAACAATGAATGTCAATTAGACAGTCTCTCACAAGGCTGAAAGGCAGAGAAACACCCTGGACAAGTTTCCATTCTATTACAGGACAGACACATCCATTCACACCTAGGCGATATTCAGCATCTCCAGTTCCAATGACACTGCCGAAAGAATTTTGCTAATAGCTTTGTATAGCTAGGTGAGCTGGGCACCCACACAGATTTTTGTTGCTGGTATCTTCAATCATGCAGATCTGAAATCAGTTCTTCCCAAATTTCATCAGCACATGAACTTTGATATGAGAGAAAAGAACTATCTGGACATTCGACACCTAAGTGCATGAGGCCTAAAAAGCCAAAGCTTGTGCCCACATCAGTTCCTCCGACAAACGACGGTGATGTTCTTCTCTGCATACAGATTACTGCTGAAATGCACAAAACCAGCTAGAAGAAACAAGTTTGGCCAAGTGGAGTCATCCCAGCACTCCAGGACTGTTTACACTGCACAGATTGGAACATGTTCAGAGAAGCTGCTACCCATCAGCTTGGAGGAGGACACTAAACCTGTGACCTACTACATCAGTAAATGCATAGAAGATGCTATGGTTATCAGAAGTCTCACCACAAAAGCCAATGAAAAGCGCTGGTTCACTGAAATTATTTTTGACCTGCTGAGAGAGTGAGATGCTGCCTTCAGATCAGCGGGGGCTGAGCACCTCTCTGTGCCACTGAATACTAGACTTTCTATCAGAGAGGCCTCAGTCTGTCTGCATCAGTGGCAATGTTTCTAGCACAATCAGACACAGGAGCATCTTAGAGTTGCGTACTCAGTCCACTACTGTTCACTCTGCTGAATCACTACTGCACTTCCAGGCACAGCTAAAACCACATTTTCAAGTTCGCCCCCTGAAACACAGATGATGTAGTGTTGTATTCATACTCCTGTTTGAGGGTCTAAAACGTTTTATTTTGCACATCTTAAACGAAAACCTGAACATGCCACTCCATTTACGTTGAGCTCATAGTTCCTAGCAGCACGTCTTGTGTTATTGTTCTGGAGCGGCCTCACTGGTGCCCGCCCCCAAGCCCCCCTCCCCTAAGTCCCGCCTCCCCGCCACCGCCGATTCATCCGTCTGCATTAAAAATGCTTTCAGCGCCCCTGGAACAGAGAAATGAGTGAACCTGCAACTGATCCAACGTCGGATAGAACTGTGTCCACTGGCTGTGTAATAAGCTAACTGAGCGGCATGAGCAACATTTAGATCGCCAAATCCCTATTTCCAGTTATTTTGGTGAGAGTAACTTAAAAGTAATGCAATAGTAGTGTAATGCCTTACATTACAGTATTACTGTATTTAAAATGTAACAAATTACTTTGAAATTACATAAATAATGCATTACAGTTTTGAAGTAACTTGCCCCACACTGACTGCACGCGTATACTTCTATTTAAATTTAAATGTATAGTTTATTTATATATGTTTACTGTGTCCTTTGTCAAATCTGGAGCCATTTTGACTCACTTTGAAGTGCAAATTTTTGTACTATGGTAGGCTTCATGCTGTCAGGTGACAGTGCCACCCTCTTTGCCACCCACCCCCAAAATCTCACCCCACAATTCACTACCATCTCCAGGGAGGGAAAACTCTGTGCTCCCACTTTCCTACCTGTTCTTCTCTGCTGTTTATGATCACCAGGTCTGCTCCTCTCTCTCTGCAGTCCTGTCTGCTCTCACTCCAGCT
>JBBPCY010000109.1:8119781-8136576 GCA_037974405.1 Brachyalestes nurse
ATAAAATGAAGCAAAGATTTTTACAGCAGACTTTGTGCTAAATATAAAGACATTCTCACATTTTTGTGACCCAGAGACATTTTTAATTAAGTCATTAATTAACAGGTATAACTGACATCCAACTGATCTACTTTTAAGTGTGGACTGGATTCAAAGCGAGACACAGTTAATTATAGTTGGTGGCCCCTGACATTACTGTGGTAAATGAGAAATGGCAAGTGAATTTGGAACTCTGATGTAAAGTATAACATGTAAGGAGGAAACTTATTAAAGACACATTTTATGACACATACGCACCACTACAAAGAAACATATCACAGCTAGGATTGAGAGCAAGCCTAAGAAAAGAGACAGAGCATTACAGATTCAGAAGAGGATGTGTAACTCATGGACCGCTGTTTGTGTAGCCAGAATGAAAATATGACATCAATCCACAAGTAAACAAAAGGCTTAAGCCCACACAGCACATCATTCCACTGCTGCCTTTACCTTAAAACCAGCAAACACTCCACAAATGAAAACACATCAAAGTTTCTCATGTAAATGTATCCCCTCATGCCAAAAGCTTTGGCTAAACACCATTTCAATTTGAAATCTATGATGAAGACGAACGGAGAGACTGAGATAAAGCAGAAGTGAGCAAGGCCGTGACTGTGATTTTATGACTTGAAAGATAAAGAAATCATAGATTTTTACGACAAACATGCTTAGAACCTTATTTAGCCAGCTAAAATTACCATAGTAAATACCCTAAAAACATAGCAATAAGTACACTGACATACCTTTCTGATTTATACTCTGATGCACTTAATGCTGGTGGGACACTAACTGCTTACTCCCAAAAAGAAAAACTGATTGGCAACTTTATCTTCACCTGAAAGAGTAAAGAACTCACTAAACTTTATGTAAGTCTAGTTCTCATTAACTTTAATTTTGACTCCAAGCGTTAGCAAACTGGTCCAGATCAAGACCACATAGAGCCCTGGGGCACTTCCAAGGACCTCCTTCACAGTATCACAAAAGAATTTAATCTATTTTTTGCCCTATACTGTTAGGTACCTCATGCACATCCACAAAACTACAGAGGAATAAAATAAAAGGACAAATATAAAGTCTCTCTAATGACTGTATAGTAACTACTGTGATGCATTCAGTATTACAGCTGGATTACAGTTATGTAGTTTATGTAGTCACGTGTGTACCAACTTCAGTTTCTGCTCATGTAATTTTCTGCACAGTTTCTGCACATGAAATTACCTAGTGTATTTATATGATTAAAAAGGGAAGGTCATACATATGCATAATAACATAATAAGTTATCTGTAATGGTGAACACATGGCCAGTATTTGCATTGTTGTGTGATTTATTAATGTGTAATAACACAGTTATACACACACAATAGAAAATGGAAAAAAAAAACATTTCCCTCTATAATATAATAACCTGTATCATATGTGTTCAGGTCACAATCTGTTTGTCAAATAAGAGTGAATATTGTAGGCAACAATTAATTGAATATATTCACACATTAGTTATAAAAATGAGCACATAAACATAAACACTTAGCAAAAATAAATGGAAAAGAAATGTATGGATAAGTCAGCCATATAGCCTAGAAGAATTTAATCAATTCTGCATCTGACTAAACTTACACATCTGTTAGCAAGCTAAATGTACTTTTTTTCTGGTGGATTATCTGACTCGCCTTAATGAAAGGCTGATGTTTTATCCAGAGATTACATGAAATAATAACTTAGTTTTGAGAATCAGATGCTCTTTGGGGCAGCTGGTGGTCCTAGTGGTTATGACGTTCGCCCTGCAATCAGGTAGTTGTGGGTTCGATTTCCATAAGTGCTAAGCGCCTCTGAGGTACCCCGGGAAAATACCGTCCTCACACTGCTCCCCGGGCGCTGTGTTCCTGGCTGCTCGCTACTTCACTTGGTGAATGGGTTTGAATGCAGAGGAAGAATTTCATGCTGTTCACACTGTGTGCTGTGGTGTGTTCACATATGACAGAATGGTTATAGAAGTAGCTTTTTCCCTTGTGTTTTTGGTTTCTTTTCTTTTTTATTTAAAGTAAGACACTGAACAAATACACCCGCCCCAGACAACCAATGGGCTCCTTGAATGCTTGGGCTTTAGGCTTTCAGCCCCTCACAGCACAAACTATATTCCAGCCCAGTAAGATAGAGGAGAATTCCCACCTGGAGACAGAAAGAGCGGGAAACAGAAAGAGCTCAAATAAATGAACAGTGCTCACCACTGCCCTGTAAAGGTTCTCTAACTTGCTGGAGGGTACAACTTGTTACATTTTTGAAAGACCCTTTGATGCTTCTCAATGAATGTTTTCTGCGATCTTTAATTATTTATATTTTAGGCTTATTATCAAGGTGGGAGGAGACGATGGTTTCTTTTCAACACGGATGTACTTATCTTCTGCTTAGATTACACTGCTAGAAGGGAGAAAAAGAGGAATGAAGAGAGGAGAGACTAGAGTCAGGGCTAAGACAGAGGTATATTAATGAGTGGGGTCCCTGTTGACTCTCAAAAAGCGCTGCAAGAAGCATGACAGCTGTCCAGCGCTGTGGAGCACTTCATCCCCCGGCAAGAGAAGAGTCTCAGGAAGGATATGTCATGATTAGGGCTTTCCCAATGCAAAAAAACCCACCCATGAGCCTGGCAACAAGGCCTTGGGACTTTGTTTGTGTGTTTAATTAGCAAGAGACCCTCCCTTAAAGGAACATTTTAGTAACCTACTTTACAACAAAACTTACTTCTTGACTGGTTAAAAAAAATCACACAATATACCCCTTTGCCCCAAATGTCACCCAAGACATGTTTGATGTCTGTAGTTTAGAAAAAGGCACACTATCTGAATGAGTCTTATTTAACAAAAACATTTTTATCTTATCTCTTAATAAACCCATCTGGAGGCCACCAGTGAGTGTTCTGTCTTGCAGACATACAGAAACCAATTTTAGTGAATTATTTACTTTTCCAGATGGGAATAAAAGCACTCTATTATCACCACTAGGTGCACTAGAATGGAAAATGTGGGGATTGTAATCTTAGTTTAGTTTGCTAAGCTAATGTGTAATCATTGCTTCATTAGCACACATGTTAACAATGTCCCACTTCTGTCCCACCCTCATAAATTATGCCCTCATCTGGGAGAAGTACACATAAAAGGCATAAAGGGGTCAATCGGTACTCATAACACAACAACAAACACCCCAGAGTGAATCATACAAGACACTGAGAGACCGGAGAAAGTCAACACTGCATGACATCGCTCATCATCTCCGATCAAACTCCACCAAGCTGATACAACTGTCGCCAGGCTGAGTATACATTAACAGAGGGAAATAAGGAAATGAAAGATAAAAAAAGACAAGAAAGAAGAAATAGAGAGAAAGTGAGAGAAAAAGAGAAGGGGGAAAGACGGGTATGAAAAATAAGAGCGAGAGAGTGATTGAGCAAGATATAGTCTGGATGTAATGCTTCTGCAAAAGGATTAGAGTGCTGACAAGCTGGATGACATTTTGCCTACAAGAGTGGCCCGACAGCGAGTGACAGGCGGAGTGACAGGTTCCTCTGCAGGAATTCTGCGTCCTTTTCCAAAGGAGAAAAAAAAGTGCCAGACCAGCAATGTTCTAGCTTCGACACACTGTACTTCATAGAGTATTCCATTAGAAATCCCATGTGACCTTTGGAGGGAAAAAAAACTCTAACATCAACAAAAAAATGACTCTTTATGTGTACACACGTTCAGGGATGGAGAAAAAATAAATAAATAAATACATTTAAAGTGCAGTTAGTTTCAGAACTGTCAAATCTGTCCTTCATCATGTTCCTGGCATGCTGTCATCTGTATGTCCAGCAGAAACATGCCAGCTTCTTCCTCTTGGAGAACATGCTCAGCCCTGTTGTGAATTAATACAGTAAACCTAAACAGGTATGTGGTCTCTTTTATTCCCATCCTGCTTATGTTATCTCCATCATGTGCATCAGGCAGTATATGTGCAGATTAATTTCCAAACACACAATCTCTGACAGTCTTGTAGTCACATGATTGAGATCATTTCCGTGTAAACCGTCATGGTTACCACGCTACTGCTGCTTCTTTCCAAATTAACATGATTGCTGAGCAAAAGGAAATCTGCTTTTTGTAGGATCTGTGGTTTAACAATGTATTAGCCTCTACATACATAAACGTTTTATACAAAATAGTGGCATAGCAATAAATCTCTCTGGAAAATGATCTCTAATAAATAACACAAATCAGTATATCATGTACACTTCAAACGTTTCCTGTATACTGTATATATTCATTAATTCATTCTTTTTCTGTGCTCGTTAATACTTACTCATTAATACTTACTAGGGTTGTAATATATATATTGTAGCGCCGGGTCGAATACTGTGTGGCAGCCGAAGGCAAGCGCTCCTCATTCGGCCCTGTCCAGGGTGCTGAAGCGGACGTGAGCTGCCGATGTCAAAACACCGGCTACAATGTGCCCCTTTCGGCACCCTTGTTTTAGACTGAAAAAACAAACATGTCGGAAGGAGGAGCACTGCAACAGAACACACTGGCAGTCACTCAGTGGCCACCATGAACGAGATTAGGGCACCAAATATAAGGTGCCATCCGAGGAAGAGAGGGAGAACCAGTTTGCCCAGCAGTGTGGATGCGACATTACAAGCCTCGCCCTGCTCCAGACCAGGATGCCAGTGATCTCGGCTGCCAACTGCAAATCTCATAGCCCTGCACCTTTCCTGGCACCTTCAAGAACTTCCCTGACCCGCACCAACCCCTCCCATGCATATTCTGTCAATAAATCTGTGCCACCTCCTTTCCTATATATTGTATTAGTAGAAAGAGTAGTTGAACTTAAAATTAGCTGTATTAGTAGTAGTATTTTCTACTAGTACTAGCAGAAGTAGTGTGTTCATTTAATCAAAAAAAATGTTGAACAGTGTCATTAATTGTGTAGTTTTCTCTGCTGCTGTAAGTGAGATTTGAAAGATAATGATTCAGAAAGAAGAGGGTGCAGAGAGAAGGATACATTAAAAAAACATGAATTATTTAGGTTTATTAGGGCTGAGATGCAAAGGTGAGTGACAGAGTGAGTCATAAGTTATTTAATATTGATGTAGACTGACTGGATATGAAATCATATTGACCGTATTTTCCTTAAGTTATTAATCAGTTATAAGTTATTTATCATCACTTTGAAGCTGCTCTGCTCTTGGTTCAGTATTGACACACACAAACCTTCCGAGACATAACACCTACACAATCACTGCACTTGCTTACTATAGGGTTTTTGGAAGCAAAGACACAGGCTGAGTGAACTACTGCTAGTAAAGATGTCCGGATAAAGTGTTAATACTTATTACCTAGACTTTGTCAATAATGAGTCTGATATAATATTTGTCTTTTCATAGTGCAGTGCATAAGAACAGCCTACGCAGCAAAAAAAAAAAATTCATTGTTTTTGTGGTGTCATATTTTGCTTAAAATCTACGAATAAATGTACAGGCACTGTATGACTTTATTTCATTGTTCTACATCAGTTGAACATAGCAGCTGGCCTTTGGTACACTGTGAATGTGTCATCAATTATCAAAATCAATTAAAACAAATCGACTTATATAAACTGCTGGGAATTACATTTCTCCACATTAATAACAAAGTTAAAATTGTTTTTGCCATCTCCTGTAAATCACCATTGTTCAGCAATGACAATATATCAGTTCTAAAGGCACAGAAGCAAAAATAGTCTAATTAAAAGAAAGTTGGAACAATGGAGAAAAGAATTGTGGGTGTGGTACATAAAATAATACATTTTGCAAATGAATATCAGGGGACAATTTCAGCATGTTATTTTGATGGTCCTCCGTAACAAACTGTGGTTTAGGGTTTGGGTTAGATTAAGTGCTGGATTAAGGTTGGGGGTAAGATTAAATGTATTTTTATTACTAGTAGAACTAATTTTAAAAATCTCAACATTTTTTTTTAGAATTTGGACACCCACTTTGGTGTGTGCTACACTTTGAACTAATCTAGGGTAATGTAGCACTTTTTTTAGATACTGTGTTATATCAGAAAAAAAATTGATTCAGCGTTCTTCACTAGATTGCAGTGACAGTGTCCAGCACATGTGATTGGGCTAATCTCTAGCTTTAGCTTCAGGAATGTGGTATAGGTTAAAACTTCATTTCATTCTCTCGCTCTCTCTCTCTTTCTATTCTCCTGAAATGCTTATTTCCCTTAGGGCAATTATAATAGGAGAATCAATGCTTGAGTGAATTTTAATTTGTCATACGGAGAGCAGGAGAGATATTTCAATCTACAGTGTAAATCCTGTCATTAGCCATAGGGAAAGTACAGTGCTGATGGAGATGGTGTGATTGTTGGAGATTATTGACTGCAGACAAATGGAAAACCATAAAACCTGAACAACTCATCCAGAGCTCTAGAAATATTTAGGAAACTCTGCAGTTCAAAGTTAAGGTCAGTGATCTGGCAAAAATATAGTATCAAATATATAAAATATATGTATTGGAAGATTTACTAATAATAATAAAACAAAAACTTGAATTCAGCTACTTTAAGATGCAACCCTTGCCGACACAGATGTTCAATTATACACACAGCTTGTATAATCTCCACAGTAAAGCAATGCTAATAGAGTGGGTCACTCTGGAGCAGCTGAACACAAGCCTACATTGTACTGAATGTAAATAAATGTTAGCCCCTTAACAACTTTAATTTCTTTGAATTTCAATAATAAGAGAATGTAAACCATAGATTCTGTTTTGTAACTATTAGAAGTTCAAAAGTAAGGCAGACTGATTACTACTATGATTTATTAAATTAAACGGTTAGGACCTCGAATGTTTAGAACCCTTCCAGGACCACCAAACAGTACCTGCTCACTGGTTGTCCTGGTAACAGGGTAAAGGGGCCAGGGTAAACAAATGACACAGAGAAACATATGGAATATAGTCTGTAATTGTAAACTACTATGTGCATGTATATGGTAAATGGAGCTGATAAAATGAGTGTAGACACATGAAAGACTCAAAGAAACTGTCACGTGTTGGCGTGCGGTTTCAAAGCAGGAGGCATGGAGACTGTTTTCCATTCTTTACTCAGACTTTATTGGAGAACCCACAACCAAGAACTGAAACACAAGCACCTATAAACCTAAACCCAAAACCCAGCCACCAATAAACCAATTAACTGAAAACCAAACACACCTGAACATAAGGGAGGCGTCCTTGGGTGGACCTCTTGGGACTCTCCCTTTGTGAACCCCAATCATCCCTAGGGGCGGAGCCCCTCTTGAGCCCCTTGCCACCCTTAGGGGCAGAGCCCCCCTTGAGCCCCTTACTGTCCTTAAGCGACCTTGGGGGCAGAGCTTCCTCCTGGGAGCCCCTCACCAGGGAGCCCAGTAACGTCCCTGGAGGCAGACTTGACTCTCACGTGCCAGCGAGGCTTGACTCTCGCGCGTCCGCGTGGTTTGGCTCTCTCGCGCCGGCGTGGTTCGGTTCTCTCACAACTGCGGGGGTCGATCGCCCACGCCCCAGAGGCAGAGCCTGTAGTGCCAGCGCGACCATGGTCTTTATCTGTGCGCTGCACTGGATGGCGTTTCTCGCCACGGTGAAGGCTGGATACTCGCCTCTGACTCTGGATCGCTGAGGACGCGCCTTCTAAGGTGAGCCAGGCACGAGCTGGAGTGGCGGAGCGCCGGAGGAAGTTACGGACTTCCAGGGCAATTGGTGACCGGGTGGGAGACGCGAGCGGCGTGAACCCCCACGTATCCTGCAGTGTCGTCCCGCGGATCTCCCGCCTCGCCTCTCGGCGAGCAAAAGCAGGAGCTCCTCTGCGGACGAGTCAAGGACGAGGGGATCCACAATCCGCTCTGGTTCTAAATTCGGCGATCCATCGATCCACCTGTCCCACCAGAAGCCCAGGTCCTCCCCTTTGTCCCCCGACTCCCCACCACACAACAACTCGGCCGGCTCATCCCTGAGCTGAAACCCGTTTGCCTCACTCCAGGCTCTCTTCTCCTTCAGCTCTTGTATTAAGGCAATCGTCGCTGTACCCAGGACGAGTGCCTTAGGATGCGGCTCAGCTAGTGCCGCATCACCTTGGAGCGGGACCCATTCAACCCCATCCCAGACCAACTCCTCATTGTCCGGGACCCAATAGGGTTCCAGGGGCTCGTCCCATCTCCTACCATGCCTCCTATGTTGGGTGGGTTCTTCTGTCACGTCCTGGCGTGCGGTTTCAAAGCAGGAGGCATGGAGACTGCTTTCCATTCTTTACTCAGACTTTATTTCTAGCAACTTCTATAAACAAAAACCTGGCGCAAGGGCCGATATGTTTTCTAAACACCAAAAGAATAACACACCCAGGGTAAAGTGTTGGAGAACCCACAACCAAGAACTAAAACACAAGCACCTATAAACCTAAACCCAAAACCCAGCCACCAATAAATGGACACAATCACTTAACTGAAAACCAAACACACCTGAACATAATCACATAATAAAACAGAAAACATGAAAAAAGACCACATTTGAACTAACAGCGACCCCTGGTGGCCACTTGGGGATGTAACAGAAACACAAAAAGTGAACACAAAAACAACAGTAAACATAATTAGTGAAGGGAACAGTGCTAGCTTAAGTACCTTCAATTAAAAAAAATAATTAATAAGAGTGTAATTAATAATGAAATTAGTGTTTTCATTCTTCATGATCTTTCTATTATCAAATCATTTTTCATAACTAAAACAATGAGTGAGCTTATTTCGAAAACTGGACACATAACAAGGGGCCCCTTTAATCAAAGGTCAAGACCTTTCTAACCTTAATTTATTTATTTTAATGAAGAAGCACCACATTTAACACGCTTGGAGGAGAACATTAACTTGCTACATCAGTTAAAAAATGTTACACCTGGCTTATTTTTTGGGTGATGGGGTAGTGGAAGGGCAATGCAGCCCTCATAAAGAGAGCAAGGCCAGATGGACTGTCTTGGACTCCCAGCCATAGATCACTGTGTAGAATTATTATTTTTGCAAATAAATAACATAAAAAAACTGGTTTCACTATTAAGGATACATCACAAAGATCTGAAAACCCTATATGAAGAATACAATTAGCTGTGCATACTGGTGCTTTGCTCAACATGTGAAATGCCACAGGTTCTGTGTTCCAAAAGGGCATAAAGTGGCTGATAATTTGGGGACTAGCTGCAGATATCTAGCGCACCTGTCAATTGCAACAGACAGCGAGATATCTGAAACTGGTCCACTTTCTGAAGTAGCTGAAAATAGCCCAGCTGGGGCGTAGAGCAGATGGTTCAGAGCGAATGAGCTTTTCCTTTATATGTTTCCACTTCTCTCATCGTGTCTCTCCCCTGACACTGCCTGACATGAATTTGTGCTTGGCAACCACTCAGCTTATTTTTTCCCATGTTTAGGACTGACATCTGCACAAAGGTCAGTATGCAGAACACATGCTGTGGAGAGAATTCGTTTTCTGAACCAAAGTCAGATCACCGTATAAAGAAGCAGCAATTACGGCCAGTCGTTTATCTGTCCTTTTCTCCTCCTCTCTGCCACAGAGGATGACAAACAAAAACAGGAACACTCCAGAGAGAGATTAATGCCGCCTGTGTTGGCTTTTTATTTGTGCTTCATTACTCTCCTGCAAGCCACACAGTGATAAAGTAGTCTAAGCTGCACTATTAATTACACCGCTTGTGCAATTGATTCAATCCTTGGTAATTTGAACCAATCGCACATTTTCTTCATTTATAAAAACACTGAACCAGTCGGTGTTATTTCTGACATATTGAACAAAAGCTTCTCGGGTCTACTACATCTACTATATCTCACATGCCATCCAATTATAGGCTAAAACTGCTGCTGCATATTCATTGTAATAGCACCAGTCATATTTCCAGAAAAGGAATAATCTGATGATTTTTCAGCTGTCATATTAGCACAGTACTTTATTATTGCATTTTGTCAGCCACTGGCAATAATACATATTCTTAAAGACCATCTACAACTTACTATTCTTTATGAATAGTGATTTCAGGTCTTCTAGCTCCCCATCCACAGTATTTTACAATATCGACTCCCAGGCACTTTATTGCCTTATAGCTCCACCTTGCAGATTCAATGAACAATTTGATTAACTGTACAGTTTCTCGTAGCCATTCTCTAAGCCTTTGTCAGTGCTTTCTACAGAGCTGCTCTTGGCTGCAATATGACCATGATAGCGTCAGTGCTGTGCTGAGAATGGTCCATCATCCAAATAATATCCAGTAGCTATGTGATTAAATAATCAGTCATTTTAATCATAAATGTATTAGTCTCCTTAGTATAATCATATAATAAATATTACAAACATCTAGCTGAAAAGGTAATCCTTTGGGACAGACACTACCACAGCATGAGCAGACTGTCCTGACATAATGCTTGCATTGTGCATTTCTCGTGGCGTTGCCACTTTCTGAATATCATGGGTACCTACACCAATGGACTGGCAAGAGGTAAGTAAAAAAAAAAGAATAATGTTAAAAAATAATCAATCCTAAAAAACCCCTATAAACATGCATACATCTGATTGTCAACAGTTTAAGATCTTATCTCATCCTCTCAGTTAAATAAAAAACAAAAAAAAAAATTTTAATGATCAATTAGATATTTTGACAGTTTGAAACAGTCACGTTAGACCAGACAGTTAGACCAGCAGATTAGTATGGCTTAGATATGTCTAAGGTCACTAACAACCTGAAGTATGCAGAAACATTTGGAGAAACTCCCATGCAGTGTTATCCTCCTATGTGTTTAAATGCACATTCTTTTAAACACATGTATTTAGGAGGTAACCCTCACATGGAGTTAACTTAAAACATCTATGCACATAAAAGATAGCCTGTGAATATAAAGGTTTAACACGCATGCATTTAGGAATTTTGAATTAATGCATTTTGGAATTATATCAAATGCATTTAAGAGTTAAACATATATGCATTTCAGAGTCTAACCCTAACCCTAACACCTAGGCAGTTAGGGAATAAATATCTATGAAGGTGTGTATACTTCAAAGCTCCATGAAATACCTAGAAGACTAAAACTGCACTGAATCATTCAATTATGTGTATGTAAACCAACGTGAAGGAAAAAAAGCCTTGCAGATTTGAGGCAGGTGAGATGCTGATTCAAGCTGACAGTAGACAGTGGAGGACAGACGATGGCTGCAGGTTAAAAGCAGAGGTTATCTCCCTATAAGTTATTGATTGGTGACTAAGAGAGCTAGCTCATTACAGGTAAAAAGTGTCACTCTCAAGATTATTAGTAGAGTTGCCCTTGACTAGTGAAATTGTGGGAAACCTGATTACTCCTGCATCTCCAAATCCATCTCATTTGTCCAGCTCAGGCATTGATCGGTGGCTCATGCAGGTGTGTTTGATGGGCAACACAGACAATTACACAAGCATTCCTAGACAGTGGCCCCTACGTCAGATAAAGTACCCATAATGCAGTTCTCAGTCAGTAATGAATGTCACATTGTCTTATAAACACAGACAAACTTTTTGGAAGTTTGCTTCTTCAGTTTTGTCCTTAAATTATAAGGCATGTGGAACTACCAGAAACCTTATTCATCACAAATATCACAACAGAAATTAAACATTAAAACATCTCATCTTTAACAGACTTGCTTATATGGTTTCTGACACTGTATGGCATGCAAGAGTACATCGCATAACTAAAAACAGTTGCAGGTCCGAATTTTATCTGTGTTTTTCTACTGAATTAAGGTCTGAATACTAAAAACAAGTGTAGAGGAAAAGGAAGATTCTAGCAAGTCTAGCAGATGTGCTCTCTTAAGAATAAATTAAAAGCACATAAATAAATGACTTTATATGAACTGAAGATTGACGCAAATGCAATTAACCCTAACAACGACTTCTGGAAGGTTTTTCCTGTCATTTGCAACCTGTTCCATATTATGGATGTTCTTCAATTGCAATGCTGCCATTTTTACGAGACCTGAAAGGTATGCGTGTGCCATTTTTCCTGTCAGAATGAAGTTATTTATACACACATTCCTCTGCGCACATATTTTTATGCCATTTTTATGTCTTCAGGTGTGACTCTAAAAATCTGACCCATGTTTATTGGGAAACGTCTCACTTGACTCATCCTTCAGGTTTTAAACAAGCAGGGCCCAGAAGTGTCCTGGCAATTTCATCGTCAAGCTGAAGGGAAACTTCTCACTATTTAAATCCATCTGTCACATTCTCAGTGAAACATTTTCATTTCTGAAATAAAAACTGTAGTGAATATGTGTCTGTCTGAATCATTCTCTTGGTAGTGATAGTATGTATCATGCTTCTTTCAAAGATTAATAACCAAACTACACTCTTTAAAGCATTAATATCTTAGATGACATCTTTTTGAGAATGAGACTCTTTTTAGAAAGAGTTTAAGTTGTAAATTTAAATGTACCATTCAGTCCCCAGTTCATACATGGAAACTAACTGTGAAGTGACAAAAAAGCCATTTTGAATTTGTCAGGGTTGTGATGTCATGACCATAAAACATTTCCAAATTGCTGCCCATTCAGCCTACAGCAGCTCAGCCCTTTCTTTTCCTGTTGAGGTGATGAGGAGTGTTATTCCTGCGGACATCACTGAGGATTTCACTCTGAAACATTTAAACTCAAACTGCTTTTTGAGTTTTTTCATTCAATTGTGTCAGCCTGTTGGATAAAGACAGATAATAGCTTATAGGTGAACAGGCGTCTCATGTTACTAGAATATTTGGAAATTGTATTACTATGATGTGCTTTGTTTTGTTGTGAGTTACATAGGCAAACTTAGGTAATCTGTGGACTACAATCAAAATTTCTGTGGATTCACACTGTAATAAATATTTGAAACAGACTATTGTGAAAAGGCATAGACAATATGTTTTGGACTCTCAACATCCCTTATATCCCTTATAAACCTGTGTCCATCAGGGCACAGGTTTAGTGTCCCCAAAGGTAGCTCTAATAGGTACAGCCTGTCTTTAATCCCACCTGCTATTGCTTCTTAAACAAAGTGTAACCCTAGACGTCATTGCATCCCTCTTTCTTTTTCCCATGTTCATGGTGACAGTGTGTAAGATATAGACCCTGTGCTATGTGTGGTATGTTATATATGTTTGTGTTGGGCCACTGTTTGTAAAGGAAACTGGCAGACGTGGACTTTTTAATTCTCTGAAAACATCTGAAAACATTTCACATTAAAAAAAAAAACTTTTAGAACTCTTCGAAAGCTCTGCTCCCAATGTTAACTTCAGGTGGGGTCATCCACGATTTGTAGGATGCAAGAGCTTAATAACTTTTTCCACATCTCTATTATGCTTTCTTAGAGATAATTCCCAGCTAGGAGATATGGGAAGTGAGGATTGATGCCGACGGTTTACAGGCAAACATTGTCAGTTATGACTGAAACGCTGTCAGAGATTTGGAGGAAGAGAGGCACACTCATCTTTCTTTATTTCTTTCCTACACTGTACATCTGTGGCCATTTCATATCAGTACCTGCCTAACTTGTCGAAAGGAGAGAGGGAGAGAGAGAAATAAAGAGGGAAAGAAAGAGAAGAGAAAAAGAGAGGAGAGAGAGAGAGGAGAAATAAAGAGGGAAAGAAAGAGAGGAGCAATAGAGAGGGAAAGAAAGAGAGAGAGAGAGGGAGAGAGAGGAGAGAAGGAGAAAGAGGGGGTTGTCAAGACTTTGCTCAAGATGGGGGAGGAAGAGGAGGAGCAGAAGATGAAGGAAAAAGAGGGTCGACCTTTCTCTCTTTTTCACTCTCTCATAGTGGAGAACGGCAGATACTTTTTCTTTTTTTTGACTGAAGCCTCCATCTGGTTTGAGGAGCGACTCTAATGAGCATGGAACATCACTGTGGATGCCAGCTGACTCACTCAAACTCTCTCTCTCTCTCTCTCCCTTTCTCTCTGTGTCTGTCCGTCACTCCCCCTTGTCGACACACACACTCCTCCGCTCTCAGGCCTGTCCTCCATTACTGTCCTCCTGCTGCCAAAGTGGTGTCACTGAGCCCCCGCAGCCATGAGAAAGAGAGAGAGAGAGGGAGAGAGAGTGAAAGAGAGAGAGGGACAGGGGGAGGCAGAGATGGAGGTTGGGAGGAAGTAGAGTCAGTGAGCGAGAGAAAGGAAAGGAAAGGGGAATTGTGGAAGAAGAGTTGTGCCACCATACATATGTTAGGGGGCCACATTGCTGAGTTGTATATAATTCTTACTCTAAGCTATAACAATGATTTAAAGTGTGTTAACAAGGTTATATGATGGCAAGATAAGATATTTCTTCCTATCAGTAATGTTATCTGTAGCTTCACTCTGCATTAGCCCAAAGGCATTAGGCATGAGTCAAATAATCTTTTATAATCACTCTAGTGCCTACTCTGGAGGCATTGTAAAAGGAGGATAGACCTGTATTAAAAGGGAATTCCATCGCATGTTTTTTATTTTGTCATAGTTAAATCGAGAATATGTGAAAGTCATTCGGAGTGTTTTGATGTGACATTAATTACTGGCTGACCTGATCTTGTGGTGTTCTCTTCTGTTCAGCTCTTGTGTTGCACCATGGTACTGGAGGCACCATTTCCCTGTGTGCTGTGTATATGATCAAAATGACAATAAAAACTTACTTGACTTGACTTGGCAGTAGTGAAGAGAAAAACCAAGGTACACAATGTCTATATCTATACATTTTACCATTTACCAATGACCTGTAATTCAACATGCATTGTTTTATCTTGTATGTAGTACTGATGATGGTAAAATAGTAGCAAATCTGAAAATAAATCTGGGCACTATTTCTCTTTACAATGCTTTTTATCTCAAGACTACTGTAAATCATTAAATCAGACATAACGCAAAGTATTCATAAGCATTTCATGAAATTACTTTCTGTGAAGGAACTTTTGGAGGCATTAAACTCTTCAGACATACAGCTTCTATCACCAATACTGTGAACAATCCCAACTTAGTAAGTTTCTCTAGAAGTAAACATTTTACATTTTCAAAACACCCTGAATGTCTTTGGTTACATTTATCTTGTGTATACGTAAGGCACTAAAAATAGAAAATCAGAGTAGCTGTATTTCATTTAATTATCAATTTTATGTTTTTTTATGAATTAAAATTAGATTTCCATAGTTCAGCTATGCTTCGCCAGAGAACAATAAACTCTCTGTGACAGATCTCACTGACAGCATAAGCATTTCCCACTTGTTTTTCTATTTTCCTATTCGCAAGGTTGAGGACCCTTGGGATGCAGCCCCTTAAGCCCTGTTTATAATTACAGAATATACGCAGTAGTTTCATAGTTGTTCCTGAATAAATTGTTGTAGTGATTTATTTTATTTCTTTATTTTTTACCAGGCACATAAATGTGATAACGCAAGTTGCGATAAAAAGTATCTGCAAAATTAAAAATACTTTAGCGTTAAATACATGGTCATAAATGATCCTTTTATATTTAGACTAGCTGTCATTATACTCAGCTTGTGTTTGAGCTCACATCCTACACAAATCTCTATTCCTCTCTCTCTCGTTCTCTCTCCCTCTCTCTCTCTTTCTCTCTCTGTATCAGTGACAGGACCCAGCTTTATAAAACCTTAATGAAATGTCTTTGGTCAAGGTATGGGGGCATGGGAGCAGGGGATGGGGGTGGAAGGTTTTGTATGAAGTTTTGTGCAGTGTGTGTATGTGTGTGCGCGCATGTGGTGAAAGTGAGGTGATACCTGACATCCCCCTGCAATCATTTGCAACTCCAACCGCTCATACGTAGAAGTAAAAGAAAAAAGTGAGACTTTTTGGAAATAATACGCTTAGTTATAGTGTAAAACTTCTAGTTGTGTTTAGGTTATGATCTATCAATATTACAGTCAAAATTAATCTGATTTTTATAGAGCAACACATTCTGCCAGCTACTGCTGACTGCAAAGTCAAACATTTATATTTTCCTGAACTTTCATCACTGGCCGCAAATATAGAAGTTGTTGATTTTCGGTCCTCCTTTGTAATGTGTTACTATTAACCATATAATTACATAATATGTAATTATACATGCAACAACAATGTAGATATCAGTAATATATTTGCTGTTACAGATGGACTACAGTTAAGCTGTTTGCAATAATACACATGTATATCAGTTACAGTTTTTATCCATGCCATGACACAAATGTATCTGTCACTGTACACATTCTGTAATGCTGTTTTGGACAACTGCTGTTGTGTTGAAATACTGTCATGTAACATAGTGGCTTAAGGCCACATCACAACACAAGCATCCTACATTCTGCTGGTTAATGTGTCATTTCTTGAAACAAGAAATCACGACATGGACTATATTGTTGCCAAAGTAAAACACAGTGTTTCTCTTATACTTAATGTTTATTTTTCCAATATTTTAGAATGCGCTCTGCAACATGTTGCCAGGTCGTGCAAATCAGTTCAAATGAAACTTAATCTGTAAACACTGCTTTCGATAGAGATGTGTTGGTCGCAAACGAGTTGGTTCTTTGACTAAATTTGGGAAAATTTGGAGCCGTTTGTGCATAGATATAGAATATTAGTAGACTGACCACAGACACAGAATATTACTAGACTAGATCATAGACATAGAATATTACTAGACTGACCACAGACATAGAATATTACTAGACTGACCACAGACATAGAATATTA
>JBBPCY010000109.1:8136676-8160717 GCA_037974405.1 Brachyalestes nurse
CTGAAACCCAGTAGAGGAGAACAAGAGGAACCGCTTCCTCACCCCAACGCCTGTGTGTGTGTGTGTGTGTGTGTGTGTAAATGCATTGCGGTCAGTGAGGCTACATTTGCGTTGTAGCATCACATTAAAGCTTATTTTTAGGTGTTTGCGAACGTATTCCAACACAAACTCACAAACACAGGAGCTGAAAGCCATTTGCCACCTGAGCAGAACAGAACACTCTCCGTTCTCACAGCTTCCTTTTCTGAGGTTCTAAAGCGTGTTTGTACTTTTGTGCTTCAGTCGCACTAAGCAAACACACTCATTTCAGAATCAGAATCGCGAAGCTTAATTTGATTTCGGTCGATGGCGTCTCTCAAGCAGTATAAAACAACAACAATAAGTAAAGATACAATGAACAATATACTGAACAATATACAATTAAACACAATGTAGTACATATATATATATATATGGTATACAATCTAGCTCTTATGTACAGAAAATACAAGAAAATCCAGGATATACACCACAGAGTGTAGTTCAGGAGGAGTGAGGGCGAGGGGAAAGAGACTGTGTCGGCTGCTCTAACACAGTGAGGCCGGGGCGCCGCGCTGGTGCCACACCGGCATGGTTTAAATACAGCATCGGGAAATGAGATCGATTCACATCTGGAAGAAGTTGCATTTATATCCTAACTGCCCTGATTGTCAGATCATGGTTATTTGATGTAATGGCAGGTGTGATCAGGGCCTGAGTGACTTATCTATCAAATTTATATACAATTTAGAAAAAATAAATGTTCTCCGAAGGAACCATTTTTGTTATTGAGGTCACAATAAGAAGCTTCCGGGTTCTTTCTGTGTGAGTGTGAATCTTCTCCCTGGGTCTGTGTGTGTTTCCTCCAGGAGCTCCGGGTTCCTCCCACAGTCCTGCAGGTCAGGTGGGCTGGAGACACTAAACTGCCCCTAGTGTGTGTGTTTGTGTGTGTGTGTGTGTGTGTGTGTGTGTGTGTGTGTCTGTGTGTGTGTGTGTGTGTGTGTGTGTGTGTGTGTGTGTGTGTGCTACTGTTTCAGCACTTAATAGCTCCTTAAATATCTAACACTCGTCTGGTGACCCACAATTTAAATTATATTAGGTCCCTTGTTATAATAGTGATCCCATTTTTAATATTTCTTGCCACTTCAGTGAACACAGTACATTTTTAGTAAATATTAAGTGAGTAACATGCAAATGTAGAAAATATCAGTGTGTGCAAAAACTTTTGACTGGTACATACATACTTAACATATATAATATATATGCATATATGAATAAATGAGACTGTGCACTAAATTATTCCATACTGAGTATGAAAATGGGAAAGAGATTAAATGTGAAGAACCTTTCTAAAGTAAAAGTACCTCCACATAATGTCTTAGAGAACCCTTTAAAAAATCACATGAGGGTTCTGTATGCCTTTAAAAGGCTCATCACACTCACATCTCAGTCTTAAGGGTTCTTTAGGGAACTAAAGTGGTTCTTTTGTGGCATCGCTGGAAGAAACCCTTGTAGCACTTTAATGAAATGTAAACCCTGTTCCAGTATAAAGGAGCTCTGGAATCTGGGCTCGTGGCTCCTGAGCGTCCAGCGCTGGGAGTAAAGGGCTGAGATCATGATTCTGTCGGGAGCAGCCCTGCTAACACGCCGCGGCGCTCAGAGCGGAGCGATGGGGGATAAAAAAGAGATTTATGGTCTAGACTCTGAAACATTTTCAAGGTTTACTGTAGCCCGAGGCGCGGCGTCTCGGGGGCCGTATTTATTCTCAGAATTTGTGACCTGCTGGAACCGTCTTCAGCTTTGATTATTTAGTCGATTATGTTGTGCAGCGTGTGCTGAGAGGAGCAGCGGTTTCTTCATAATGTACAAAAGAACTAATACTTTAAAAATCTTAATTAGGGAAGACGGTGATGAGTGAGGCTGCATGTTCACTGACCAGAGCCTGAATAGCCTTTCTTAGGTTTGCATGTAATGATTATACTAGTCTTGTGTAAATTACTGTTATATAAAATAAAATAACAATAATAATAATAATAATGATTCTTACAATAATAATAATAATAATAATAATAATAATGATTCTTATAATAATAATAATAACAATAATAATAATAATAATAATAATAGTAGTCGTAGTATTTATGTACATTAACCACATTTTAAGTGTGTTTGTTTTCTCTTTTTTTTCATTTTTTAATGAATACATATACATTTAATAAATACATAGTCTTTGAAAGTCCTTCAGGAAGCCTGGAGAACTGTTCCTCAAGAACACATTAACACACAAGAAAGGAAGCAAAACATGAAGAAATGAGGGGGGCTCAAGATTTTGCACAGTTCTGTATGTCTTGAGCTTTTCTGATTTAGTAGAAAATTTGAGTGATATTTAATGCAGCCCTGCTCTAAAGTGTGTTTTGGTTCTTGTTATCCAGGAGGAACATTGATAGAAAGGTTCTGCAGAAAAATCGACGCAGACCTGTATCAGTTTGTTGCTTTTTGTTTGTTTGTTTGTTTGTTTGTTTTCCTAAACTGCTGAGGATGAAAAGATTGTGAGTTTTATCTCATTCAGAAACGCACACACTGCCCTTTCCACCTCACTTCAGAACCATCAGACCTCAGCAGGGTTCCACCGCTCCCTCAGGAGCTTCAGGGTTCGTTTGTTTGTTTGTTTGTTTTGTGGAGAGGATTGTTCCAAACAAGCAGCAGAGGGTGTTTCCGTGATCTCGTGTAAATCTGAGAGAACACGTCGTGTGACAGAGAGGGTCGATGTGTGAGAACCGAGACAGAAAGAGTGCAGAACCGTTTCAGTGCAGAACCCCTGACCTAGAACATCTCCATCCTTCAGCTTGAGGACCACGGAGACTCTGAGGAGGAGCAGGTGCAGACCTTCTCTCCTCCTTTTCTTATTTTCTCTCATCCCCTCTTCCCTTCTCTCTTCCTTTTCTTATTTTATATCATCCTCTCTTCCCTTCTCTCCTCCTTTTCTTATTTTCTCTCATCCTCTCTTCCCTTCTCTCCTCCTTTTCTTATTTTCTCTCATCCTCTCTTGCCTTCTTTCCTCTTTTTCTTATTTTCTCTCATCCTCTCTTCCCTTCTCTCCTCCTTTATCTTTTCTACTACACTCTTTCTTTCCTCTCTCATCCTTTTCTCAACCTTTCTATTCTTATCTTTCCCTCCTTCTTTCTCCTCTCTCTCTCCTCTCTTTTATTTCTCTTTGCTCCCCCTTTTCATCTTTCTTTCTTCATTTCTTTTTTCCTTTTTAATCTCTCTCTGTTACTTTTCTTCCCTAAACGACTCTCTGCACTCTTCCTTTCCCCTCTTATCCTTCTCTTTTCTCGTTTCCTCTTTCTTTCTTCTTTCCTCTCGTCCTATTTTGGCCTCTCCTTTCGTCATTTCTCCTCTCCCGTCTTTTTTTCTTCTGTTATCTCCCTCTTGCACCTTTCTCTCTTTCTCCGTTCTTATTCTCTTACTGGTCTCTCTCCTCTTATTCACTTATTTTCTTATCTCACTCTATTCTGTTCTTTCTCCTTTCTCCTCTCTTCTATTTCTTGTCATCGTTCTGTAGCTACTGCTTTGTTTTTTCCTTTTTCTTTCTGTCTTTTTATTCTCATCTCCTCGACTCATGTCTTGTCTCCACCCTATCTCTTCTCTTCTTTCCCTTCATCTTTTCTCCTCTCATCATTTCTCTTCCCTCTTCCTGCCTTTCTCTCGCCTCTTCCCTCCTTTCCTCATTTCTCCACTCTTTGTTTCCTCTCTTATTCTTCCCTCAACAGAAATCTTGTCTTTCCCTCTTCTTTCTCCTCTCTTCTCCCTTCTTTTTTTGCTCTTGTCTCTCATCCTTTGCCCTCTTTTCTGTATTTTTCCCTCTCGCATCTTTCTCTCCTCTCTTATCCATCTCTCCATTTCCCCCCGCTCTTAGTCTCTCGTCTTTTTCCCCTTTTCTCATTCACTTCTGTTCTCTCACCTTTTCCTCTTCTCTCTTTTATTCCTCCTTTCTTCTTCTCATCTTTCTTTCTTCCTTTCTCTCTCTCTTCTCTCCACTCTCACCCTTCTCTCCTCCTTTCTCCTCTTATCATTTCTCTCCTCTGCTCTCTCCCTACCCCCATCTTTCTGTCTCATTTTCTTCCTCACTTCTCTACCCATTACTCTCATTTTTTTCTCTCCTTTCTCCTTGTTTTCTTGTCCTCCCCCTCTCCCCTCGCTCTGCTGTTCTCTGCTGCAGTCTTGGCCCCCCTGGCTCCTCTCCACCTCCGTAACCATCACAAATTAGCTCATGATGACTTTATCGCCACTGCTCTCCTCCCTCTTCTTCTGCGTCAGCTCCTTCGAGACTGTTTTACAATCTTATGACCATCAGAACTGAACAGTACTGAATAACCTGCACTGAATTATACTGGAGGTCCCACAGCGGCGCAGTGGGTTGCACTGTTGCATTATACCTCCAGTATTGGGGTTTGAATCTGGGTCCTGGTCTGGTGTGTGTGTGTGTGTGTGTGTGTGTGTGTGCATGTTCTCCTTATGGTGGTGTGGGTATCCTCCGGGGTCTCCGGGTTTCTCCCACAGTCCAAATTTATTTAATAATAACTGGGGATTCTAAATTGACTGTAGGTGTGAGTGTGTGAGTGAATGGTATGTGTGTGTGTGTGTGTGTGTGTGTGTGTGAGTGTGTGTCTGCTTTGCACGCATAGACCCCAGGATAGGCTCAGGGTACCTGTGCCCCTAGTAAAGATTGAGCTGTTACAGAAAATAAATCAAAATAAAATTAGAAAAGAAAATAAAATTAATCATACTGGAACACTCACACCTGGGAAAAATGGTTGTTTATTTATATATACACACAACCAGTCAAACATTTTCACACACTACAAGTTATTACTTATCCATTTATTTCACAAACTGCAGATTTTTATTCCGGTTAAACTGGAAATGTGTTGGTTGAAAATGAAAATGTGTGAAATAAACCTAGTTTCCTTTTTAGGGAAGAGAGGATCTGTAACATACCTAACACTCATCTGATGATCCATATTATAGTTATAATTACAGCAGGTGGCTTTTTATACATGACGAATAAAGACATGATGTTTTCTGGCTAATAAAGGAACTCAGATGTCGAACATGCTGTAAATGTATTTGTCAGTAAAGGGTTTTGAATGTATTTTAGAAAATATTAAATATTAAAGGTATGTGTCAAAACACTTGACGGGTGTGTGTTGTGTGTATTGGTCAGTGTATTCTATTTCTCTGATCTTGATTCTTTTTGAATCTTGAATCTTTAGTGTGTTGTGTTGTGCTGTGCTGGACTGAGCGCTGGAATAAGAGCCTGCTGAGCTCCAGCGAGTGCAGCAGCTGCAGACGGGCATCATCTGGTCCTCTCTCTCATCCAATCAAAGCAGTTTATTAAGCATTTGTTTTACCTAATTTCCTCTCAATTTATTTTTCTGTCAAATCTAGTCAAACATTCCCTGTGATTTGCGTTACTTTAGTCATCGCGAAGTGAAGCTAATTGACAAACACCAGTGACGAGCGCTGACAGTGTGTCATGTTTATATACATCCCGGCGGGTGGTCTGGCATCTCTAATGAATATTTCAGAGCTCTCCTGCATGCTGCTGTGCGAGGGCGCTTCCCGTATCCACCCTGACCTTTCCCAGGCCGCGGCGAGCCCTGGGCCAGCGGGACAATGACACTGCCTGAGGCCGGGGGGGCAGGTCCCGCTCCGGGGGCTGTGGGGTGGGTCCCGCTCCTGGGGCCGGGGGGGCTAGTCCCAACCGAGGGCCAGGGGGGGACAGCTCCCACTCCGGGGGGCGGGCGGGCAGGTCCCGCTCCGGGGGCCGGCGGGGGGCAGGTCCCACTCCGGGGGCTGCTCGCAGGTGGAAGCGAGTCTTAAAGGCCACGGTCCTGCGGAGAGACCGGAATACATTTCCTCCGCACTCATCGATGATCTAGTGCCGAATTAACCCTCGAAACCCGGACGAGGCGCACCGCTGCTATAACATCATCTTATACAAAACTAACATCCTTATGTGGAGCTTCTGTGTCTTTGAATCAAAAGTGGAGGCTTCAGACCTCACAGGAAGCTTTGTTTTGTGAGCGTACATTGCGTAGAATCAGAGATCTCAAACTTTTAAAAACCATAAACTTTAAAGGGGACATATTATGCTAAACTCAGTTATAATCGGCCTGTGGGCTACAAAACATGTTCATGAAGTTCTTTGCACAAAATCACTCTCACATAAAGAGATATCACCAAGTTTATTCTTCACAGTTTCAGGCCCTTTAAAAATGAGCTGTTTGGACGGAGGGCCCATTGTGACGTAAGAACCACCCTTCATCTGTCGAGACCACACCCACTAGATTAGTTGAAGATACACCATTTTGTCTGCTAGTTTTACGAGCACGGATAAGCCGAGCTCTACAGCTACAGGCAAAGGCAGGTCACACATGAAGTGTTGTGTTGTTGCTGCAAAAAACCGCACAAATCCCTCCACTTTGTCCCAGACAAAGAAAACTGAAGAACTGTGTGGCTCCATGTCTCAGCAACAATCAGTTTCGTTCCTTAAACAATCGGTGTCGTTCCTTAAAAAGTTCCACCTTAAGTATTTACGGTGGAACAAAAAATTCGAATAAGGAGCTGTGAATAATGAGCTAACTTGGAGGATCTGTACACTACTGTCCGTGGCAAGTCAACAGATGAGGTAGATGTAAGTACTTTCAAATAATTACTTTTGTGTTTCTATCGCAGTTAAGTATGAACTAGCTTGTTCGTTTCATTTCGTAAGCATGGGATAGGTGGGGGCATGGCCAGCAACAGCTTATTTGCATGAAAGGGACAGAGCCTTGAAATGGCTTGTTTTGAAAGGGACTGAAACTGTCAATAATAAACCCGGTGATATCTCTTTATGTGAGAATGATTTGTCCAAATAACTTCATGAACATGTTTTGTATAGCCCATAGACCTATTATAACTTGTTTTTTTTAAGTGAGTTTTGCATAATATGTCCCCTTTAATGTTGTGTCAGGTTCTTCTAATGAGAGAAGGCAAGGGGCTTAAACATGAAATGTACGGGGGGCAAAATTTCTACTAGCAGTTTTACTTAATAGGTACTACTGACTGACTGGAATTGTTATATTTAATCAGAAAAAGAGGACACATTTCCCAAACAGTCAGAACACAGCAGCATGAATCAAACGAATGATTCATCCAGCCCAGCTTGACACTTTCAGAGGCATTTCAGCTACCCAGGAGTTTGTTTGTAATGCTTAATAAATGCCTGCATGGTTCATGCCATTCCTCTGGATGCTGCCTTACCTAAACCCTAACGGCCATTAGTGCCCAAAGGGCCAGTGACGAGTGTGTAGAGTGTATGTATCTAACACACTCCTGACAGGACTGCTGTTAGTGAAGAGCTGCTGTCCTCCCAAATGGTTTCAAATGAAACTGTCTGCAGTGTCTTATTGCCCCATATGTAACACAAGGACAGCTGGAGCCCACTGTGGTTCGGAGGTGGACACTATCAACACTACACCTTCTGTTATGCCTCATTAGGGATCATCTACCAGGATGTAAGAAGGATGGATCAAACTCCTCAATGCCTACCATTATTGCTTTATTTTACCTTTAAGCCTGACGAGTGCATAATTCTACTGTTATTTTTTTATGCCAGCAGGGATGAATATATAATGGAATAGTTTCAGTGTACAGTGCAACCTGTTTCTCTCAGAATGTCCCATTAATTGTATCATTATCTAATTAGTAATGAATTACATTTAAATTAACATTAACCTTTTTTGAGACTGAACTTTTGAATGTGCATTCTTAACAGAATTTCCCTTGTTTAGTACTAATTGCTGTAAAATTACACTTCTACAGATGAAAGATTATATGAAAGTTCAACTCAATCTGTGCTTATATTACTTGTAATTAAAAAACCTGCTTTCTCCTGCTTTTGTGCTAATACATTGTTTATTCTGCTGTCATTTTCAGACCCAGGAAGACAAGCAAAGAGGAAAAGCTCCAAAAAACTAGTCTTTTCAATTACACTGTAATTGCAACTGCTAAGAGTTAAACGTATGGGTGTACAACCATTCACCATTCAACCATTCAACTACACAATATTGATATTGTTAGAGATCTGGTAATTACATTTGACACTTGCTCTACAAACTACCATGATGGTGTATTAGTTTCAAAACATTTTGAAAATAATAATAACAATAATAATAATGCTATAGCCACATGTATTTTGTTTTATTATCATTATTAATTTGTTACTTGGCTGAGAAATAGATAAAGAAAAGGGGAAATGAGGGCATGAACTAAAAGGAAATGAAATCTCAACACAAAGATATAAATTCACATGGTTTTAAAAGAAGGAAATGATGCTTAGATGTCAAAAAGCTGCTGCTGAGAATGCGGAACCACACTGTAGTCAACTACCTGTGTCTGTTTCCAAACGGCCAATGACATCCATGAAAGTAGGTGCAGATCTTTTTAGATAGTGTGGTAGAGATATGGCTTCTCACATGATGCCAGTGTTAACAGTAATCACAAACAACAATAACAACAGTGGAAGAGCTCCAAATTCTGGTTAATCTCATTCTGCCTTTGGCTTTAAATGAAGAGTCACAGATACCCTGTGACATCCACAGTTCACCCTCCTAGCCACTAGGGGAGCTCTAATCATCTACTTTAATAAGCAATTCCTAGTTATGGTACTATATAAGGACTGATAGTGCTCTCAACATGACTAATTTCCTGGTGTACTGAACATTCTCTGCTGATGTTTGCTCCTCTATGACACTGTCTGTTTTTTGGACTGTGTTTTGGATTGCCTCTGTCACACCTGTTTACCCAATGATTGAATGAGCAAAACAACTTTATATTAGTAAACTTCAAACCACAAGTTCTCACCTGGTCAGTTCTTACAGAATACTTTGTCTAAGCAGAAGCCAACAACATTCCGCACTTTGGCCCACCAAGGAGCCATGTTGGAAAATCATTACATTTTACTCAAACAGATTCATGAAATACTCCAGGAACTGTTTACCATATTTGGATCCATCTTCCAGTGCCTGAATGATATGATGGTAATACTGATAAATGCCAAGGTTTTCTCCTACAATGTTCTCTATATCTGGTCCACCATGCCAAATCTTTCCCTTCTGAGAAAGCCAAAATATTGTTTTTGATTTCTTTACTCAGGGATAAAGCATTGAAGTCGCTAAGCCAAGCTGAGGTCAGTGGACACCTTTCTGGCCCATTTTCGGTCATTTGTTTGACCACCCTATCTCTGGATGGGGAGCTGGGGAGTGACTGATTCACTAATAGGGACACCATACATTGGCCGAGTTTACACTGCAATTTCAAACTCTCACGGCTGTGATCTGAGTCAGTGAACCGACACTTAAAATGGAGTTAAAAAGAATCAGCATGTCAGGATGAATATTTAACACTGGAACAAATTATTTGTCTTTTGATTAGACTGAATAATCTTCAGCGCAAGTGACAATTCCAAAACTTTGGAATTTTGAATTAGGAAGACTCAGTTGAGCCCCAAAGAAAGAAAATGATGGTGTATTCACCGCTGTTCACCCCAAGAGCAAGTCTGAGCTGACTCATATGGTGAGTGCCTGTAAATTTCTCTGCAGCCAAGACTAGGTAGAAGTTTTGGTGGACATAAACTGGAATGATCAACATATGTTGCTCTCTGCTCTTTTAGACCCAGGCTTGGCCAGGAATTTTACAGATGACACCCTTATAAATAATCTAGGAGTTCCCTACCACAAGTATTGCCACCTCTTACAATTTAGACAATACACGTACAGTCCATATGAGAGGGAGTAGTTGATAGGGTTATATAACCTATAAAGCGGCTTATTGGTCTCCTTCATGAAGACGATATTGAATTGCGATTCATGCATTGCCCTAAAACCCACCACATTTTAGGACACACCTGGTTAAGACTCTATAGCCCTCACATTAGTTGAGCTATGGAAAACATGTTTTGATCACTGTATAATTATTTCAGTCTATCCCATGTCCCTTGAAATCCCAGACATTAACTAAACTTCCTAGACTTAACTAGACTTTCCCTCTGAATATGCAATACTTAAAGTCTTCTCCTCCGTCCAAGCTCAGCAATAGTCTCCTCAATGAGTCAGTGATTGTACCATTGAACTCCTTCATGGAGTTCCTTTACTCAAGGTGCATGTCTATTCTACCAAAGCTTGCCATCTAGGATATATTCAGCCCATTCCCTAATCCATAATGGAAGTACAGAGGTTCCTGAGGTTCGCAAACAATTATCAGAGGTTCATTTAGAATTTCAGCTCTGTATCAGCCCCAATTATAGCTTTTTTCCTCTACCCAAAGAATATGTCTGTCCTCTCCTCATGCCTGACCAAAAACTCTAGATGAATATATCACCAAAGCTTGTCAGCAAGGATATATTCAGCCCTCCTCATCACCTGCTGCATCTAGTCTCTTCTTTGTTAAACAGAAAGATGGAGGACTTCATCCATGGACTGATTATTGTGCGATAAGCAACTTTTCTATTAAGAATCATTTTCTGTTTCCATAGATAACATAGATAATGTTTGGGGCAGTAAGATTTTGTCCAAGATGTGAAAGAACTGTGAAAGAGCACATGTTTAATACGCTTCAAACTCCTAATGTAAACTTTACGGATTACATCCCCTATAAACTCCTGCTAGACCTCGGTCACACATTGCCATGTTGCAGATCTCCTTGCATCCTCTCAAAATCCAGTGATTTTTAAGATAAGATAAGATAAACATTTATTAGTCCCAAAAGTGGGAAATTTGCTTTTTGTGGTGGTTGATTGCTTTTCTAAAGTTGCCTTCATCTACAAACCTAGCGAACATAGTATTTCATCAAACTTTATGGGATCCATAAAAAAAAGTATCAGATTGTAGCATACAGTTCACATCATATGTCCGGAAGGTCTTTTGCCATAAACTAAGGTGTACCATCCTCAGACCACTAGACAAACTGAAAGGTTTAACAGAGAGATTGGCTGAATGTTTAATTCATTTTGTCGTTAAGAACAACACAACTGGGCCAAATTTGTCCTTGGATTGAATTTGCACATAATTCATTGTATCACTCTTCCACTAAAATGGTTATCAGTCCTTGTTTATTCCAGAGATAGATTCCCTCACAGAAATCCCTGCTGTTGATCACTGGGTCAAGCTATGTAAGAAAGTCTGGAGACACACCCAAGAAAGCAGCCTCAATTCAGAAGAGACAAGCCAATCAACATTGATGTCTGATGACAGTATGGTGTCTGTGCAGTGATGTCACTCTGATACATGTCAAAACACAAAACCACAAATAAGGAATGCATAGTTAAAACAATGATGGCTGATCATAATATTAGAATGGAAGGGTTCATCTATTGATAACTAATAATACCCTCCTTGCTGCTAAGAGAGCTATAGTCATCATGTTAGTAAATTAGGCACTTCCTGGTTATGATACTATAATATCAAGGTTATGTGAAGTATTGCCAATTTCCTGGTGTACCAAGTTCTTTGCTATTTTGTCTGCTTTGACCATACATTGCACCTTGGCTTATGGTTATTGCCTTGCTTCTGACTTTTGCCCTGTTTCTGTCCTTGGCTGTTTTTTTGTGTTTTTGGATTTTCTATGTCACACCTGTTCATTCAGTGCCAACCCTGAGCTGCTTATACATGTAAAACAAGTTTTAGTAAACTTCAAACCGCAACTCTGTCATATTCTGGTCGGTTCCTACAGGCTCATTTTACTCACCTGTCTTTACGTGTATTTACATGTATGTACAATTGGTGGTAAAATGCATCTCTGGCTAGTCAAACTGATTGCCAAATAAACTCCACAGTATTTCTAGTTCCACTTCAGCTCAGCCTAACAAGAAAGGTAGCAAATATAACACACAAGTACTTGGGTACACTTCACTAAACAATTAAAATGATGTGTGAGTTGTTACCATACTGTCATCTGGTACTACAGGAAAGTTTGCCTATATGTGTTAATTTATGAATTGGTAGAACAGAAATGGACAGTGCTATAATATTAGTACTCTTGATTCTTAAAATAGCTCTCAGTATATCATATCCTTCCAGTTTGGATTCTGGTGCACTTTATGTCTGTGATCAGGCTTGTAAAATGTATCCTTATCAGGAATAGTAAAACATTCTGTGTTTTTGTGGATCTGATGTTTCTATTGTAATGGAAACTTGGTCTGCAAGAGTTTGACCTCCAAAACAGAGGAAAATTTGACAGAAACAGCTCAACATCAAATAAATTGTCATTACTCATTGCTGCCCTCTAAAGGTGTTACTGCACCTGTGTTAAGTTATATTGGCTTCATAAGTCTTTTGAAGTGGCTCAGTAAATATGTTTCCTATTTATATTTTAGCCTTATATTGGAGAAAACATATCTTTTCACACCAGGAGGGCCACTCTGCTCCTTCATTTCTCCCATCCCCGATGACATCACCTGGCCAGCTACAGCACTGAAAGCTGATTGGCTGAGCTTGGAGTAAAGAGACTAATGACCTCTAGCTGCTCTGCTTCTGCCACCGCTGGATATTTTACACCAAAGGTCTCCTGAATGACAATTTATTATTGCTCTCTCTCTCTCTCTTAGATTTTCCTCTCTCTCTCTCTCTCTCTCTCTCTCTCTCCTCTGTGACCCCCTCTCTCCTGTGCTCTCTACTGGGATGACATTGCCATCCTTCTTGAGCGAATGCCAGCGATCTGCTCTGGGGCCTAAAAATAGCTGCCTGAGGCAAGGGTGGATGCTCAATCTCACTCTCTCTCCTCTCTCTCTTTATCTCTCTCTCTCTTTTCTTCTCTCCCTCAAGCAACCTGATCCACCCAGTCACCATGCAGTGTGCTCTAGGGCCTATGTGAAACACACACACATGCAAAAGCATACTTAGTTAAACCCATCAGCAGCTATTTCACTCTTATTTTTGTTCTTTTCTTCCCTTCTGTTTTGTCTACCCCAGAGTGATGATGACATTACGGTGTCTGTGCAGTGATGTCATTCTGATACATGCTGAGTTATAGACTTGGACCGTTAGGAGGGTGTGGCTTGTGTGAATTTTGTAAGCATTTCTGCCTAATATGGTCTAATGTCACTTCCAGAAAAGGCAGAAATGTCAGGCATTCTGGCAGCTGAGTTTGGGTGTGGCACAGAAACAAGAACAGCCAGGTCAATCTGATTCTGCATAGTGTGTGGTGTGTATAAGTGAATAAGTGGAGCACCTCCATCTAAATTTTTATTGTCAGAAGAAATTTGTTTTTGCTTGCTCAGTTTTTATATGGCATAACATAAAGCTTGACAAACTGCCAGAGCAGCTTTCAAAGGGACAGTAGTCAGAAGCAGAATGCAGGTTTAAACACAAAACCACAAATAAGGAATGCATAGTTAACAGTGATGCCTGATCATAATATTAGAATGGAAGGGTTCATCTATTGATAACTAATAATACCTATCCTACAAACTTCCCCTTCTCAACTATAGCAATGAAACAATCACATAAGCTGTCTAACAACTACTGATCACAATAAAATATAGATTTGGGCAGCTATAGTGAGCTGGTGGCCTAATGGTTATCAAGTCAAGTCAAGTCAAGTAGGTTTTTTTTTTGTAATTTCTACCATATACACACAGTACATAGTAAAAATGAAACAACATTCCTCCAGAACCATGGTGCAACACAAGAGCAGAACAGAACAGAACACAAGACCACATGTGCAAACAGGACATATCACAAGAGCAACAACACAACTAAACAAGACAAGACAAGACAACGTTCAGTGCAACTGACAATGGCAACATTGAGGATACATATAGTGTTTTGACCAGTACTGTATTCAAGCAGCAGAGATATGCAGAAGAGAGTTAACAGAGATTTACATGTGCAAAATGCAGAAATGCAGAGCATCAATAAATATGATTTTAGAGTGCAAGTTTAGAACAGTAATAAATATAATTGTGCAGTTTATAGCAGCATAAAAACCATAACAGAGAATATCGTGTTTTTTACAGAATGTGTAATATGTAAAAATAAATATTTTAACTGGTTATTGAAGTCTGAGTTGTCCAAGGTGGTAGGGTGAGAGAGGGGAGGGGGGGTGTTGGTGGTGTGTGTGAGTGTGTGTGTGTGTGTGTATGTTTTTATGCTTCAGTTCCGTTTGAGGAATCTGATGGCCTGAGGGAAGAAATTGTTTCCCATTCTGGAAGTGGAGGCTACGCAACCTTTTTCCAGATGGGAGAAGGGAAAAAGAGAATGTGTAAGGGGTGAGTGGGGTCGTCCAGAATGCCTGTGGCTTTGTGGATGCAGTGTGTGGTGTGAATGTCTGTGACAGAGGGGAAAGAGTCTCAGCTGTTCTCACAACACTCTGTAGGGTCTCGCAATTCCCATACCAGGCTGTGATGCAGTTACAGAGAATGCTCTCTATGGTCCCTCTGTAGGACATGGTGAATACTGGGGGGCGGGGATGCGCTCTCTTCAGTCTCTGTAAGAATTAGAGACGCTGCTGAGTTTTCCTGATGATGGAGCTGGTGTTGAGGGTCCATGTGAGGTTCTCCATCATGTGAACACCAAGGAACTTGATGCTCTGGAGAGTCTCCACCGAGGAGCCGCCGATGCTCAGTGGAGAGTGATCACCTTACGCCCTCCTGAGGTCAACAACCATCTCTTTTGTTTTCTCCATGTCCAGGGAAAGATTGTTGGCTCTGCACCAGTTCATCAGCCATTTCACTTTCTCTCTGTATGCTGCCTCATCATTCCCGCTGATCAAACCCACCACAGTTGTGTCATCGGCGAACTTGATGATGTGGTTCGAGCTGTGCATTGCTGCATAGTCATGGGTCAGCAGTTATGGTGTTCGCCCTACGACCAGAAAGGGTTTGAATCCCAAGACTGCTAGTAGCACCTCTGAAGTACCCTTGAGCAAGGTACCAGCCCCACACACTGCTTTCCAGGCAGTGTGTTCCTCGCAGCTTCACTTCACAGGGGAAGACTTTCGTGCTGTGGTGTGTACATGAATGACAGAATAGTCACTTTACTTACAAGCCAAGTTGGCCTGTCACAATGCAGGCCTCAACCTGGATAGCATCATATGGCTGGCCATCTGCCTTGACCAACACCTCTGGGCTAAGCAGTGTCGCTCCAGCCATACAGCTTCTTGCATCCATACATGGCTCCCCAGCTCCACTGATTGTCCCACACCTGGGATCTTCAGTGGAAAAGAAAGTACGGAAAAGAGTCTATGCAGCTGGGGCCTCCTAGCTGACAACTGGCGAGAGAAGCCTTTGGCAAGATAGGGGGCTGTGGGGGCTAGGGACACTAGGGAAGACAGTGCTACATCAGGAGGATGAAGGAGGTATGGGAAAATGAAGTGTCAGAAAAAATGTCTATAAATCAGTTTGTAAGTCCCATTTTTGTATCTGTCAACAACTGTTCTCTGTTTTTGGCCAACTTCATCTCTCAGTGTTTTGTTCTTTCTGTTATTCCTTCGGTTGCTTTAACTCATCCTTAGCTCATCCTGTCCCTGGATGGTAAACTGGTCAACAACACTCTGGTAAAGGAGGTTACTGTACCAATTCAGTCCACATTGAACCAAAGCACACAGAGCACACTTAGTTTTTTATACTCCTGCAATCTCAGCACCCTATGGTTTTAGGCCTACTATGTCTCAATAAATTGATTGGAGAACAGGTTCTATCTAGTCATGGTCACCAGAATGTTACATGTCATGTCGAGTTCTAGGAATGTTAACACACTAGGACAACCTGTCTTTCCCCTCAGTGGCCTTGGGCTTGTGCCACTGAGCTCCTAACTGGGACTATGCCCCTCTATGTCACATATCTATCCTCTGTCAGAGCCCGAAACCAAGGTGATGAAAGAGTACATGGCCAAGGCAGAATTGATCTACTGGGGGCTCAATGCAGTCACAGTGATGTATCCACACCAACTTCCTCTGATGCCATTAGCCATTGAACAGCTTTGCAGGGCTAAGAAGTTTACCAAATTGGATTTGCAGAGGGCACATTATCTGGTTTGAATTTGGCCAGAAGATAAATGGAACAGGGCGTTCTTAACTACATGTGGTCACTACATGTATCAAGTGATGCCATATGAAATGGTGAATGCCCCGTCCATCTGCCAAGCCTTTATGAATGATGTGTTTTGTGATATGCTGAATGGGTTTGTTATCCTTTACATAGATGAAATCCTGGTGTATTCCAAAACCTTTCCAGAAGGTACATTTTCTGCAGATCTTCTCTGGAGGTGCTAGCTCCAATACTAACAAACTGAGGCCTGTTAGTTAGGATGTTAGGTTTAGTTTCCCCACAATAGAGTTAACAATAGAGTTAAATGCTGAGCTAAAGTCTATGAACAGTATTCTGATGTAGCAGTCCTTTGAGTCCAGATGAGAAAGGGTGAGGTGAAGGCAGTTGAAATCAGTTGTATGGTTGGTGCAGTATGTACTGAGAGCCGCTGTGTTTCCAGACTTAAAAGCAGCATTTCTGGCCCTAACCAAAGCACGTACATTTGCAGTGAACCAGGGCTTGTGGTTTGCCTGGCTGGTGATGGTTCTGGAGACAGTGACATCCTCGATCCACTCGCTATGATAGCCAGTGACTGTGGTTGTTTATTCCTCCAGGTCCACTGCACTCTTGTAGGTGGCAGTTTCTTTGAAAATGTCCCAATCAGTGCATTCAAAGCAGTCCTGTAGTGCAAGGATGGATCCCTGAGGCCAGGTTCTCACTTGCTTCAGGACTGGTCTGCTGCACCTCTGCATGGTCTAACATGTTTTCCCCACGTGTGGCAAAGTCAATGTGCTGGTGAGATCTTGGCAGGACAGATGCATTATTGAAGTCTGCCGCAATTATGAAAAATCCATCAGGATCAGCGGTTTGCAGGTCACTTATCTTCCCATACAGCTCCCCCGGTGCGTCATTAGCTTTAGAACCATTAGCATTAGCACTAAGAGGAAGGTAAACAGCCAAAACGATAGCTGAAGTAAACTCTCTGGAGAGGTAGAAAGATCTGTATTTCACTGCCAGAATCTCCAATAGAGCCGATCAGTGTGCTGTGGTGATCACCGTGTTTGTGCACCATTCTTTGCTGATGTAAACACACAGCCCCCCGCCTCGTGTCTTGCCCGACAATGCAGCTGACCTGTCTGACCCAAACTGGGCTAGCCCTTGTAGCTGGATAGTAGAATCGGTGAAGCCCTTGTGGAGCCACGTCTTAGTGCAGATTAGTACACAACAGTGCTGCATCTCTTTCTGGGAAGTCACGAGCAGTCTAATGTGGTCCATTTTGTTGTCAATGGAGCATACGTTTGACAGGAAAACAATGGGAAGAACTGGCTGGCTAGGGTTAGCCTAGGATGGATGCCCCCATGCTTGCCATGCTTCTGCTTTCTTGCACACCGCTTTCAGCATCTTTCTGGTCAGTCTGCAGAGCTAGCCGAGGCCAGGGTCTTTAGCCTTGGTGCTCGGAGGAACCCGTATCTTTTCCAGCATGTCTCCGTCTAGCGATGCTTTGTTGTTTTCTCCAATGCTGACAAGAGATTGGCAATCTTACGTGAGCTTCATTTACACAGATGAATTGTTTTGTAGTGGAAGAGTAACATAAATATGTAGACAATACACTATTTCTACACTAAGTCCTAGCGTGCTGCCATCTTGGAAACAAGGGACATCTGGAAGACTGTCAGGATTGATGGCCACACAGCTACCCAGTGGGCGTAGGCTTTGCTGACTGCTCCCTTACCACTTTTTTTTCATTGTTGGGCATGAGTTGGCTAACCAAGAGGTCAGCCCTCAGGACAGCAAAGGCAGCAGAGAGAGCTTCCCCTGTGCCAAAGATTAGGAGGGATTAATAGTGCTGGGACACAAATGGGTCTTGATCAGCCCCTGCTGTGTTGCCCGAGTGAAAGCATTGTGAGACCTGAAACCCAAAAGACATGGAAAACCTCACTCATGATGTGTCCCAGCATATCTGTAGGATGCATCATTCACTTATTGTAATTATTCATTTTACAGTATTAATACACTTCATATTTACATCATTTATCTCTAAAATCCCAATAAGTCAAGTCAATGTCAAAGTGAACTTTATGGTCATCTCAACCACATACAAGTATACAGAGAGACAAAATGGCGAAGCTCAGGTTCTAAAGTGTACATATATTGTAACAGACATAAGACATTGTGAAACAAAACAAAACAGTGCAAATAAGAAGTATAAAATAAGGTAAGGGTAAGATTTAACCTGTCCTGAGTGCATGGACAGCTCACTGTGCATTATATATAAAATAAGCTACTTATATAAAAAAATCAAAAGCTCAAACCACTTCATCAAGTTCAAAGATGATGCGACAACGTTTTTTATGTTTATGTTACGTTTACGGCATTTAGCAGATGCTCCTATCCAGAGCGACATACAACAGTGCTTTAGTAATCCACATCTACTCTTCATACCTGTAAAGCTATACTTAAATCAACATTTGCTTTTAACCAAGTTACTGCTAGTTAAGTTACACACCTTAAAAATCCTGTCAAAGAGAAAAAAAGACAAGTCAGAGGTTAATACACAAGTAAGGAAAAACAGTTAAGAGGGTAAGTGCCTGAGGGATTTGTTAGATAGGCAAAGATGTATAAGAGATAAGCGAGAGGACTGGTTAGTCACCAAGATGCTCATTAAAGAGATGCTTGAAGACAGTGAAGGACTCGGCAGATCTGATTGCAAGAGAGAGTTCATTCCACCCCTGGTGGGCCAAGACTGAAAAGAGTCTTGATGCATGTTCTCCTCTTCTTCTGAGAGGACAAGAAGGGACCGGCTGCTTGATCAGTGCAAACAAGTAAGCAAGTGCAAGTCCATTCTTGGCCTTGAATGCAAGCATTTTGAACTTAATGTGAGCGGCCACAGGGAGCCAGTGAAGGTTCTGTAGTAGAGGCGTGGTGTGTGAGGACTTTGGAAGATTGAAGACTAACCTCGCAGCTGCATTCTGAATCAGATGAAGTGGTCTTGTTACCTTCATTGGCAGTCAAGCCTGCAGCGAGATGCATTAGTCCAGTTTAGAGATGACCTGAGACTGGACGAGTAACTGTGTGTCTTCAGTGGTGAGAAAGGGTCAGATTCTTCTGATGTTGTACAGAAGGTATCGGCATGTCCTGGAAAGGTGGTCAGTGTGCGACAGGAATGACAGTTCTTCATCTAGCACCAAGATTTCTCACCAAGATTTCTTGAGTTGGTGGGCCGCCATACAAGAGGAGATGTCAGCCAGGCAGTCTGAGATGCGGGTCGAGACCTGATCAGCACTGGAGGGCAAAAAGAGAATAAGTTGATTGTCATCTGCTTAAAAGTGGTAGGAAAAGCCATGTGAGGCTATTACATCCCCAACAGAATCAGAATTGATCCAAGGACCGAGGCCCTGTGGTACACCAGTAGACAATCTTTGCTGGGCAGACTGGGAGCCTTGCCATGCTACCTGGTACTTCCGGTCATCAAGGTAGGATTCAAACCATTGCCAGGCTGTGCCCGATATCCCAAGGCTGGAGAGAGTAGCCAGGAAGATCTGATGGTTAACCGCGTCGAAGGCTGCAGAAAGAAGAATCAGGGCAGAAGACTGGTTGGCTGATCAAGCTGCATGAAGTTCTTCGGAGACGGCTAGTAGTGCCATTTCACTAGAGTGTGCAGCCTTGAATCCGGACTGGTGAGGATCCTGAAGCCTGTTTTGAGAAAGATGTTAAGTTGGTTATAAACAGTATGTTCCAGCGTAGGTTTCTTCAGATTAGCAGGAACGATGAGGTGACATACAGAGTGGAGGTACAGAGTAAACAATCTGTCTCTGAATGTAGATAAAACAAAAGAGATAGTTGTTGACTTCAGGAGGGCTTGGCATGATCACTTTCTGCTTACTATCAATGGCCTCACGTAGAACCTCAACGTAGATTCTCAACACCAGCTCTTGGCAAGAAAGCCCAGTAGCATCAACTTGCTGTAGCTGGATCACAGCTTGGTATGGGAACTGATATGTTTTGCATAGCAAGACACTATAGATATTAGTGAAGAGAGCTGTTCAGAACACATCCCTGAACTGAACTTACACCTCAGCTGCTACTTCTGCTCTTACTATTTGCACAGTTACTATATATTGTTGTCTATCTACATTCTGCATTTTTGTACACCTAATGACTCGGTTCCTAGAATACAGCATCTGCCATAATATCACATTAATTCAACAGTCAACTGCTCTAATAAATACAATATCTCTTTGGACTCTGTATTTCGCCCTGTCTGCACTTATGTGGTCGTGTGATGTTTCTGTTTTTGTTCTTGTGTTGCACCATGGTCTTGGAAGAACATTGTTTAATTGCACTCTGTATTGTGTTTATGGCTGAAATGGCAATAAACGCACTTGATTTGATTTAGATCTGATTCTGCCCCATGATGCCTCCATGTAATGATTGATGAGTGGGGGCGTGATTACTGCTAGCGATGAGATTATGATGCTGCATGCCATAATTAGCTCATCTTACCCTGGCAATCCAGACAATTGGGTCATGCTGCTCAGATACATCTCTTTACGGAAAGCATGGCCTGATGCTGTAATACACTGACATACACACATACACACACATACACATCCACACTAAATCTGTGTTCTCTAAGGAAATCACGAGCTCTCCACTGTTATAATGTGAAATTGAAAAACTAGGTTTGGTTCTCGGGAGCTTTCTGTTATCGCCTGCCTTGTTGGGACTGAAACTGGCAGCACAGATTAAAAGGCACTAAACCAACTAGTACCTCACAGGCAGAAGAAAAATGTTATTAACAAGTCATAGAATTGCAAACATAATACTTTACCAATAGAACCTGTTATTGTCAGTTATGTGCATGAACCTGATGTGTCCTGATGTGACAAAGAGTACTGCAGATTAATGGATTTTTAAAATAAAATTATATAAGTTTATACTAGTTATTTTTCATTCCTAGCTCATTGAAACAATCAGAACTGTGTGTACATAATTTCTGATTATGTAGTTATATTAGTTACTGCTTAATTTACTACTTCACTGTACTAAAATAGCTGTGTTGTAAATTCATTAAATGTTTTATTGTAAAGAAAGTCACCTAGTCATATTTTTTAAGTTAAAACATGACATCCTATTATGTAAAAATGTAAAATGTAAAAACTGTGAATGATCAGAGAGGAGATTTTGTAATTTAGTTTAGCATTTAGTTATGTGCATGTCTGTAAATACCTGTTATGAAATGCTCACCTGGCTTCCCGTCTACATCTTAGCTTTTCTTCCTCTTACTCTTAAGGAATTTATCATAGCACAACCTCCCTTAGTGACACGCATTAGGAAGTTGCACTCATCTCTGGATGCTGCTTTGGTAGAATGAAAAACTGCCACATGAATAAAACTAAACTGAACAAATAAAAAAACAGCAGTGAGGGCAACACTAACAACACAGCTGCTAAACAGTTCTGTGTAAAGGGACCTGAAAACCTCACTGGGATTCAGTGATTAACACGCACACACACACTTACTCACACACACACACTCATATACACTGGCCCTGAGCCCGATGTCAGTGGGGTTACAGATCACACTCTCTAGGACCAATGCTGTGGCTGGAGGACTAATGCTGAATGGAGGTGCTTTGGGAGTTTAGCCATAGTGTTTTTCCTGTGTAAATGTAAAATAAAAAGCAAAAGAAAGAACATTGCATCTATTGCTGCCACCTGCCACGACCGCAGCTGTCTCCACCTCCAGCAGATTGTAGCCTCCCTCAGCTATATCTGGGCTGTCACCTGCCTTAGCTGCCTCCACCACCACTGGGCTCCCTCCTGCCTTGGTTTCAGCTGCCTCTGTCTCATTCAGGCTGCCACCTGTTTCAACCTCAGCTGACTACACGTCCAGCAGACTGTAGCCTGCCTCAGCTGCATCTGGGCTGTCACCTGCCTCAGCTGCCTCCACCCCCACTGGGCTCCCTCCTGCCTCAGTCTCAACAGCCTCTGTCTCATCAGATTGCCACCTGCTATGATCTCAGTTGCCACCACCTTCAGCAGGCTGTAGCCTGCCTCAGCTACATTTGGGCTGTCACCTGCCTCACCTGCCTCCACTGGGTTGACGCCTGCTACAGCTTCAGCTGCCTTCACCTCCATCAGGCTGAATGGTCTATCTAGTTATTTTAAAAAATGAAATTTTATTTAGCTTTCTCCTTCTTTTTAATCTCACTTTATGGTGAAGTTGTCCAAAAACGGTCAGAAGATAATTCTACATGTTTGCATATCCCTCTTGTAAACCCAAGGCATTGGGACCATCCCCCAGTTGAATTTAGATCCCAGAGATCAAGGCCTGCATTTCTGTTTGTATACAAGGCAACAAACCTACTCCACCTTCACTGCCTCTCCATTCTACAGGATTGGTTCATTGTGTCTGGGGACTCCTTGTCTGCATTGTCAGTGTCGCTAAATTCTAAATCTGATGCTCTCTGCTTCAGGTCAGCTAAATCCAGACTCCTAGTCATTATTCTGTTACTTATGTCTGGAAATGTTTAGCCCAATCCAGGCTCCGATAGTCCTAAACTATGTTATACACCTGAGGATTTTAAATCTAGGTCTGGTCTGGGTATTATTCACCTTAATGTTCGGAGTTTAATGTCCAAACTGGATATGGTTAAAATATGGGTCAGGTCAACCGATGCTGATGTTGTTTTATCTGAAACCTGGTTGACAAAATCAGTTATTGATAAAGATATTGGTATTAAAGGTTATAATGTGTATCGCTCAGAATGCCCAAACAAGGGGGGAGGTGTTGCTATTAATATTAAATCCAAATTTAATGCTAATATAGTGCTCTCAAAATCTATAAGTAAATATTTTGAGATGCATTTAACCCGTTTAATCCAAAATTTTTTCTGAACATTTCAGTACATGGATTTTACTCCTGAGACCTTCCTAATACACAAACATTATGTACTTGTCAACTTTATTTTGGTTAAGTTGGTGAAAATTTAAGTTTTATACTTGGTCGCAATTGTGACCGATGGGAAACAACATAGTCCTTTTTTGGAAAAATTCATATAAATTTGTCAATAAAGCCTGTTTGCACACTTGGAATCTTAAAATGAAAGTAGTGATGACAGTGCCCACTAAGCACAGAATAATGAGATATGGTTAGGTTTTTTGCTCATAACTTTATTACACCCCACCCCCTTTTTAAAAAAATATCTTGTAGATAACTCATAACACTTATACTTATAAAATGCAAAAAACTTTCATTGACTGGTCATTGTGTCGTTGCCAACAACAACCCCTCCTCTCCATCCTCCTCCACCAACACCACCACCACCATCAACCCCCCCTCCTCCTCGTTCTCCTTCTCCTCCTCCTCCACCACCACCAACACCACCATCAAACCCCTCCTCCTCCTCGTTCTCCTTCTCCTCCTCCACCACCACCACCAACACCACTATCAAACTCTGCCTCCTCCTCCACCACCACCACTCCTCCTCCACCAATACCACTACCACCATCAACCCCTCCTCCTCCTCCACCACAATATTTACCCATCCTCCTCCTCCTCCACCACCACAATCAACCCCTCATCCTCCTCTACCACCACCACCAAAAACATCTCCTCCTCCTCTACCACCAACAACAACATCTCCTCCTCCTCCACCACCACCATCAATCCCTCATTCTCCTCCTCCACCACCACAACCACCAACATCTCCTCCTCCTCCTCCTCCACCACCACCATCAACCCCATATCATCCTCCTCCTCCACCACCACCACCATCAACCCCTCATAATCCTCATCCTCCACCACCAACAACCCCTCCTCCTCCTCCTTCTCCACCACCACAACCAACCCCTCCTCCACCACCACCACCACCATCAAACTCTCCTCCTCCTCTTCCACCAATAACAACTCCTACTCCTCCTCCTTCTCCCCCACCACCACACCCTCCTCC
>JBBPCY010000109.1:8160817-8178393 GCA_037974405.1 Brachyalestes nurse
ACAGTCTCAGATGCCTCGGGATGGTAGAGGGAAAAGAACAGATAGAAAGAATCAGCGTAGTTGCCATTCAGAATACAGTGTGCTAGTACTGGAGTATGAGGTTATGGGTTGGGTTACGTGAATGCCAGATTAAAGAGGTGTGTCTTGAGTCTACTTTTGAACTGGGTAACTGTGTCTGAGCCCACTTCTGTAGCTATCATACTATTTCCATATGGATTTAATATGGAATTTTTTTATTGTGGCATTTAGTAGTTTAAAACCGAAATCAGTACTTTCAGCATTAATTTGTTCATCTTTGATATGTTTTAAATAGAATAAAATCCTTAAATGAAATAAGGCCATCACCAAACCACTGCAGGTCAGTTCAGTAGCTATAGCTATCATACTATGTCTATATCCGATATTTTTTTACTGTGCCATTTAGGAGTAATTTAAAGCTGAAATCAGCACTTACATAGGATAGAATATCTAAATGAATTAAGGCCATCACCAAACCATGACTGGTTACTTCAGCAGCTATTATACAATGTTGAAACATGATATGAAGATTTTTACTGTAGCATTTAGGAGTAATCTTAAAGCCAAATCAGTACATTAAGCATTAATTCGTTAATGTGTCATTATTTGGAATTGAATAAAGTCTTTAAATGAATTAAAGCCATCATCAAACCACTGCAGGTCACTCCAGTAGCTGCCATACTCGTTCTGTACCTCATATAGAGATGTATTTACTGTGGCATTTATAAATAATTTAAAAATTCAGCACTTTATTGGTTAACATGTCATTTTAAAGATTGAAAAATGAAATCAGGCTCATCTTCTTCACCAAAAAAAGAGCACTCCAAAAGTTGATTCTATTAAATATTAATCTTAGATGCCCCTGTGTTTCAGGAAGTTACATAATGAGATGCTTACTATTGTCAGGATGAAACAAATTTGTGTAAACAAAGCGCCATCATATGGACATTTTCTAAAATTGGCAAAGTCACTTTATTTGATGAGACCTAAATAGCTCATAGCAGATCTCAAAGGCTGTTCTGTAATTTCTGTAATTCTATGTAATGTACACCCTTTTATAACAGATCATTTGATTACGTCTGGTGGTTCACCACCCACAGGTTTTGTTGTTTATTTATGGTCATTGTGTATTTGTTTTCTTGTATTAATATTCTAAATAAAATATTTTTCGAAAAGAATTGTGCATTTTGGGCATTCTTCGGGTAATCTTTTTCATTTTGGAGATTTATTTTTACTGTGGGATTTAGGAATAATGAAATGAAATCAGCACTTTCTGCATTAACACTTTTGTCGTTAACATAAATGTTAGAATGACAGTGTGTTATACTCTTCTAACGACAGTGAAACATCACTTTTGGATTTTGTCCTTCCAATAAAGTGTTGAAAGGTTTTTGTGCTTAATCCTGAATACTGTGTAAAAACAGTTTAATTTCTTTTCAACCACTAAATATAAATATGTATAACTAAATATACTTAATTATACAAAATGTTTAACATCCATCAATCCATTCTCTTGTGTTTGTGATAAGCCGCTTATCCGTTAGCCACCAGTCACGGGGAGGCTGGGGCCCATCCCAGCTAATCTTGGGCAAGAGAGGAAGTACATCCAGGGCAGGACGCAAAATATTTTCAATTTTACATTAAATGAAAAATCCAAGCCATCGACAATCTACATAAAGATGGAGACGGACAGTGAAGAAGTTTTCGTCACATAAAAAAAAAATTATTTTATTATAGTTAGTATAGGTTAAATATACAATGTAAAAATGTGAATAATTAGTTTAAAACAATTGGCAGCCCAAGTTTAAAGGTTTTAATATTCCAAACAGGGATTGCAACAATAATTTCATTTGATTCTCGAAACACCGAGAAATGTTAGAAAAAATATACTGTATATGTTGGGTCTAACAGCTATTTAATCAGAATCAGAAGGATCAGAATATTTTTATTGTCATTGTAAGGAATACAACGAAAATTAAGTACAGTCCCTTAAACAATTTAAGCTACTTGTTTGTGGCTTTGAAAAAAAGCTTTCACCATAGTAGTCTAAAGGAGTTGCTGAAATACTGTATTATAAATATTTAATTATTGAAATTACTAGATTGAAGATCACTAATCTTGAGTTTGCCCACCTTAGTGTATTTATTTACATAAATAATTTTGTAGTATTTTGAATATTGATAAAACAATTTTATAGAAACAAAGACATTTCTAAACAAGTAAGGTACTGTTAGTTAATTATAGTTCAGTTTAAAAAATGTATCACTGATGGCATTGTGGATTTCTTATACACATCAAATTTGCACCAGAGAAAGATCACTATATTTTTTCAATTTTCATTTTCAAACTTTCATTATTAGTCATTAATGTATTATTGTAATGTACAGTAATGAACGTAAACAAAAAATATCAATTTATAAGAAACTGGACAAGACATTACTGACACTATTGAGAAGATAAAGATACGGTGAGTGTAAAATAATATGTTTTATTAAAACATTACAATATTGTCATACCAACATAGAATGCATAGAATTAATTTAATTTGTATAATACCTGTGCTTTTTGTAGTGTTTGTTGGTTAATCTAAAATTTCCATTGTAAAGCTTTTACTTTTTGATTTTTATAGTATTTCTTAAACTAAGAAGTAAAAAAAATCAGAAAAACAAAAAAAAATACAAATACAAAGAAAAAATCATATTTTATAAATTGGCAAACATTTCAATTATGTGGATTTAAAGACCACTGGAGACCACTAAAACAGAGAGTGCACCCATCCCACTTACCAAAATGAGGACAAGGTGTGTATATAAAATAAAAAGCCTGAAGAACTAGATATTGCTTAATATATATGTAATTTTTTAGTTATATGAACCAATTATTAATTTTATTTCTCTGTTTTAATATTTTTTTTCTTCAGCACTTTGATGAATCAGAATCCAAAGATAACTCTGTTGGATCTCATCAGGCAGTATTAAAAATACAGGTCTGTCCCAGAATCACAATTATGAAATTTATGCATTACTTTCTAAATCTTTTAACCTTGTACATGACAATTCCAATATGCCTTTTTAACAGGATGAAAACAATATAGTAAAATCTTTTTACATCATTAGGCACTGTCAGCAATTTTTTTAAACAGAGCAGGGCTCCAGACAAAATAAAAACCATAGGAACCGTTGGCTCCTACATACATTTAGGTAAGGCTGAACAAATGCTTTGAACATATTTGGTCCATTTAAAATTCCATTTTATAAACCTCAACTTTAGCTAAGCCAGGCTAAGCTATCAAAGCTTTGCATTCCAGTGTTCAAGTCAGACTCCAAACAACGTTTTGGCTAAATTTAGGCACTAACTATTAAGATTGTTGTTCGCTCTTTAGTTAACTTTTCTCAAACTCTGGAGGTCTCCTAAGGAAATTCACCTCACTTTATAAATCTTAATCTTAGCTAAACTAGCAAAGCTAGGCATTGCCTGTTAAAGACTGTCCAAACAGCGTTTTGACTAAACGTAAACACTATAATACGGGATTTTATAATGATCAAGGGTTTGTAATTTGACACACTTTGAGAAAGCTGTCCTGTGATGTTTGCCTTGCTAGTTTGGTAACAGATGCTGAACCGGCATCATTGTTGTATTTATCAGAAAATCACATCTACCTGAATTGAAGCTTTCGCCATGCAGTATGTCGGACGCGCTGACGTATTGTGTGAAATAGTAACACCGGGAATGCAGCGTCTATTTTTTTTTTATGTCTATGGGTTTTTGTGCCAAAGAAGCCGGATCTTCAAAGCGATCTGTTCTAAGTGATCCGACTTGGAGCCGAAATTCCCCCTGACAGTGTGGTAGGAATTTTATGAGATCTCACTTTTATTTACTTTTATTGTACTTTTATTTTGATCTCTCTTGGTTTTGAGAGATGATGGACACTGGCAAATGAAATGAAAAAACTAGTTGCAAAATAAAAAATCTAGTGGCATTGGCGACCATTTTAGTCACCATCTGGAGCCCTGGAGTCTTCCCAAACAGCCTTGCTTTTTAATAGTTCTAAAAATCACTGGGATAAACTCAGAAGTAAGCAAAAACAGAAGATTTCAAGGTCTTCAGTGGACAAACATTGTTGCTAAGTGTCCATCCATCATCCAGTCCGTTCATCCTTACTGCAGCTTTGCCTTCAGGCACCACACAGTGCAGGCAATAGGATGCAAAAGAAAGACACCACTTTTTAAGTGCCTTGCTTATTTCTGGTTTGAGCACTGTCATGTCTGTGCTGAAGCTGTGGTCAAAGATTAATCTTCCCTGAAAGCAAGGATAACTTTTCAAGGCGATGTAGTGTACCACAGTTGAGATGAAACCAGGAGCAGACCTATCAGAGCAGAAGGCCGAAAGGAATTAGGGGATGCTCTGCACTCCACACTACCAAGAGCACTCTACCTGGACACTTTAAATAAGATGGAGCAACCAGTTTGGGAATCTGGATGCCGAGTCCTGATGTGTCGAAAGTCATCTCTTACCAGGAATGGAAAAGACAGAGAAAGCATGATAATGAAGTTATAAGCTTGCAAATGTTGATAGATGAAAATCGGATTAGAAATGGACATTCTTCAAAAAGTCATTCTCCATCCAAAAGGTGTGATGCTGCGGTCACAAAGGACAATTGAGGTTTTCCACAGAATTACTTCAGAAGACATGGGAGTATCAACAGGGAGTATCATCCAGAAGTCACATGCTGCAGACAAACCATTTTATGTCTACGAACTAGTTGTTCGAAACCTCATGAAAGCCAGCTCACCACTGCCTCTATCGCAACATTTGTGACCTGTGATCACACAACAGCATCAGTCACCTACTTTCTCAGTGCCTTCATGACTGATTATAATATAGAGATCTGCAAACAGACCAGTGTTCATAATTTGTGATGGATCAGTGGTACTAATGCAGTCAGTCACCATGATCTTTTGCAAGATGAGCCTGGACAATCTTCTCACCCAGTACTATGAGATTATCATAGGAAAAGCCACAATAGTGCATTTTCGGATTCCCGTTCTTCAGAGATGTCTCAGTCATGTCATGAAAAATGCCATGGATTTATGCAAGAAACAGTATGTATTGCCTGCTTTGTGTTTATGTTTATTCATCAAATGTGTTCATAATCAATTGCGTTAAACATTACTCATTATTATTTCATCATAATCACTTCGTGCTTCCAGACACTACAAACTTGCAATGCATGTGTTTGGCTTAATGACAAGCGCCACCACATTAAGAGAGCTGGACGAAGTTGTGTTCAGTGCTGCTGTTGTGTTCTCCAGTGAAGACATTGGACAACTTGCAAGAAAAGCTTTGCACAATGGGCACATATGTGAAAGAGGAACAGATTGTTCCTGAGGATTTTCTGGTTAGTTTTTTGGAATTTAAATTCCTGTCATATCTTAAAAACAACAACAATGCATAAACTGTTTATTGTAATTTTTAGGCTGAGGTCAGAGCCAAAGCATTTCCTGCCCATTTCCATCAACTGCTGCAAGATATTCAACTTGGCAGTGCGGCAGACAAGAATATATATTTTTGTCCAACATTTGTTCTGGAATGGAGTGCAGCAAAAATTCCACACACACTACAAACAGATGGTTCCAGCTGTGGAGTATTTGTTATGAAGGTAAGTGGGATCAATACGGGCATTATTACTAGTATTAAACTTGTTGTTGTAGTGGTAAAAAATTGTCAGAATATTTTACTATTACTCTTGCTGTAAATCAGATGGCATGCCGAAATTGTGGAACACTTCCTAGCAATACCGGACAATACTGAAATTGGATCAAGCCTGTCAGAGGTGGAAAAACTGAGGACTGAAACAGGCAGTCATTTAAAATTTATATTTTGAGCAATGCTATATATTTTTTTTCCTTGCCCTGGGACTGCACGGCGTATGAGGCGCGTCCCCCGTGTGGAGGATGGGGGGTACACCGCATAGTGTCATGGACCAACGCAGTCTAAGGGAAGGACACCCTGACAGAAAACCACTGATCCTCCAAGCATGGGGGTTGGGCAGTAGGCTAACAACCTACTCCTAGAAAAACAAACCTGTTACCGAAACTACAGACATCATATTGCAAGACGATCAGGGTGGAGCGGAGATCGCCGACACCGGCAGCATGACGACGATGGGTCAAAGCCTTAGGGAAGCCCAGCGTCCGATAAGATCCCTTTGCGACACCCAAAAACATTCTCACCATCGGACATTGGAATGTAAGAACTATGTATAGAGGAGGAGCAGCAGCACAGATTGCGAGAGAGATGGAAGGATACCAACTGGATCTATTTGGAATCAGCGAGTGCAGATGGATAGGAGCAGGCAGGGTGAAGATGACGTCAGGACAGACGCTGATTTACAGTGGAGATGAAAACCTGCACGAGGGTGGTGTTGCCATCATGATAAATCGACAAGCAGAGAAGTCACTCATGGAATGGACCCCATCAACAAGAAAATCATAACAGCAAGATTCTACTCGAGATACAGGAGAGTGACCATCATTCAAGTGTACGCCCCTCACAATGAAAAGGAAGACGAGGAGAAAGATCAGTTCTACCAGGAGCTGCAGGAAGCATTGGACGGATGCAACAAGAACGATATCATAATCATCATGGGAGACCTCAATGCTAAGGTTGGAAGTGACAACAGCGGGTATGAGAGGACAATGGGCGTACATGGATTAGGGACTCAGAATAACAACGGAGAACGACTGTGCGAGTTCTGCCAGCTAAATGGACTTGTCATTACAGGAACATTATTTCCTCATAAAGACATCCACAAGGCAACATGGGTATCAGCGGATGGAATGGTGAGAAATCAGATTGACCATCTTCTGATTAGCGGACAGTGGAGATCTTCTGTCCTGGACACACGAGTACAGAGAGGAGCTGATACCAACAGTGACCACTACCTGGTGAAGACATGCATCAAATTACGTCTCAGTAACCACAGGAACAACAAGATCAGGGCGAGAATAGACGTGGAACGCCTGAGAGATGAAGAGACGAGGAGGAAGTACTGCGAAGCAGTCAAGAGCAAGCTGGAAGAGACCAGGAACGACAGGGAAGACGTAGATGAGGTGTGGGAGCAGCAGAAGAACGCCTATGTTAGGTCAGCAGAAGAGGTGCTTGGCTTCAGGAAAGGAAAGAGCAAGCCGTGGATCAGCAGCAACATCTGGAAACTGATCGACGAGTGAAAAGCCATCAAAACAAGGATTGACAGCACCCGCTCAGAACGAATCCGAAATAGATTGAGGGAAGAATACAAGAGGAAGGACAGGGAGGTGAAAAGGAGTGTTAGAGAGGATAAGAGGAGGTGGATGTCAGAGAAAGCAGCGATAGCACAAAATGCAGCGGAGAACGGGAGACAGAAAGAACTATACAGCATTGTGAAACAACTCACAGGCCAGAGCACCAGGCAAACAGCAGTAGTAAAGAGCAAGAGCGGAGAGCTACTGAAGAGCAAAGAGGCCAGACTAGCGAGGTGGAAGGAACATTTCCAGGAAGTGCTCAACAGGGAACCACCACAGGGAAGCTCCAACTGTGTTAGAGATCAAGACTGCACTGAAGGTCCTCAAGAGCGGAAAAGCCCCTGGAGCAGACGGAATTTCGGCTGAAATGCTGAAAGCAGACATCGAACAGACCAGCTGCTAATTAAAGCGAATCCTTGACATCATCTGGGAAAAAGAGACAGTACCAACACAATGGAACAAAAGACTCATCTGCAAAATCCCAAAGAAAGGTAACCTTCAAGACTGTGGGAACTGGAGAGGAGTTAGGCTGTTGCCTCTGGCGAGCAAGGTGCTTAGCAAGATCCTGATCAATAGAATACAGGCAGGAGTCAACTCATCACTGAGGAAAGAACAAGCTGGCTTCAGGAGAGGCAGAGGGACTATCGACCAGATATTCATCCTCAGGAATATCCTGGAACAAGCCAAAGAATGGAATGCTCCACTGTACATACACTTTGTTGACTTTGAAAAGGCCTTCGACTCCATCCATCGAGACAGCCTTTGGACCATCATGCGCCAGTACGGAATTCCTCCAAAGGTGACCCAGATGGTCAAGACCCTGTACGCAGACTTCCAGTGCGCCGTCATTGATGACAACGAAACAACAGACTGGTTCCCAGTGACAACAGGAGTGAAGCAGGGGTGCTGTATGTCAGGATTTTTGTTCCTACTGGTAATCGACTGGGTCATGCGGAGAACCGTGGAGGGAGAAAGAACCGGAATCCGTTGGAGCCTCACAACCATGCTAGAGGACCTCGACTTTGCAGATGATCTTGCTCTTCTGTCGTCAACAATGACACGTCTCCAACACAAAACAACCAAGCTGGAAGAGATTGCAGCTAAAGTCGGATTGAAGCTGAATGCAAACAAATGCAAGATCATGAAGGCCAACAGCAAAAGCGAGGACAAGCTGAGGGTGGGAGAAAGCGAGGTGGAAGAAGTGGAGAGATTCACATATTTGGGTGCAAATGTTACAAAGGATGGAGGAGGCACAATGGATGTTAAGAGAAGGGTCGCATTAGCAATTGCACAGTTCAAGCAGCTTTTGAACATCTGGCAAGCCGGTGACATCAGCAGAAAGACGAAGAACTCCCTATTCAAGAGCCTCGTACTCTCAGTACTACTATACGGATGTGTGACCTGGAAACTGACAAAGAGAGAAATGGAGAAACTTGACACCTTCCAAACCAAGTGCTTACGGAGGATTTTCAAGATCCGGTGGCAGCAACACATATCCAACAAGGCAGTTCTAGAGATGGCAGAGACCGAGAGAATCAGCGAAGAAGTGAGGAGAAGGAGATGGAACTGGATCGGCCATGTGCTGAGAAAAGAAAGACCAAACGACTGTGCTGTGGCCCTCAGTTGGACACCTGAAGGACGGAGGAAAAGAGGCCGACCTAAAACAACTTGGCGACGAATGGTGGAACTGGAGCGAAATAGTGCAGGCTGGAATTCGTGGAACTCAGCACGACGTGCAGCTGCAAATCGACCCCAGTGGAGGTGTGATGTCCAAGCCTTATGTGCCTCCTGGCACAGAGAGAATTAAGTTAAGTTAAGTTAAGTAACCCAGGTCTAGGAAAAGGCTAAATGTTTTTGCATCCCACTGTCATTCATTCCAGCTAGTTCTTAAACTCATCAAAGACAGTAGGGAGGGTCAGCTGTGTTTTTATGATATTCCTTTTTTTTACCACAAAAAGTGTGTTTTTTGATATTAATCCCATATTGCTATCAATTTGATATCAATCCCATATTGCTATGTGTTCCATATGGTATTGCCCAAGCCATCCATGTAGAAGAAATCTAAATATGTAATAGTTGTAAAGATTTGTCTAACACAGTTAGATGAGCCCACTTCTCAAGTGATATGGATTGTTACTTTTAACACCCTATTAACAGGATTGACTGTGGTCAATCATTTGATCATGATCAAGCTGTAGATATTAATGCTTTCATGCATAAAGTACTAAAATATGTTTCAGTGAAACTAAATAAAAGATCATGGTTTAAAAAAAAACATATAAAGGTGAGTAAACTAAAATAATAACAATACTAATGTTAAGAGACAATCAGGCAAACATTTACTGTGCCCTCAGAACAAAACCAAACACATTCTGTATTTTTCTATTGCTCTGTGAAGTAGAGATTTAAGGAAAATGTCCATCCTGCATTGATGTTTATTTTGTATTTGCTGTGACAGTGAGCCATGCTGGAGGAGGGGAGGTATATTAGTGTGAAAGATTACATTTCACCCAGTTGTGGACAAGTTAGAGGATTTCCTTTCAATCACACCCACAGATGCACACCCCCACACACGTCAGTCACACTGGGGTCATCGTGTGTGTTGTTTGTTTATTTGTGCACGCATGCATGCCTGTGTGTCCATTCAAGGGTCTTTTCATGAGATATCGTGTGAGGAGGATGCTTCAAGATAAAAACCCATAGATAAAAATTTTGGGAAGTTTTAGGTGAGATGTTTCTGTAGTTTTGGTTCTGAAAATATGTCACAATTAATAACATGTTTAACCATTCTGTCTTGGTTAAACTCTGGCAGTTTTACTCTGGCATATAAGAAAAGTCCTCCACATTGTTTGAGGCTTTGAGACTGTCTTGCATAAACATGCCTTTTCAGATTACATTGTGGACCAAATGGAAAGTTAGGTGTAAAATCTTACCCTCAGACCACTTTCAGAGGTGGTTACAGACAGATTTTTGCTACATTCAACACATGGACTCAAATGGAATAAGTTTTCTAGTTCCGCATACAGTTACATAAGAAAAGATACATCTGCTGAGTGCTGACTGGCAGGTGAGAGGATAAACAAAGAAATGTGAGGATGGAGTGATCTAAAAAAAAGTGTCTTCTTGCACTTGGGGCTGAGGAAAACATTCAAGCCCAGGTTGTTGATTCATACATATTGCGAGACAAACCCTTCTCTCCTATCAAATTTACTGCTGGCTTTTTAAATGTAATAAAAAGTGAGAAACTTTTTTTATTGTAAGCGACTGAGAATTAAATGAAAACACATGCTGTTGCACATAAAAAAAGTGTTTGATCAGATAGGACCCTAGGAGAGTACTTTTTTCACCTCTGGTAGAATCTTTTAGCATCTCCTAATTTTATACCTTGCCTTACTAGTATGAGGAACATGCTTTCTTGGGGACAACAAAGCACAGATGGTAAGCCGTTCTGGATAAAAGTGTCTGCTAAATGCCGTAAATGTTTTATATGGGAAAGTAACCTCTGACCTCTTGAGCTCACACTGAATGCATACATAAGATGGCGACACGAGCGGACATCTGTCCAGCAGCCTCTCTATACAACTCAGTGCTAAATGTTTTATGTCATTGTCCCTATTCAGCTGAGTTCAGTTTAGTTGTCGAAGTGCTCCAGTGCCCTGCATGTCTTCATGAATGACCTCAAAACTCTTCTGAAATACAGAAAACAAGACAAAACCACACTGGATTTGATGGTCCTAGAGACCCTGCTGGAGCTCTGCCTGCTATGTTTAAAGGGCCACAAGACCTTGAGCAGTGAAGAGCCACTAGCAGGTGGATGTTCACCTGTAAACAGTGTGACAAACCTGGACACGTAGCAAGCGAGCAGGTCTGCGTGCTAAGCTAAAGGCTAATCCCAACAAACCCGCTTTTCCATCTCTTCTGCCTGGCAAATACATGGTCTTTGGACAACAAGATGGACTACTTAAAGCTCTAACACACAACAGGGTAGTCTGTAGACACTGTTGCTATAACAGAGAAGGTAACATTACTATGGACTCTTCTCTCTTCTCTTCTCTCTGTGTTTTCATACTGCAGGCTATTAGAACTCTGAATGCACATACATGTCTAGTCCCTGGCTAACCAAGAACATTGCAATGAACTACCCCACCTGATATCTTAACCACTCTGGACTTTCATTAGCACCTGCACTTTACCTTCTGTTTACTGCCACCACAGGCACTCTTGTGCCCTGTTAGTTGATATTTGTTGCACCGTGGCCATGGAGAAATGTCTCATTACTCTATGGAACATGTACAGAGCTGCTCATGACAATAAAGTAACCTCAAACCTTGGACATTTAACTTTGAATACATGCTTTAGTGAAAGGTGTAAATGGCCAAAGTACATCTAGATATATACCACTACACACTACAGTCAATAATAATAATAATAATATTATTATTATTAATAACAACAACAACAACAATAATAATAATAACAATTTGACCAGGTCCCAAATGTTTCACATATGGCTGCATGAGTTTTTTGTGGTTGTAAGGTTTGATCCTGGATCGGAGTTGGAGTCAAGGACAAACAGACAACCTTCTCCGGAGATCCAACCTTCTCCAGAGATCTGGAGTTTCGCACAAGCCCTTAATTAGACGATTAGGATCACCTGAGTTATAGGCTCAGGAGTATATATAGACCAAAGAGACAAGCCTTCTGTGCAAAGTATACTAGCCCTCCACAGTGTTTTTCTGTCATGGTTTCGATGACCCTGTTCTGGATTTTGGATTTCTCTTTTGCCTTGGATTTACTGGGTTTTGGACTGTTTGCTACGTTTTGGATATTCTTGCCTTTGAAAACTTTGGTATTCATTAAACATCAATTCCTTGTACTCTGTGTTTGGGTTCATATCTGTAAACATTAGTGTTATTTTTTGAGTTCATTAACACAGATTTCTTCACTCATTCCATTCTGGATTTATATTTTTCATTTGGATTTTCCTCATTCTTCACACCTCAAAATTTTATAAAGAACACACACGCACACACATGTGCACACACACACTTGGACACATGCAGAGTGTGAAAGGGAATGTTTCTGATTCAGTGGTGCAAATAATATATGATCAGGCCATTAGAAGCGCTACCTCTGAAGTGGAGAAATTACACCCTTAATGGCGATTAAAAGTCCAGTGGACGCATGAATCATGCATTAGTACCGAAGAAGAAAGAAAAAAGGGTATTTTTAAAGCCAGAGCTGAAGGAAAATGACCAAGACCATAATTTCTCCCTTTGCTTTGGGTTGGACTTCCAAATGATTCATCTGCAAACGAATCTTTCTTGGGACTGGCTCATAAAACGTTAATATTCTATTTCAAGTGACATTATTGATTCAGATATTTAAGATATGCTCAAGAGTAGGAGTTAGTTAAAAGAAATTGTATGAATAAAACACACACACTTTTGGACGGGAGGAATAAAACATGAAAAGGTTTTGCTCATTTATTATAAACATTCATGCAAAATGACACATATTTAATTTCTTGTCACTGGCTATTAAGGTGCTTTAAAATTGATCCTTTGAAATTTGACCATCATTCTTATTCACAGTGGACACTACTGCCATGAAGGTTTGATTTTTGATAAATTAATGCATCTAGAAAATGCATTAATATTTGATACATTATTAGCGATAGCCACTGAGCACATTCTAAATATTTAGGCCAGTATGTTAGTGCTGTGGCTGATAAATTCCTGGGACACTGGTAGCGTGACCTCATTTATGCAGGAAAGAGACTGAAATGCCTCAACGTTACTGAAGCAAATATCAAGACAAGGAGTTAGAATCAAATCAATTGAGAGCATAATGCTAAATATGAGGCTCAGTCAGACAGAAAATAAATGAAACCAGGTGAAATAATTGGAGGGGTACATTATAGGCTGACGCTGTCATGCTGATGTGTTTAATGTGTGTGATATTGAATCTGAGACAAGTGCATTAGAGCATTTCGATGCTTTTTTTTGAGAAAAAAGACAGAAAAGTCACACACACACACACACACACACACACACACACACACACACACACACACGTGTTTACACATGCGTGTTTGTTTTTAGATCTTGTCAGGACGTGGAATCATGGGCTAGAAGGGCTAAGCTCTCTTTCAAAGAAATAAAAGAATCCACATGGTTTTACTGTTAACAAATGACTTCAAGCTTATTTTGTTGCTGTTGTTTACCTATGAGCAACAGCGCCACCAAAAGAGCATAAGAAAGATAAGAAACGGCAATTTCTCAAACCAATTTACCAGTCAATGACTTTGAAAGTACAAATACACAGTCACCTGGTCCACAAGGTGTGATGTAGCTGCAATCAGCCATACAGTGGAATGTGATCATTATAATACAGTAATATATTTCTACATAACTATAAGAGTGATGCACCTCAGGAAATTTTGCTCTATGTGAACAAAAATGCTCTCATAAACACTCCTAGAGGAATAAGCTCTCCTTGGAAAAACAAAAAAATCAACTTATTCCTTTAAATACTTGATCTCCATGCCTGGTATTTTCATTTTAGGACAGTATAATTTGGGGGAAGATGTGAAGAACAATTTAAAACTTTAAAAGATTAGGAGTGAACATATGTACATTAAAATGTTCTAAGAATATCTTAGTAAATAAATGTTTCTGCTTCTAACCCCCACTTTTTTAACAGCTCTTTAACTTGTTCAGCACCATTTTAATTCTCATTCGCAGTTTAACACAATAATCACAATTTGCAGCCTTATTACAGAAATGGCCCCACTATATGAACTGATTTCATAATAAAATGGTAAATACAGAATTTGTAACAAAACAAATAGTTACATATTGCAAGCATTTGCAAAATTAATCCCTTTTTAACAGCAGTCAGAAAAATCCGATTTCACACAGCTCAGGAGGTTCCTAGAATCCCCCAGGAATTTGAAAATATTTTATTGAATTTTAGTTTTTGAATTTTAGTTTTTTTTGTTTTAATTTTAATTTAGTTTTGAATTATAATATTTTATCCAATTAAAATAATAAAAACATCTACCGAGTCCATTACTGTCTCACCAGTAGAATGGACACTAAAAAGGCTGCAGAAAGGAGTTAACTTCTCAAGAGTAGTTAACTATAAATGCACTCGTTACCTCTTCACCCCATTGGCTGTCACTTAATAGCTTGTTAACTATCTATCCGTTGCCTGGTGATTCACATTATAATCTTATTTGGTTGCTTTTTATAGTTCAGTAGTGATTTGTAAAAAAAAGACATTTGCTGGATAATAAAGGTACTCACATGGTGAATACATGAATTTATGTGTTAGCAATAATGAATTATTAATAAATGAATTTATGTGTTAGCAATGAATACCGAGTGTATGTTTAGTATTTTATATATTTTTACTACATCAATTTTTGTACTAAAATGTCACAATGTCCTCAGTGTTAGTACATTAATACACAGAAGAAAAAAAGAACACACATACACGTGATGCAGGTGAAAGAGCTCAGGTATGCCTGGCGTTAGCATCCCTCTGTGTTGGATAAAGCTTGCAAGAAGCAGACCAATATGTCAAGATAAGTTTAAGTTTTGCAATAACACCAGTATTATTGAGAACAAACTCAATAACACTATTGATTTACAAATGAAAAATTGTGCCATTCGTGCTACGTTTAAGCTAATTAAAATGAGGAGAAGAGGAGGCAAAAGCATGATCATAGATGTCTGAAAAAATAACGATCTTAAAATAACTCAGACTGGGGGCATAAGATTGAGTGAAGTGCACAAAAATATCTTGCCTTGTTATTTATAAGTAAATGCCTTTTATTTACTTTAAAGGAGACTACATTTATAACACCCATTAAATGAACCATACGTTTTTTTAAAAAACTGCGGAAAAATATGTGGCACAAATGCAGTGCAAAACTAATACTAATAAATAAATGGGATTTTCTTTGTTGATTTGAGCCCTGTGGTTCTGAATTAGCATGATTTGTCAGAATAATTTATGAAAAATTAGTTTTTTTTCTGTAACTTTTTAGATACATTATTTCTCTGTTTATAAATAAATTTGAAAATGTTTGCAGCATCAATAAGCAGCAGCGTTTAAAACCTGACCAACCACATGAATAGTTTTTAAATAGGCTACTACTGATGTTTCTTTGACATTACAGTCACACTTTCCCAAATGTGTAAACACTGAAAAAGTACATTTAACAATAGAAAATGTACAGTATAAAACAGTAACCCACAATGTACTACCAGAAGCTTACAGACAGTGCAGTAGAAAGAGAGGGTTTTGTATGACAATTACTTTACCCCACAGTGAGCAACAGACATGATAATTAGATTAGTAATCTCCTAATCTAGTGTACAATGTGTAGGTGGTTTATGAACTAAACCCCTCTATTCTTGTATGAGGTGTTTATTAATGTTTATGGGCTATTATCATCCATTCTAGTATCTGAGTCTTTATGAAGTTTTTTTATGGACTAAGATCTCCTATTATAATGTATAGGAAAGTTTCTTGATGTTCAGTTTGGACTAAAATGTCCTATTATAGTGTACACACAGCATTGGGATAGAAAAGAATGCATGTAATGGTGCAAAATTTACACATCCACACATCTCTCACGCCACAAGGCAGTATTTTTTTTTAATTTGAGAATGGTTTTAAAATTTATATGTGATATAAAATTATTTTTTGAAAGATATGCTTGGTTTTATGTTGGGTTTTTTTTGTGTTAAAACGTCCTGTGCACGGTTTTCCAATAGAAGGCAATGGTAGGTGGCTGCTCAGCATTGCAAAGACTGTGGTGCTTTGTGTTGTGAAAATATAAGCATACATTTTTCCCAATTTCAAACAAAAAGTGCAAAATCATTTACTGCTGAATGCCAGTTGTGGCTGCCAATAATAAAGACTCTGCCAGTGTCAAAGGTCTTAATGTCTTATTCAAAGAAATATCTTGAGGCAAGCAATGCTATCAAGTTGAAACTCAACCAAGCTGGGGTACAGATGCAAATCTACCTATCATTCACAGCTATGCCCTGTTCTTGTCACTGGATTGCTGAGTCTTATTTTGCTTTTTGCTGTTGCATATTGTTAGTCTCAGTTTAGGTTACTTTAACCTGTCTTTTCATCAGTCAACTTGTTTATGTTCTTTATTATCTTGTTTCTTTAGACCAGATTAGTCCCATCCCTCACTTATTACCGATCTATGTCACCCATTGTAGCCAACCTTGTCTTTGTCTGGTCACCGTTGTTCTGACCTGTGTTTGTTTTCACGCTGACCAAGCTGGACTTGCATTCTGTTTCTTTCACCCCTGCTCTGATTTTGCGATTATCCCTCGTGAAATACTCTGGTTTGAATAAGAGTTTTCACTATTTTGTCCAGTGACTGTGTTTTCATAGCTGTTTACTGCAGCAAGCCTGTGCTTGTGTTTACTGTAGCGAGCCTGTGTCTGTGTAACAGAATTATATGGCTGACTATTTCTCGTCCTCCTTCAATGCTGGGGTTCCACTGGAGGAGTAGGATAGTGTCCTCTTTGCTGTACAGATGGACATTTCTGGGGCTGTGAAGGTGGATCTATGGGTAAGTCATTTACTAAGTGAAGCAGGTTTTGGTGTAATGTCCTGACTCTGTTTCCACCAGCTTCTGGTGTCACCTTGTAAACAGGACCTTCAGCAATCCACCCCTTTACCACATAAATTGTATTTTCCCAGTAGGACCTTAGCTTACCAGGTCCCCCATGTCGCCCAGATTGTGCTCCAAAACTCGGTCACCAGGTTCAAGGACAACACCTTTCACATGACGGTTATAGTACCCTTTGGCATGGGAACTGGACTGCTGACTGTTCTTGGACACAAGTCTATAGCCTTCTTTTATTCTAGAAGCCCACTTCTCTGTATATCCTCTTGGGCAGGTTGTCTTGATCTGTAGCCAGTCCAAAAATCAGGTCCACTGGCAGACGCAGGTGACGGCCGTACACCAGATAAAACAATGAGAACACCGTCCCTTCATGTCTGGTGCAGTTATACACATGTATAATCTGAGGTAAGCGATCAGCTCATCTTTCCTTTTTCCTTTTCTACCAGGGTTCTAAGCATTTGGAGTAGGGTGCGGTTGAATCTCTCTGCAGGGTTCCCTTGAGGGTTGTAGGAAAAGTTAGCTCAAATTTATTTGTAATTTATTTATTCTCCACCAGAATCAGTTAAGGCTGATTCACCACTATATTCAACCAAATATGTAAGGAAATTTAG
>JBBPCY010000109.1:8196403-8208634 GCA_037974405.1 Brachyalestes nurse
GAACTCGTTACTGTTTCAGCTCTTAATAGCTCCTTAAATATCTAACACTGGTCTGGAGATCCACATTATCATTATAACTGTATTAGGTGACTTATTATACATCAGGGGTGATGAATAATAAAAATATGACATTATCTGGTTATAAAGGAACTCAAATGTTGAAATGAAATACTGTAAATGTATTAGTTATTGAAGAATATTGAGTGTATTTTTAATAAATATTAAGTGAGTAACATGGAAATTTAGAAAACAGCAGGGTGTGCCAAAACTTGTGACTGGTTGCATAATTCCCAGGTTCAGATGGTGTAATAAAAACAGAAAAATCACCAGATTTACTGGCAGAAAATCACCTTGTCAGAGTGATTATGGAAGACAATTATGGAAAATACAGATAGAGAACACCGTACCGGAACTCTGTTACACAGCATTGTCATAACAACGTTATAAACATGTAATATGAGATGTTATATGCTACCATGAGTTGTCATGACAAATCTAATTCAGTAATATAATGGTTTTACCATCACAGTGGCACCATTACTGTTAACTGTCATGACAGATGCCATAATATTCAGTTTCATGACGCCTTATTTTAATTTTGCTGTGTCATCATGACCTCAAACATTATATGTGTCATGAAAATTACAAGTAATAGTTATGCGACACTGTTATATTATGAAATGCAATCTGTCATGACAACTTATGACAATCATGGTTATTACCTGCTTATGACTTTGTTATGTAGAAGAATTTAAGTGTTATCCATGAAAATGATAAACAGTTTTATAAACAGTTTTAGAAATGTTGTCAAGTTATAGCTGTAATTTAAAGTCTAATTTACACAGATTTCCCCCAAATCCATCCATTTATCTATTTGCCTTGAATGGCAAATAGACTTGCTGGTATGGTTTCTGATACTGTATGAGATGTTAATAATGCATGAATAAATGTATAAATAAGTAAGAAAGGGTTCCTTATATGATGCCACAGAAAGAACCATTTTAAGTTCTTAAAATATCCTGTTTAAAGCTAAAAGCGCCTTCACACATGTGATGGCTCTTGGAGAAAACTGAAATTTATAAAGAAGTTTTTTACATACTTTAAAGATTCTTCATGCAAATTTCACTTACAAAATCAGTTCTTTAAGGAACTAGAATGGATTTTCTGTAACAAAGAAGCCTTGTTTAAGAGTCTAGATAAAGACAGCAAGACAGCTGTTCATATTTTATTGAGCAGGTAGATATATTTTTTAAATGTGTGCTGCACATTTTCTGCAAAATTTTCTACACTCAAAAGTGATTTTGTTCCGTATTGGACTGATACTGATACTGAGTATGTCTACTACTATACTGGTACTGAATACTAATACTGTACAGATACTGAGTATCAATACTGAGTACAGTCTGATACTGTACCGATACTAAATACCAATACTGAGTATGATCTGATACTCTACTGATATTGAGTAATGCTACTGAGTATGGCCTGATACTTTACCAAAAGTAAATACTGATATTGAGTATCAGTACTGAGTACAGATATTGAGTATCAAAACTGAGAATCAATATTGAGTACCGATACTGAGTACAGTTTGATACTATGCCAAAACTGAGTACCGATACTGAGTATGATCTGATACTCTACTGATACTAAGTACTGCTACTGAGTATGGCCTGATACTTTACTAAAAGTGAATGCAGTTTATATTCACCAAACCATCAAACTAGCAAGCTCAAGTTTTGATAGAGGCACAGTATTTATATTATAGTCATCTCCAAAAGTTTTGGCACCCCTGAGTGTAAATAAGAGCACATATTCAACAGAAGACACAAATTTGCAGAGTTTAATTATGACACTTTTAGTTTGGGATTTTCCAACATGTGAAACTCTGTAAAATGATGTATGCCCTAAAAGCTGCAGGAAATTTGTTCTCTCGTGTGTGTGTGTGTGTGTGTGTGTGTGCGTGCTGTCACATGACCGATGGCATTAGTTAGGGAGGTGCTTGAGGAGGTAATGTGTGTAACAGGAGCAGACTCATTTGCAGAGGGTTTGATTGACACCCGGTGTCCGACTCCAGCCTGGCGCTCGGGGAGGCAGGAGCATCGCGGCCCATTAGGAGCGTGACATTGATCCAGCAAAATGGCTTTACTCTGATATCACAGCAGAAATATTTAAGACAGGGAGAGAGAGCGAGAGAGAGAGAGAGAGAGAGAGAGAGGTGTTGGCTGTTGGGCTTTTTTCGACTAAATGCAGTCTAATCAGTGCACTGAGGGAACATTCAATGGCTTCCGTTGCAACTCCATTTAGCCCTATTGATTTTGCAATCTTCCTCGCTCCTGTCTCTTTACCTTTTTCCTCCTTTTTCACCGAGAGTGAGGGAGAGAGAGAGAGAGGGAGAGAGACACAGAGAGAGAGAGAGGGAGAGAGACACAGAGAGAGAGAGAGAGACAGAGAAAGGTTTTAGCTGCACTCTGTTTTCTCGCCTCGATCTCCCGCACTCTTTCCCTCTCCATCTCCGCCCCTGCTCTCACTAATGGATGGTAAGATGGGTTGCCTTGGCGCTGATGCCTACTGTTCCGGCCCGCTCCAGTGTTTACTAAACAGAGTGGCTATTAGGTTCTCCTGGGCCGGTCAGTGAGGTCGGACTGGTGTGAATTACCCACTGGACGGAGGCACAGTACAGTCATCTTTATTCAAGGTTCAGTTGTCATTAGCAGCTGTGAACATGTACATAGTGTGATGAGACGTTTCTCCACGGAGCAACGCACAGTTCTGGAAAAAAAATAAGAGAGCGCTGCAATTTATTTTTAAATCAGGGTCTGTATGAGTATGAGAATCATTGCGTCATTTCTCTTATTCTGATGTTTTGTCATTTCCTTCAAAATGATGCTTTAAAGAACAATATTTTTATTTGGAAATGAGGAGAAATATTGTCAGCAAAGCTGTTCAGTTCAATACTTGGACTTATAAAAGAAAAAAAAAAACTGAGAAACAACATTTTTGTAGTGGCCTCTTATTTATTTCCTGAGCTGTATTTACAGGTGCATGTGTTGGAAGTTACTTGCATTTAAGGGTGATTTCATTTTGTTCAAAAGATAATTACTTAAGCTCACTTGTTTTGATTCCAGAACCTCCAACTGTGTTTTCAAAGTGACACAATTTCTGCAATAGTTCTTCCAAAGATTTAATTTAATCAGATCCCCAAATGTATTCGATCAAACAAACCATGCTGATTTGGATAAATGAGATGTTGTCTCAGCTATCACTTCAGCACTTTGCACGATTTGGGTGTAACTATGGAGATGAATCAGGAACAGACACTTGACCTCCAGCCTTCAGCACTGCTACTCTGAGGATTCTCAATGTTGGCATTTGTCTTTGCCAGAACAGTAAAGTCTCACTTCAGGTCATTTCCTCTGGCTGACTGGCAGTGTTGGTCCTGGCATGTCACAGAACTGTTCCAGCCTTTCCATTACGGAATCCCTCCCACCCGCTTCTGTGTTCATGCCCTCTTTCTCCACCCTAGCTCCATTTTATCCTTTTATTTACCCATGTTTCAATTAATTTTTTGACTCTAAAGCATGATGATATATATTATCATGACTGAGATTTGTTTGCAGTAGATCATCCCATCCAAAATATTCTTCACCATAAAACATTATGAAGAATGTATATTGGTTTTATGAAGTAGATGTTGATACTGGCAATTACCATCACCCAAATAGTAGTTCCAGCAGCTAAGGCCTTGTTTACACTTAGAGTGCCTTGCAAAAGTATTCCCCTTGGCTTTTTACCTATTTTGTTACATTCCAACCTGTAATTTAAATGTTTTTTATTCTTATTTGATGTGATGGATCTGCACAAAATAGTCTACGTTGGTGAAGTGCAAGGAGAAAAATATGTATAAAAATATGTAAATAAAAAAACGAACTGAAAATTGGCATATGAATATGTATTCACCCATGTGCTATGAACTAGTGCAACCAATTACCCTCAAAAGTCACATAATTGGTGAAATGAAGTCCATCTGTGTGCAGTCTAAGTGTCACATGATCTGCCAGTATAAACAAACCTTTTCTGAAAGGCCCCAGAGGCTGCAACACCACTAAGCAAGAGGTGTCACACAATGAAGACCAAGGAGCTCGCCAAACAAGTCAGGGAAAAAGTTGTAGATCCACACGTAGATCCAGTCACATTACATGCTTGACAAGCTTTGGATCAGGGCAACTAGATCTGAACATATTCTAACCACAGGCATGATTATACTCACCTAAATGGAATGCATTTCAAGAGCAAAGAGGGTCTGTAGGTCATAAACCCCCAAGAGGGTCACAAGAAAGCTGCATCAATCGTTGTTTCTCTTTTACACAAGACTATAATGAAGTAGGCTGGTGGTGCAAGACATGACCTTATAAAAACAGAAGAAGAATTGTCTAGACAATCATTCTGGACTAAACTGACAAATCCAAATGTGACTAGTCATGCACGAGCCCCTCTGATAAGCTTTTCTGGAGAGAAAAAAGAAATCTGACCCCTTTCCAAAATCAAAGGTGCAGCAGAACAAGTAAAGGATGTGAATTAAACAGTGTGCCGATTAAACATGACCAAAAAAATGTGCTATTTGGCTAGTCTGGCTGGCTATCAAAGTCTTTATTAACTCCCTGGATTTTGTGTAATTGGTTGCTAAAATAAATAATGGAATTTAATGAACATGAAGGAAGCCTTGAGTTGAAAAACACATCTAGGATTGAATGAACCTTCTACACCTAAAGAGAGCCTGTTCCTGCTTTTACCATTGTATACACCTTAAAATATACATTAATATACACATTGTTGTAACTGTATCTTTAGCTTCCATCTGTATATCCTTCAAGCACCAATTAGACACCGACATTGTGTTTATTGCTCCTTATTCAAAGCAAAGGCCTAATTATGAATTTTAGATTAATTTTACATATTTGTATTTGTAACCAGATTATTGAAGTGATTGTTCAGAGACTTGTTTGGAGTGTTAAAAAATACCTGCTCCCAAATAGTGTATAATATGTCAAACAAAGAAGCACTAGCAATTCAGCCATGTATGCGGAGTTCCGTTATATAGGAAATAAGGAGACAAATGCATTGTTCACAGTATAAGCTTCACAGTATGAGTGGGAACAAGACGGTATCAGATCAGTATCCATATCGGCAGATACACAAGATTACAGTATCAGTTGCAGTGAAAAAGTGGTATTGTGGCATCCATAGCAGTAATGTAGGATTATTCATATGTCATTCTTGTATAATGGATTGTGATTCTTATTTTTTAACTGAAAGAACATTAATATTGAGTAAAAGTGAACATAACTGGATGACTCCTCTTTCACTTCATTAAATATTTGGTGGGTCTTGAGATAAACCAGGATCACTAGATGTGGGTCCTGGCATGAACAAATTTGGGAATCTGAATCTGCTAGTCCGTTGAACAATACAGGCAAAATTTATTGTTGAAACATTTAATGATGAGACTGTATAGGCTAAATGTAATTTTGAATAAATACTTTAGCTCTTCTCTAACCCCCATGCAATGTACCACTTTTGGCACGGCACTTCCTTAAAGGCATATGCATGTGGGATAGAGGCACATTTTGTGTTCAACCCAGCTACTGAAGTATTTTTTGCAGATTTTGCAGACGTTTTCCATTTTTGGAGGGGTGTGTTCTGCTTGCTGCCGGTGTGTAGTTTTGAGCTCAACTCAAAGCAGTCAGCACCCAGATCAAGTAGGTTTTTATTGTCATTTTAACCATATACACAAAGAACACAGCAAAACAGAACAATGTGCCTCCAAGATCACAGAGCAACACAAGAACAGAACTGAACGCCACAAGACCACAAGTGCAGACAGGACAACTAGATAAGACAAGACAACATTTAGTGCCCTACGTCATTTTTCTGTGCCGACCAACAAATCAGATCAGGTTTGGTTTGACTTCAATAACAGTTGTATTGGAGGAAGGACTGTGCAATTGTATACCTTAATGGGTCAAAATAACCTAAAGCAGCTACTTTTTAAGTAAAAAAGCAAAGCACCATGCTTGCTGTATGAATGTTTTGCCTGTATGAACCGCTACCTTGCCTGTACAGCCAGGGCCTTATCAGTGCAGGGCTTGAAATTGTCTGTAATTAAAAAGCAAGTGGTTGGCTAATTTTAGCTAACCATTTACGTTACGAACAGGGAGAAGCACAACCCAACATCCTCCAGCCTTCAAAAATGCAGCAATGTGAATTCCCCTACCCCAAAATAAATGGCTTTTAGCACCTAGCTTTTTCCAAATTAGCAAACAAAAACAAACTGCTTCATTTTGATTACCTACAACAGCAATGTTCAGCTTATAAAATCAATATAAATGATAACGTCAGCATTACATAGCAATAAAGTTACATGTTAAAATTAGCCATGACATTGAATGACATTTTTACCAAAGCTTGTCCAACTCTACAGCAGTAGCTCTGAAAGAACACATTTGTGAGTGGAGAGATTAATTGGGATGATTTTTGCAGAAGCCTGAACACAAGTGGCTCGTGTTGTCCTGTGTTTTGTGTGTGAATGACAGTAATGGTCAGACACTGTTCTCTCTTTTCTCCTTGGCCGAAGCCCGCGGCCTGATGGGCCACATTATCTCCTATTAGCTAATCACCCAATCAGAGACAGAAAGACTCCGCGGGCAGATTCTAGCTGATGTGTATCCATGCCGACAGAGAGGCCGTTACACATACCGCACCGACGCTCGCCCTGCAGAGACTTCATCACACTTTATTCCATCTGACTGCACGTCAGGAGTGGGATTAAACGGATGTTTAGTGCGCCACTAGCCTCCAGCGGGACGTACATTAAAGCAGGACACTTACGGAGCAGTGGGGACTGACATGAAACTCTTGAAACTGACCTTCACTCTCTCACTGCATCCTCCGCAGAGGCGAGTTACTGCTCCATTATTAAAAAACACATCTTCCATTGCCTCAGCATGAAAATCCCTTCTTTTCGTTTCATTATCATCTTATCTCACTTTGCATTAGCCTTACATATGTGGTTTTTGAATGACAAGGGATGGAAAGCAGTACATAAATGCCACTCATGTTACATTCCTTTTACAGTTTACAGCTTTTTTCCACAAATTGACTGACAGTCTCTAATTTTTTAAACCTTGTTTTCACTGAACACAGTGGGACTTTCAGTCTGTTAAAATGTTCTTCTCATCTCCTCCTCCTTTACCCACCAGTTTCATTCACAACATGTGAAGAGAGCCAAAGACACTATAGCATATCAATTATGCACTGTGCTGCTTCCATTATTGGTAAAAGTCATGCAATTTGACACAAAATATGAGCAGAGATCTGACAAGTGGTATAATTCAGAAACATTTAGCTAGAATTTCTAAAAGGAATCCACAGATATTGTAGCTCTATCCATGACTGACAAATAACCACACGAGGTATTGCACTGGGCTTATAGCGAGAAAATTAAGATTTAATGGAATGTTATACTAAAGTCATTTTGGTGTCTGTCATTTCCTTTTAGAACTCAGAACTCAGAAAACTCAGAAAAGTGTTTTACAGAAGGAGCTGCCATAATGCAGAGCAGATCTCATAATACATGGTGATAAAAGGGATGAAAAGATTTGCTTGGTTTGTAAAGGTAGTTGTCCTTCATTCTACAGTTACGTGAAAAGGTACCCACTGAAGTTTGAGATTTGCTCAACTTTTTTACTTTTACATTCCTGAGTTTGACATACTCTTAGTGTTAAATGCCTTTAAGCGTTATGTACGGTGGCATTGCGTTTTCTCTCCAGCTGTTTACTACTCAGACTGCTGCTTTTGTTTTTGAGCCATGCTAAAAATACTAAACACATTTGTACAAATTTAGCATGATAACAGTAATTTACACTCTTACAATCACTTTGCCTAAGTGGCCATTTCAGTCCTCCTACAGTTTCCCACTGATAAAAAGAAAAAGGAAAAGGGACAACCGCATGAGTCACATTTATTTGGATTTGAGTGTATTGTTTTCTTTATTTATTTTGTTCCAGTCATTCTCTGTTTACTTTGGGGGCTTTTCGAGGCCATAAACACAGTGGCATCGCTAGAGCAAGAGAAAGAAACAGCGATAAAGACAGGGGGTGAAGAAAAAGAGAGAGAGAGTGTGAGAGATAAAGAGAGAGAGAGAGATGCTGGAGGTGATTTGAAGTGATTTCTTTGTCCATATGATAAGGGTGATGTTTCCCTTCGTAAACAGCTGTATGTCTTTGTGCTGCAAAAACAATGCGAAGTGATTATGCTGCACAGAGGGCGAGAAGATGGTGTGAATAATGTGATTAACAATGTGACAATAGCTGGAGCAGCAGGACACTTGCAGAATTGACATGTAATTCACAACCTGATGTTGCGTCCACTCACAGCTCACACTATATAGTGCATTATTAGTCAAATGTAATTACATAACACCATAAATAATGCCAAAGTTACATAATAAAATATATTCACAATACACTTACATTCTCTATAGACAGGGTCATGTTTTCACTCTTTTTCTGATTTTTGTCAGAAATGTAAAGGATAGCTATTATTCCTGTTTACACATCAATGATTCAGATTCGAATTAAAAGTTTAGATTAAGCTGAGATGGATAATTAATCTCAAACTATATGTAGGAAATTTTAGCTCAGATTTATTTATAATTTATTTATTCTCCACCAGAATCAGTTAAGGCTGATTCACCACTATATTCAACCAAATATGTAAGGAAATTTAGCTTAGTTGATTTATTCTCTCTTGTATGATAATGCATGTGAAAATAAAGAATCTTGAAATTACAAAAAAAGATTATTTCTTGCATGGATCAGAATCTCTGATCCTACATATATATAACTATAACAAGAGGATAAAATAAAAAGGAAGTAAAAAAACACTGATGTGAATGAGTTGAGTGAAGGAGCAATTTTAGTGGCCTTGACTTTTTGTACAAAGTGAAGCTGGAGGGGACATTGCCTATTTTTGCAACTCATCACTTTGGTGCTGATACAGATGGCACCATGACAAGCCTCTCCATTTAAAGCATGTTGTTTTTTTTAATCCTTTGAAATGGCAAAATGTGGCTGCCTCCCACAGTGCTGGACTGCAGAAGGACATGCGGCTTATTATGTGCTGTGTAAGAAAAAGCATGGGATTAAAACCATACATGGGGCATCTGCCTGAAGACAGATTTCATATTTACATATATTATTTAAGAAAAACTGCATCCCAGCAACCTCTGATATAGTACACAAGTGGACAAATTCACCAACAAGGAAGTACTGCACACTTCAGCTGTGACCTCTGTATCCACTGGGTCACGCCCCCAATGGAGTTGCTCGCCCGAGTATTAGGGGACTTGGGGCTCTGGACTCTCAGGTGACGTCAGGGGTGAGGTATGTATGGTTATTTGGCAGCTGGCCAACCCAGGTGCGGGTATTAATGGCTAATAGCCGGTTACGGGGTTGCTAGGTGCCAAACAAGCAAGTCTACCTGTATCGTATAAAGTTCATTTGTAATGTGTAGTGTTGCGTGGTGTGATTGGTGAGAGTGAGTGCAGGGGGTTTATAAGCCAGTCGATCCCCAGACACAGTGCGTGTTCACCCATTTCTACCTGGGAAAGACCACAGTAGAGATGGCACAGTATGGCTGGGTGTCAACGGAGATTAGAAACCTTAGTCTGGGGGTTTGCAAGGGTCTCAGCTGGTGAACTGGTTTCATCTGTGTTGCAGGTTTAACTGCAGGAACCAGAATGGCGGAGAAAGAAGGTAGAGCACGCAGCCTCAGCTCTGAACGAACAAGAAAAGGAGAGAAGGGGGTTCCGTGGCCGAACCCCGTTTCCAGTTTGTTTTGTGTTGAGCCTTTGGGAACTTTGTGTTAGCATCACTAGTTTTGTCATTAAAGAAACCTCATCACCCTGAAAGTGTCTCCTGACAGTGTGTCCTTCTGTAGACCAACCGTGACATCAGGATGACCTCATGTCAAGTCAAAATGTAAAAAAGCAAAGGATCAATCACCTAAAAGCTCAATATTTCAGCTGTAACTGGCTGTATTACATATCTTCAATATAAATCCATCTTTTAAAAATGGCCTCTAATAACTATGTAGCAACATTGTAATGATATAAGTAACGTAAGTAATAACTTACCATGTAATGGTGATGTATTCACCTAACCACCAGGCTATCACCTAACCACCAGGCCATGTTAGCCACCAGCATGGAAGCAGCCTTACTTTGTGGCTTTGGAGCACGGGGGGCCGAGGTGGCCGCGGATGAGGCTTGCCGGCCCTGCATGGGATTCACTCCACGAGGCGAGTCGGGCATGAGCCTGGAAAGATGAGCCCTGGAGGAAGTCACTGACCCCTCAGGCTGCCGGTCAGCAGACTGGAGACAGGGGTGTCGCAACCCACCTCCCCTCCTTTGCCTTCGAGCTGCGGAACTCCCCCCTTGCCAAGCAGCGAGCTTCAGCGGGAGCTCCTCCGCAGTTGGACCAAAGATGAGGGTGTCAACGATCATCTCCAAAGCCAGGATTGTTGGCGCGTCCATCCACCTGCTGCCCCAGCAGTACCGAACCACCTCTTCCTCATCCTCGGAGCTGACACCACCAAGCAGCTCGGTGATGGAAAACCGCCCTCACCTTTGTCGGTCCACTCCATGGCAGGGTCCAGCTTGCTCCACTTGGGGAGCACACCCCGTTACCCCACGTGCCTGTGGCTAAAGGTCAGTCCATCTGTCAATGAGCAGCCTGTCTCCAGGCCGCAGAGGGTGGCGCAGATGCAGGCTTCCATATCACAGAGGTCCAATCTAAACTGAACTAAATACACGTTCACATGAAATACCAACCAATACAAACCGGACATTAACATAAATACAGATGTAACTCATGAAGCAACTAAACTTAAATTCGGGATAACACAAACAGATTTTAACCTAAAAGTCCTCTGAACTAAAACAGAAAGAGCGGCCTCTAACAGCTGCTGACCAGGGACATTACACCCATGTCCAGAATGAGTCAAAAGTGTATTAATTTGAGAGTGTCAGCTGTTTTATGCTAAAGTGACCTTTTTTTCTCTGATCTCTTTTGTGATCATGCAAGTTTTTCCCCACCTGTTTGCAAGAAGCCCATATTTAGCTCTCAGTGCCTATAATTTAATGAATGAAAAATATTGTAACTGTGATTTTGTTGGTTACTAAGAAAATGGTCTGTGTTAGTTAAAGCGGTTTGAAATGAATTTCAAACCGCTTTATCTAACACCATCTAACACCGACTTCGTTGTTTAGTGATTAACACATTTTGTGGGGAAATGAGAGTTTGTAGTTTACTGTAAATCCAACTGTGGGCAGATTTGTTTTTAATACAAACTACTTTTGGCCATAAACCAATATTTGGGTACACACGACTTCTTAGCCAGTGTCCAATAATTGCTAATTTCGTTGGACATTGAAAATGTGGAGAGAAAGGGCAAGAGACATTGAGAGGGACTGCACCAATGAAATGAGGTTTCAGAGGAGTTTGTAGGTAAGGGCAAAATTTTGGGTACTCAGCTCAGTACTCAGTATTAGCACCAATCTTAGCATGGAAAATGTATTGGTACTCGTGCCTTTTTGACCAATGTTTTTATATCAACCATCACTTGTGAAACATTAGAAATCAACAAGCTACAAATTAGCAATCTGAGGCCTGATTAAAAAAAATTAGTAGTATAAATCCAAGAGGAGAGAAAAGCAATAAAACATATAGCTGCCTTACAGTAATTGTGTTTTTTATAGTCATAAGCCATAGAATGAAACTGTGAAAACCTGTATTTCCAGCTCACAGATATACTACAAGGGTGTTCAGTCGAGGGCTGGTGTCTCTGTCCACTTGTACAGTGAACATGATTAGTTTTTTGATGTTTGAGACAAACTGATGTAGGATCAAAGATTCTGATCCATGCAAGAAATGATCTTTTTTTTTATTATTTCAAGATTCGTTATTTTCACATGCATTATCATACAAGCACAAACACAGGAAATAGTGGCAGACTCGCAGTATATCACCCTGACAGAGGGGGGAGTTTTATGACCCCAGGGTAGCCCTTTAGGTTCCAGAAGGACATCCCCCCACCCCTGCATTCCTTTCTGTACCCACACAGACTGATTTCTTCAGTTCTATGTTTTCAACATTACTGGAAGTTGTAAAT
>JBBPCY010000109.1:8216539-8234746 GCA_037974405.1 Brachyalestes nurse
GACACAGTTTGGGGAAGAACCTTTTCTATTCCAGCATGACTGTGTCCCAGTTCACAAAGCAAGCTCCATAAAGACATTGTTGGATGAGTTTGGTGTGGAAGAACTTGACTGGACCGCACAGAGCCCTGACTTCAACCCCATCCAACACCACAGGAATGAACTGGAATGGAGATTGCGAGCCAGGACTTCTCGTCCAACATCAGTGCCTGACCTCATAAATGTTCTACAGAATGAATGGGCACAAATTCCCACAGAAACTCCAAAACCTTGTGGAAAGCCTTCCAAGAAGAGTGGAAGCCGTGATAGCTGCAAAAGGATGCCAACTCCATATTAAAGTCTGTGTGTTTGAATCCAGTGTCATTAAAGTTTAATTTGTGTAATGGTCAGGAGTCCCAATACTTTTGTCCATATAGTGCATGTGTACCATGTCTGAAAGTGAAAGCTTAGAAAATAAGACTTTTGAGTTCTATGGCTTGAATAATAACAATGGTAATAAGATATAATTCAAATTCTTAATTCAACTATTATTTCACCATTTAATTCCTTATGTTACTCCAAAAGCCAGACTGTGCCCCACTGGCACTGTTGTATGACATTAACTGAAAGTGTTAGTCATTAAGCTTGGGCATGTTCAGCCAATCATAATGGAGCACATTTACATAAATCATCTTAAAGACACAATAACAAAAACAGGATGTTTAGTTTTGTTTTAATTATAGCGATCAATTTTGGTTCATGAAAGCTTACACACATAAAAAGTATGTGTTGTTGACCCATTCAAGACCCATTCAATTTTTTTTGTTATTCTAATGAATAACATTCTGATATTATTCTAACGAAATCTACTGAAATCATAATCTCTCAAATGATCTCTTGATGAAACTGAATACCTGCTGTTGTATAAAAACAATCACATTTTTTTTTCTCTTTATGGAGTTGAAACATAGCTTTCTGTCATTTGGAGCAGCTTGGTCACTCAAAGTATAACAGTTAGATGTGTTCAAATGTTTGTGTGTTTATTTGGCAAATGAGTAAATACTGGCAAACACTCTAAGGAGATCAGATGTCCTTCAGTAGTGATGAATCAATGGCGGAAAACAAATGAGAATTCATGTAAGTGAGATGATTACTGTGCAATAATGAGTAAATTGAAGATTATGGTAATGTAATTGATTTTCTATTGTTATATCCTATAATTATGATGACTGAAGCAGTTCAATAACAAAGCCCTTGGAAACAATGACTAATCAGAGCCTGTCAGTGTGGAGTAATTAAAATGGACCTGATATCTGTAGGTTATACATCCACCACTATAGATCAGAAAGTCATTGGAAGACATTTGTATTTACTCTTGTTTAAAACCATATTATTTCTTGTTGCCAGCATTTGTCCATTTGTCTTGAAGTCACTAGTCTCTCTCTCTCTCTCTCTCTCTCTCTTTCTCTCTCTCTCACACACACACACACACACCAATTTAAATTCATTTCAGTTCAATTCATTTCAATTCAAATCAGAGTGTTTTATTGGCAAAGCATGGGGCAGAGTTTGAGTTGAACAGTAAAATACTGCAAGTATAAGAAATAAAAACATATTGTGAAGGGAGGGGGCAGAGCACCTTCTCAGAGCCAGAACTGAGCATGGGGCTCCTCCCTTGATGAGAGCCAGGTGAGCGGCGTTAAGGGAGCCAGGACTCTATAAAACACAGGCTCTCCAGGACTAGAGAGAGGAAAAAACTGACAAAGGGAAAGAGACTGGAGAGAGCAGCGAGACCGAGGACAGAAAGAGAACTAGTGGGAGAGCATATGTGATATTTCAGCCCGGAGAGGTGGTGGTTATGTTTGTGTTTATTTTTGTACACTGATATGTCCGCTGTGCACCAGCTCTGGTGTCTCTGGGTGTTTCCGGGTGTGTGTTTAGGCCTCTCAGCCTATGGGCAGTGGCCGTCCCCTGGACCGACCATCACAATATACTAAGATAAAACGGCAGTCTCTCTATGTTAGAGAGGTTGGTAAATGGGGTGGGTTTATTACTTATTTTCATAAAGAATTGTTTGCCAGTATCCCTGTCTCTCCCGCTTTCTATTCTCTTTCCCTCTCTCTCTTTTTCTTCCTTCTCTCTTTCTTCCTGTCACTCTCTTTCCATCCATTTCTCTCTCTTTTCCTATGTCTCTCTCCCTTACCCTCTCTCTCTCTGTCACTTTCTTTCTGTCTCTTTGTCTTTCTCTCTCTCCCCCTCCCTTTCTATCCTCTCTTTCCCTCCCATTTTCTTTCCCTCTGTCTTTCTGTCTGTCTCTCTCTTCTCTCTCTCTCTCTCCCTTTCTTCCAAGTCTCCCTCTCTCTGTCCTTTCCTTTCCCCCCTTTCCCTCCCTCTCTCCATTTCTTTTTCTCTATATCGCTGTCTCTAGTAATCCTTGTATTTTGCAGGTTTAATGTCATATTGCACAATGTAAACCAAATGAAACATGATTGCAAAAACCGAGGAGTCAAATTTTATATTGGGAAAGATGAATTAGATGAATTTTCGGGTCACAAGCAAAGTGCCCTAAATGGATAAGCAGATGGACTGGGTCTCATCCAATGGCAGCTGTTCTTTCACTGATAATGGCAGAAAGCGTTTATTTCAAATGCTGCACTAGACATATTTTTATACAAATATAGGAACACACAGAGAAAGGGGGAGAGAAAAAAAGAGATGAGGAAAAAGAGAGACTGAAAGAGTCAGAGAGAGAGAGAGAGAGAGGCTTTTAACAGTTAAAAATAAAAATAAAATGCTGCAGACCACTCTGAGTCAGATGTGCGCGTGTGTGTATTGTGGGCTGCATGACAGATGCATCCCGATTGATGTGTGGGTTTCCACACTGATCAGAGACAGAAGCTAAAGGCAGAGATAACTGTTCAGGATTAACACTCAAGGTCGCAGAGTTCGGGCATTTCAATTAAAGACTTTTCCCTCAGCCGGATCCAGATCCGGAGCAGCTCTCGGCCTGAGGAATGCTGGAATGACTGTTTAATGAGACTGTCATTTCTGATTGGTTTTTAAAAGGAGGCCAACATCAGCCTGATAGGAGCAGAGCAGTATTTACATTTATTCCCGATGACCTTATTATCCATGCTGTGTGTGGTTGTGTGTGGTTGTGTGTGTGTGTGTGTGTGTGTGTGTGTGTGTGTGTGTGTGTGTGTGTGTGTGGAAGCTGTAAGCAATCATTAAAGAAAATGATCATGAAACTCATTTTATTTAATGATTTAGTATCATAAAAGTTGACATACAACTTTCAGTTTTAATGTTCTTTTAATGCACAGATTACATATTCAACACAGTTTGGATCAATTGTGGTATGATTTGGGGATCCATTTTAGGCTAATGGCAAAGTGCATTAGTTTGTACCCTGCAAAACTAAAGAGGCAAGCTTCAAACACTAAAGGAAGTTGTATCTACATTTGAAATAAGGGAGAACTGAGTAATATATAATCTTACTTAATATATAATCATATTAGAAAATATGACTCACATATGCTGTGTTTTTCCTCTCTTCTTTGTTTTTGTTTTGTCTATAGTGACTTGATTGTCAGGTTTTGGTGCACATCAGCCCTGCAGAGTGACAGTTACAGAAATTTACACCGGATGACCGACACAGAAACAAGAATACAAGTGGCATTAAAAATAACACTGCCACTTTGACACACGTTTCTGCCTTCAGTCTGTGTCAGAAACTCCACATTTAACCACGAGAAGCCACAATTCTGAGGGTGTTTGTGGTAGTTGTTTATAGCAGCAGATATTTTGGTGTGAATATACTTCTTGACTTGTAGAGTTATTTTTATTATATAACATTAACACTAAATAAAAAAAAAATAAATGTAATCAACTTTTTATTCATGATTTTTTCTTCTTTTGAAGATTTTTCCAATAGAAGCAATAATTTTTCCAATGCAATTTTTTAAAAAATATTTTGTTTTAAATGACAATTTTCCAGCCTTTCATGAACATGCTGTTTATTAGTTTGCCTTTTAATGCTGATATATGTAAGTCATCTCCATTCTGAGTGACAACTATTGGTCGTGCCTCATTTTAAAAATAGTTTGGGATGAAGGACTTTAATGTGAATTTGCGGGGCTAAACGTAAAAGATGCTGCCATCACGATATACAATATAATCAAAACATGTGCTGCGATCACACTTTAGGGCTTTTGTGTGCTAGGACAACGCTTCACTTTTTCGTGCTATCTGCACCAGAGTCCTGCACAGGTCCACTTTTGGAGACCTGCACCCGCACAGTACAGCACCACACCCACCCGTTCACTCATGATTCTATCAAAATTAAATCCACACCCGGGACATTCTGCCCATTACCCGCCCGTGCTTGTGATAAATAATACACAAATTAAAAGCAAAATCTATTGAAGCGCACAGCAGGACTGGCCTTTGCGTGTGGAGTAAGTGGCCGGTTGGTCCTTTTTCTGCGATTTTTGGGAAGGTTACTTTTAAAATGTATTCCACTACAGATTACAGAATACATGCCCCCAAATGTAGTTTGTAACGTATTCCGTTAAGTTACTCAATGTGAGAAATATATTCTGATTACTTTGGATTACTTAATATATTGTCATGCTTTTTACTAAAAACATGAATGTAGCAATCACATCCTGCAAGTTCTTGTTTGTTTTTCTCTACCATTTGGCTGTTAAGCCCAAATTTCCCTGAACAGACAATATATTTACTGTAGAGGAGCAATAGGTGAATAGGTCTGCAGTGGTTGTTTGGTATGTGTTTGGTATGTGCATCTCAGCCACATCTCCGGCGTGAAATACAGTCTGACGCCTTTAGTTCCGAGGGCGGGGGGCGGTGTTATGCGCATCTCGGCTACATCTCGGGCCGACAGTCGTGCACCAGATGGCCGTTCTGGACTTTTCCTGAACGTACAGATTGAAAGGGCATTGTGTTTTATTTTTAGAAAGAACGTCGTGTTGTTTTAAGAAAGAACATTGTGTTGTGTTATTTTTAGAAAGGGCATTGTGTTGCTTTTATATCCATAGGACAGGTATAAATGCACTTGCAGCATGTATACAAATCAAACTGGAAAGGCATTTTAGAGAATCTGATGCAATACAGATTTGCTTGAAAGCAAGTTTTTAATGACAAAGAATACAGGAACATATAACAATATTGGAAAAACAACACTGCAACACTTCTCTCCCTCTCTCTCTCTCTTTCTCTATATCTCTCACACCTTTTCTGTTTCTCATCTTTACTCTATTTCTTTCTCTTTCTCCTTCTCTTTCCCTTTCATTTTCTCTTTTTATCATCTCTTCTTATTATCTTTCCCTCCTCTCTCCCGTTTCCTCATCTCACTTTTTTTACACTGTATGTCTCTGTTTCTTTCTGTCTTTTATTCTCTTATTCTATTTTCCCTAATTTTGACTCACTTTCTTTTCTTTCTCTTTCCTTTCTCTCACTCTCTCTCTCTCCCCTCTTTCTCTTTCTCTTTGTCTCTCTCTCTCCCCTTTCTCTACTCCTCTCTCTCTCTCTCTCTCTCTCCCCTTTCTCTACTCCTCTCTCTCTCTCTCTCTCTCTCTCTCTCTCTCTCTCTCTCTCTCCCCCTCTCTCTCTCCCTCTCTTTCTCACCCTTATTTTACGACCCCAAATTTTTTTTTTTTTCAGTTTGGTTTTAGACTTTGAGGGGAAAGCTGCCTGCAGGATTTTATAATGAAGTATTACAGTCACTCTAGGGGTGTTTGTGGCGAGCTCATGCACTTTAATGATGCATATCAAGGAGAATTTAGTCAAATCCTGAAGATAAGGGATGAGACTGCTGTAGTTGTCTGCTTTAAGCAGAAAAACCTGACATGGACAGATTCAAAATGAGGGATTTAATACAAAAAACTGCATGTGCTCTTTCTGAATAATTAACACCAGATCGTGGTTTGCTTTGTGGACGTACACAGCAGGACAGAATAAGTGAAGAGCTGGTGATAGGAGTCGGACAAAGGACAGAATGTATATTCCAAGGAAATATATAGTGTCACACATGGTGAAATATATGCTGAAATATGCAGACGTCCCATTTTAAGTGTTTATAATAACTGTGTAGTAACACATTAATGAAACATGCAACAGCAACATAACCACTGTTACAGAAAGTTTTACAGGATCGCCATAAGAATCAGACCATTCCTACACTAAAGAACACAAATCAGGTATAATAGATTACTCTGAGACATTTATCCTTTTTGGGGTGACATTGGTTTTTTCTTATGGTTTAATGTGAGTGCTGATTGGTCAGATGTAGTCAAATGAGTCTTCATTAATTGGAGGATGAGTGCCGATACGATTCACTCTCACAGCTGCGTCTGTTTCTCAAAGAGGAAAAAAAATGGAAAAAGAGAAATATGCGTGCTGTAATATTTATGAAGCCGGCTGTGTTTGACCCAGCAGATCCAGCGTGTGATGAACGCAGATGAACTGCGTGCGTTCCCCAGACTCACATGCTCGATCCATGCAGATTAGCATTAATGTTATTTACTCTCTCCCCCAATCCGCAGGCATGGTCATATTTTAACATGTTTTACTGGCAGAGATTTACGCACTAATGATACTTGCAAAACAAGCCATTAAGCTCCTCGGTCCAAACGTTTTATTAATTCAAAAACAATTCACAGCCATGGCGGCGCGTGCTCACTGCATTAAAATCACTTTCAACACTGGCCATCCAAAAGAAACAAACATGAAAGCTTGTTTGTTCAAAGCCCCTGGGACGTCCTGCTGCTATGCATTTTTTATTATTTAGTTGACAAAAGTTTGAAAAAAACTTGCACTGCTGCTTTTCTCACTTTTATTCTTTCTTTTTTTTATTGTTTTCTTTTACTCTTTTCTAACTTTTCACACTCTATTTGTTCATTTACAAGCTTTTTCATCGCAACCATCTATTTATCTTTACATTCTTGTCTTCCATCTGTTTGAGCTCCAGACCGCTGCTCTCTTAGTCTATATGGGACCAAAAACAATTAAATGACTCATTTTTACAAATGAACTGTAAACAAAGCAGTATCCCCTTAACTGGTTCTTTAAAATATACATACATCAACTTCTTTGTCAGTGAAAGGAACTATGTCACTATGAATAGAATTGTTTAGAGGTCAACACAGTGGTTTTTAAATCAGAACACTTGGCAATTTTTTTCTGCTAACTCCACTCTCCAAAAAACAGGAAAAAAACAGGAAGAAAAAAAATCATACAGGCTTCTTCCATCAAACCAAGTCATGTCAGTCATGCTGCATACCCACAGCATGCAGCAGGCAACTGTAGCCAAGCCATACAGTCAGCAACTCGTGATGAGATGGACTGGGACGGATGATTAGCTATTCGAGGTCATACAGTTGTAGGCAAAAGTGTCAACACTGACGTTCAAACGACGTGTGGATTTTGTCATTGAAAATAAGTATGCGTCCACCATGGACCACACATAATACCATTTTGACTTCTTTTTTACATCTGTTTAAAATAAAACTCTTTCTCTCTTGTCAATTTCAACAAATCATTAGTAACTGTACAATAAAATATGCAGAAGAGTGTGTTCAGAGTGTCGTAATATGTGTACTTACTTTCAATCATGCCCAAACATTTCCATATAACATACACATAACATTGCCATGGTGGCAGGCGGCAGAGTGATTAGCACAGTCGCCTGGATCCTGTCTGTGTGTAGTTTGTATGTTCTCCATGTGTCTGCATGGGTTTCTGCCAAGTTCCTCCCACAGCGCATGTCTGGTGAATTGGAGATGCTAAATTGCCCCTGGGGGTGAATGTATGCGTGAATGTGTCTGTATCTCTGAACTGGTTTCTCCACCTTTCAGCCTTGCTATAAACAGTGTTTGTGATCTGAATATTCTAGTCCTGCTAATTATTTATTGCAATGTTTATTTTTAATCAATTGAAGCATTGTGCATTTTATCATTTTTTGTTGTCAACTAACTAATCAACCATTACATCAGTGGTTCCCAAACTGGGGAGCGCAGAGGTATTGCAGAAGGGCGCACGAATGGGATAACCTGTGTAGTTTGAATTGGGGTGGGGGCTCATTAATGTTCCTATCTAGAAAAGGGGGGCCCTGCAGAGAAAGTTTAGGAACCACTGCATTACATTAAACCCTCTTGCCTAATATTACACTGACTCATTGAGGCATGGACCCCATTAGGCCTCTCAAGGTGTACTGTGGTATCTGTCACCAAGACATTTCAAGGGGTCCAAGTTAACATTTTGTACTGTCTATCATGCTTCTCAAACCATCCCTGTGCAATTTTTGCAATGTGCAAGGCACCATATCCTGCTGAAAGAGGCCATTCCACTGGGGAATCATGTTGCAATGAAGGGTGTACTTGGTCTGCAGCAATGTTTAGGTAGGTGGTACATGTCAAAGCAACATCTGGTACAATGTGACCATTGTGGGTGCTTTAGGCAGTGGACAGGGCTCTGTGGCTCCACAGCCCCACACACAGCAAGTTGAGATGTACTGTGTTCTGACACCTGTATATCATAGTCTGAATAATATGTTCATCAATTTATTGTACAGTAGCTCTTCTATGGGATTGGAGCAGACAAAATACTCTTCACTCCCCTTGCACATCAGTGAGCCTTGGGTACCCATGACCCTGTTGCTGGTTCACTGGTTGTCCTTCCATGGACAGCTTTTGGTGGATACCTATCACTGTATACCTGGAGTACACCACAAGACCCACTGTTTTGGGAATGTTTTTAAACCCTTAAAGGCACCTTTTAAAATCTACACTTGATGAAAAACAAGCCAGAAACGTTTCTGTGAAAACAACAATATTTACCTCCATGTTTAATTATGCTAAAATGTTGCATTTTCTTGGTGGTGCAATATTTAATTCCTTGTTTCCCTTGTTGCAGGCTAGTCAAGCTTTTTTTTCTTCAGGTTTTCCTTTATATGAGTTTTCTGCTCTAATCTGAAGGAGTGCTTTCATGTGTAAAATCTTCCCTGGAATTAGATGCCGGCTGGTAAATGTATCGCATCGAAGGCTTTGATATCCTCAATTATGTAAACATGTTTTAATAAGTAAACAGGCCGGGTGCTACAATGCTGAATCTGATTATAAGATTGTGGCCGGATGTGTCAGCACTTTTCTTTTCTTTCAAAGCCTTCCAGGATCAAAGAGTCCAGTGCTGCCACGATGGATTTGGCATTAAAACTCCACAGCCATCATTTAACACAACACAAACCACCCCACTGCTTTTTACACACCTTTCAGGGCCAGTTTGTCCAGCCAGATTAGAGCTGCTGGCCCTGGGGTGGTTTCTGCTGAACTATCGCTTTAATGAATCAAAGGCTGTCACAGTCAGCACTGAGCTGCTGAGTCACCTTTTGCCTGCATGACTGTGACTGCCCTTGATATTTTAAAGTGGTAGTTCTGCCAAAAATCTAATTTATACAATTTCCCCTTGTACCCCAAATGTAACTGATGAACCAGTACAGGTTTGGTGTCTGAAGCTTTTTTTATTTTTGTACTGGAGCTGTAATTCTTAGGTAGCTAAAAAGCACCAGTTAGTACGCTACAATTCTTGCCACAATTATAGTTTCGAAAATGGTGAAAGCCTTTTTAAAATTCCTTTAAATTGGTACCGTGAAAGCACTTAATGTACCCAGTCTCTTTGCACGTCACTCGTAGTGGCAGAACAGTCTGCACATTCAAAAGCCACATCTTTTTTGACTGAATACCCAAACCAAGGACAGTTACCCAACCTGAAGCAATTAAAAACAAAATGATAAAAAACTAAGTGTACAAAATGAGGTGATAGACCTGCACAATGTCCCTTTTATATAATAATGAAAAGAAAACTATTAATGTATTAAATTCAGTTACACTACATACTAATTCCTTTGATTATGTCTCAAATATAAGCAAAAGCATGATTCTCGCAGACATCTCTATGCCATTAAAGACTTATGCCATATACCCGTGTCCACTTGCCGCTAACTCCATATTGGGAACAGCAAGTGTACAGTCTGGCTATGATAGCCATTCAACTGAAAAACACATTATGGGAAAAGTTGTGTGTCTGTAGTCAGTTTTCATGAGTATAATGTTTGTGCCATCTAGTGTAACTCAATAAACAGGGAACTTAAAGCTTACGGATATTTCCCCCATGATGCTGATTGCCAAAGCCAAATGCATACAAAGCAAAAATACATATTTATTTATATACTTTGCTTTAAAAAAAAAGTCAAAACATTTGACTTTGACACACTGTTATCTCTACAAAATGGACATAGCTATAAACAGTAACAGCAGCCATACAGAAGCCTTAATTAAGCCTTAAGTTTAAATAAATAATGCATTTATAAAAATGATCTAAGTGTTGACCCCAGAAAGTTATTTTTTCATAGAAAAACATTTACATCACAACTCGACAGGATTTGAAACAAGTATGTGATTATCTAGGCATACAGATTACATGAATACTAATCGGTTCTGTTAATAAGCTTATATTCCCTGTTACCTACATGAGCCTTGTAACTTCAGTGGAAAACTAAAGCAGCAAACTTTAGACATCAAAATGTCTTGGTTGACATTTGGAATGGGGGGGGGTGTTGTGCAAATTTGACTTTTTGCTGAACTAGTAATTTAACATGGACACAGTGGTACACAAACAGTGTTATATGACTGATGGGGAATGAATCTCTGGGCTTCTCTCTCTTTTGTTTGCTCAGTCCACTGATCATTCTACTCTACTGAAATGCTATTGATCACTTCATCATGCCAACACACTTTACTCAATAGTTTCCCCAGGTTTTCAGACACAGCTTTAAAGATGCATGAGGTTCAAACTTTGTTTTTTGTTTCACCCACCAAAGCTCTGCTTTAAGGGAGTATTATCTTTGGCTGTGTCAAAGTGTGCAATTAAAGTTGACTGACAGACTTAGCACAACACAGCCAGTGTATGACCTTGTCTGGTACGATTCTTAACCACAGTGTGTAATCCACAGACCACTGCTGTGTGTGTGTGTGTGTGTAAGCAGAGTGTGTAATTCCACACCAGAGTTCGCTCTGAGCCTGATGAAGGAGAGGCGAGACTGTGAGAGCATGGAGTCAGAAACCGGTGCGGCAATACTGCATGACCCAGTGTGTCTATAACACCACTACTGAGCAAGTCTAATCTGAGGACTGCACTCTGTTTTTCTGCATTTAGAAACACACAGGCCCAAATGGACAGCTGGTTCAGATACAAATAAGCAGAATTCTTCTTGTGAGTTACTCCACACGGTGACCCCAAAAAGTATTTATAAATAGTTTTTTAACTACTTAAAAAAGCATAAAGTTCATTGTGTGAAGAAACCCTGTTTATTTTAAACAGACTGGTCTGAGGCTGTATTATTTTCACCTTATAATCACATCTCATTACTGACACCAATGTAAGTAGAAATAAAATATCCCCACTCTTTCATGTCTCCACCTCTGTGATTTAACAGTACTCAGTGTCTGGTTACATTTCTTCTCCAGGCTTTCTCCACAGCTTAACCATCAGCTTGACATGTTTTTTTCTGAAATAAATATTTTGTTAAACTATATATGAAGTAACTTACATAACTTTATTTCTGTTCAAATGGCTAAATCATCCGAACAGTTTTGGGGGCCACTGTATATGCAAAAGTTGACACCTACTCACAAACATTTCTTTTGAAATCAAGGGTATTAAATGTGAATGTGCCCACTTTGCTGCCGTAACAGCCTCTAATGTTCTGGGAAAGTGTTACTCTAGATGTTGGAACATTGCTGTGAGGATTTGATTGCATTCAACCACAAGAAGATTGGTGAGGTCAGGTGCTGATGCTGGAATATTAGTTCTGGATAGCAAACACCACTCCAACATCCTAAAAGTACTGGATGGAGATCTGTCACTCTAAAAAACGCAATTCCACTAAATGCTGGGTGACTTTACATGCTTTTATAGTCCCATTCAATTGGCAGTTCTGTTCTACGGAACTAATGCAAGAAAAAAACATTGCACAAAAATAAACAGTTGCACAAGATAAAAGAATTGTATAGCTACTTTTGGACATGTATGTATGAGCTTAAACATGCATGCAGCACATAAATGAAAAAACACAAGCTGCACTTCTCCCTCAAACATTTGCTTTTGTGGGCAGATCATTGAAAAAATCGAATGTAGAACGACAGTGTCAAATGTGCCTCAATGCAGCTGCAGTCACAATGCAGCTGCAGTCAGTTTATTTATTTTATTACCACTTTGCACAGTTTTAACACATTATCCTGCATTGTAGCTACAGGCTTAATAAATTAAGTCCTTAAAAGCATAGGGCCTGTAAGGAATGATGGACAACTGACTCAGATGAAATTATACTCAGTTTCACATGTCAAAAACAGTTCAAGGTCATCATGGTCCAAAATTGAATTCCAACAAAGTTATACAGGTGCAGACAGAAGGTCCGAAAAAGGTATGCAATCCAAAAGACTGTTTCTAGTCAAAAATCAGAAACAGATGTATCAGAGGCAAAGCTACAAGTCAAAAAACAATCCAGATCAAAATACAGTGCAAACAAAGGCAATGAATACAAATGCTGAGTTCACTATGAAAGGCAATACTTCATACCATAACAATTTCCGTCCTGAAATAGTGCTAGAACAGGAAGTAATGTGTGAACTTAGTCATTAGCTATCTAGCTCCCATATACTGTAGGTGAGGCGAGTAGCACAGGTAACTACCAAACACAATGTACTTAAAATGTGCTTAACCTTACCTTGATTTACTCCTGAACATACACCAAATGCCTTAATTTGAATTAAGTGGACGTTCATTTGTGAAACCAAAGGCTTAATTTTACCTTAAAATTAGATTTAAGGGATGAGTATGAAACCCCTTAATCTTAAATTTAAGGCATTAATTCAGGAGGTTATATTATGTAAGGGTCAAATTTGAAAAAGTAAGGTGAAAATTCAGTAGTTTTACCCCTTAATCAGCCTTAATCTGTGCACTTTTTCCCTTAATTTTGCATCATTTCCTGTATGGTATAATTAAGAAATTTGGTTTCGTAGTGGGTTGTACTTAGAGGCCGACCCCATGCTTGTCCGGGTGGTCCTGTTGGAATGTGATCCAGAATATCACGTGCTGGGACCCAATTTTGCTCTTCCGGACAATGGCTGATAACCTAGTGCACACTGGAAATGATACAATGAATTGTGCATCACTTCTACCCATGGGAGAAAGTTTGCCCATTGATGTTGTTCCTGACTGCAATGTGAGTGAAGCATCAGACCAGTCTCTCTGTTCAGAAGTGTCCTGATAACAGGTTCAGGGTGCTTTTTTTACAGACGTTTTTACAAAACGCTCTCCACACTCTTGATGTAAAGTGGGTTCCTTGGTTTGATACGATTTCTTGAGGCAATCCGTGAAGCTTAAAACTTGGTAAACAAAATGTCTTCAACTGACAAAGGTAATTTTCTTAGTGGTAGGAGATGACAGGCCTTCCAAAAACAGTCAATAAAAAAAACTGTAGGAGGTAGATGGATTGGTAACAAAGTCAATAACAAAATGGGACCATGGCCACTTCATTCTACTCCTGGGTGTCCCACCGCTCTAGAGGAATGGATACACATAATAAGTTCATTGCAGTACTCTCATATTTTACCTGGTGGTGTCTCAGCTTGTGGGGCATTTTGTGAGTTCATTTTTTGAAATTGCTCCACTATGTCCCAGTAGATAGGGGCCACAATGCATTCTGGGTCACTGACATGGAGGTGGGTTTCATCTGCGTTTAACTATTCATACATGCATGAGTGAGTGTCCGCCTTGCTATTTTTTGAATCTTGTCTGTAGGATGAAGTAAAACTAAATCAAGAAAAAAACAGAGATCATATTGCCTGCCCTTTTTGCTTTTTTTCAAGTATTCCAAGTTCTTGTTATCTGTTAAAATTAAAAAGAGTTTTTCTCCCTTAAGCAAGTTCCTCCACTCACTTAACACAAGGAGTTCCTTGCTACATAATTAATTAATTTCAGCCCTGAAAAAAATCTTAGATAGGAATGCACATGGATGCACCTTACCATTGTGAGAGTATTGCGCTGACTCCTTCCATAGAGGCATCAAATTCTATGATACATGGGAGAGAAAAGCTCTTTTAACTTATTAAATGATTGCTCTTTTCTTGCTCCTTCTTATCAAATGAGTTAAGATTGAAAAAAAGATTGAAATGTAGATACATGCTGACATCACACTGTCACTACTATTGGTATACATATTTACAGAAGATTGATGTCTCCAAACTTTTGATGGCAGGTATACATCAGCCTTGTTTCTTCAGCAAATGTAGAGATTCTTATAAATCAGAAACAAGATTATTTCTAACAAGTGTTTTCAAACTTTAAAAGTAATAAGAACAATAACACAGTAAATAAAAATAAATAAACTCTAAACTAAAAGACAATTGTACATTTAGAAATATAGAATGGAAAAGGATGTCATTTCACCCCATGGGTATAACTTCACAGTATGCTAATTAGACTAATACTAATTGATTGCATTTTTAAGGTGCATTTCTCAAATGCAGTGTGATTTTGTGAATATTTATAGACCCTTCCTAACTTTCACACACACATAAAAATGTCATTTTCCCCAACCCTTAAGTGAGAAATAATAAATGAGCAAGCTTTTGATTTATTGATGAAACTAGCATACTGTGGTGCTTTTTGCCTTGGGCATGACTCCCAGCTAAAGCAGTTATAACAAAGATAGAAGCAAAAGATGATGCTGATTTTTAAGTTATCCATATCAAATGAGGCCCATTCTTTTGATTTTGCACCTACAAAAATGTAAAATAATTAACTTTATGGCACCAGGAGTCTTTCAAGAAGACAAGATAAAAATGTGCTAATAAATCGCTTCTTAAAGTTGAAGAGCAGGTCACACACCAGCTCTAACTCTGTGTCATGTCCATTACAATCACACACATCCTGTAATATAACTGAATCTGTATTATACATGCTTGTATACCATATGGGGTATTGGTAGTGTCTTAATAGGCAATGATGGACCTGGTGCGATAAAACACTTTTAGCTATTTACATTATATACATTACTTTTAAGCCTGAAGACATGTCATATTCAAGCCATATTCAAGCCTAAAGACATATCAACTGCTATGATACTAATGTATAAGTTCCATATTTTTCCCTCAAGTCATCATTCTGAAAGTAGTCCAGGCTTCTACCTTTAAGACTTTTAGTATTAAACTGAAAATCACTATGTAACTGTGTGTTTCTATGTAACGTAACTAATTAACAATGTAATGATGTAATGGAAATAAATGTTTAGAAAAATACTACTACAGCTTTTAGAAAAATACTACTACTACTACTACTACTACTACTACTACTAATACTAATACTACTACTAATAATAATCATAACAATAATAATAATAACAGCTTGAGAGAACAATAATTTGGGTTTCTTTGCTTCTCCGGAATAATTCTTCCTGCTTGTGCATTTGAGGACCATTCATAGACTCTATCACAGCATTAATGTTTCGGGCTGAATGGTTAAATTAGCCAATGCGGGACGATTAATCTCCATCCCAGTGTGTCCTTGTTTGTTGGCAAAGATGAAGCCCCCTTTCCCCTAACCACACACGCATACGCACAAACACACACACACACACACACACACACACACACACACACATACACTTTGCCCTTTCCTCTTGTCCCTGATCCACTCGCCCGTCCTCCCTTCTTCTCTTGTCCTTTCATTAATTCCTAAGATGCTGCTGTCTGACCCCTGAGCCAGGTCATTAGCAAAGAGTCATTAACCAAATTAAACCAATCCCCAAAATGCAACCCGAGGGGAGAGAGAGTGTGTGTATGCTTGGGTATGTTTACATGAGCGTATTTGCACATGTCTGCATGTGTATGCACATGTATATGTGTAGATAAATATATGATTGCTTGATGTCAGTGGATGTGTATGTGGTGTATGTGTATCTTGCGTGAATGTACTTATGATGTAAACGTATATTTACATGTGTGTATGGCAGTGCTAAGAGAAATGGCACTATCGTCTTATGGGGTGCAGATTGCTTTTCCCGCTGCACTAATTATGATGTAACTGGAACAACAGTTTGAGGTGTGTGTGTGTGTGTGTGTGTGTGGTGATTAACCCCAGGCTGCTGAGAAATTAGTCTAATGAGGAGAGCGGGACATTGGATCTGTTCAATAAATGTCTCTCTCTCCCTCCCTTTCTCTCTTCCTTTCTTTCTTTACCTCTCTCTCTCTCCCTTTCTTAGCTGTTTTCTGTCAGCATTGCTGTCTGTTTTTCCTTTTCCTCTTTCTGTGTCTTTCCTCTCCATCTTTCTTTTTCTCTCCCTATTTTATCTTTCTTTCCTCCTCTTCCTTTTTTCTAGCTTATTCCTCTCCTCTCTTTCTCTCTCTGTTATTTCTCTCTGTGGCTTCCCCCATCTTTCCTTCTTCTTTCTGTTTTTCTTTTGACTGCCTCTCTCTGCCTTTTCCCTCTTTACCTCCGTTGTCCCTTCTCTTCTACTCTTTCCTTCCCCCTCCCTTCCTCCATCTTCCCCTCCCTTTCCCCTCTTCTCCCTCCCTTCTCCATTGCCCTCTCTCCTCCACAGTATTTAAATGCGTCTCTGACCTTGTAATGGCTGACAGTGACGAGCTCTTGAACCCATTTAGTCTTCTACAGTCTCCTCATTTGTCTCCGCTCTGCTGCTGTAATTTTAGCTGGATGAGGGAGTGGCGCAGGCACGCTTTTGGTCACGCAGCGCAAAGAAAGCAAAACTTTTAACCCCCCCGTAAAGAGACTGGGAAATGGAGCAGGAGGTGCTCAACCATTTCCATCCAAAATTAGTCTCGCTAACTTTCCAGCGAGCGACGATGCCTTAAAAACATTTTTTAAAAAATTGCCCGATTAAGCCAGACAGTGTGCATTAATTAAAGTTCTTTTTAAAACACAGTCAGGCTTAATAGCCTGGATATTGTTACACCCACACTATTAAAATATTAAACTGCACATAAGGGACAAGGTTAAGCACACAGCTGTACAGCTGACAACCACACTATTGCCTAATAAACAACCAGCAATCCATGCTTTTGTCAAACAGAATGCAATTACACAACCCTGTCAATCTACACCAATGACCTGCATGACCTCCGTTTACATTAATGGACAATTCCACCAATTTTTAAAAATGTTTGCATAATGAAATAGTTGTAAAAATTAATTAAGTGTGGTTTGATGTGAAATTTTTAGTTCTAGAGAAACTTACCAGACTTTTACGCAGTGATGGTGACAGGAATCTGAAATATTTATTGTTTTGCAATGTGCTAATGGTTCATGTCTTGAAATAAGATTTGGTCTAAAACACATTTTAATATTCATTAATACTGGAGAGCTACATGTACCATTATCTTTGCCTTGACTGTTATCAATTTAACATATAAAAAATTCAACAGATGCATGTAGGTTCTCAGTTGTTTTCAGTCAATATGTTTTCTATAACGCACATTTTTATTAAACACTTTGAATGACCTTTATATTTATACGGTTGAACTGAAAACCGCATAATGACCCCTTCAAGCAATTGATCCACTGCTTGGTAGTGTGACCACAGCGTTCCTAGAGATCTTCAGATTCAACTGTCCACTGATAGCTAAAATTCTTCATTCAGAAAATGCCATGAACACCATGATAACAAGAGCAATGGTAGAAGATATGAATGACTCCTCAAGGATCCAGAATTTCAAATAGGAGTTTCATCCTTGATTCAGGCTGAAGAAGTGCAAACGTTGTTCTGCATGTACATAAACACAGAGAATTTTGAAGACAAAAAACATTCAGCATTCAACTTTTGAGACCTTTGTCTCTGAAACACATGTGAAGTTTTGTGCATCTCTCATGAGGCAGAATAATTGCATATATATATGATGGCCATAAACAATGCAGTTTCTGGATGCTGTAAGAATTCTTCCAAAATTAAGGGTACACTAATTGAAAATATATGGAGGTACCCTTTAAATCACTGGAATCATGCCCTCAATAAACATAATCTTTCTCACTTCCAGCTTTGTTTGTTGCTTTGTCTCCACACACCTTGTCATGTCCCCCCACTCTCCTGAGTGGGGGCAAGAACACTGCCAGGCAGTCATGATGAGTTTTCTTTTCTTTATT
>JBBPCY010000109.1:8236694-8254069 GCA_037974405.1 Brachyalestes nurse
TGTTTATAACTTCAGTTTGCTCTTTATTTCTCCCACAGTGGTGAAATTGCACCATTTGTTATTGCATTTGTTTCACTTAATTAGAAAAGGGGGTTGTATTTCAAATAAAATTTGAATCTGAACCTGTGTAGTGTGAATGGGGGGTGGGGGGGGGCTCATTAATGTTCCTGTCTAGAAAAGGGGTCCCTGCAGAGAAAGTCTGGGAACCACTGTGTTAGAGGAAAAAAATCAACAGCTGACTGAAGAAATGACCACATTCATGCTGAGGGCCCTTGTCTATCTTACCCTGCAACTATTTCTTCCATCCATTATCCTTTAAAATCAGCTGATTTTTCCATGAAAATGCATTGAATGTTCAAGCTAGAGCCATTAGATCTGATATCAAGACACAACTGTTCACTCAGAAAGCATAATTGCAATTTATACAGATTTTCAAACAGATAAATATGCGCTATTAGAGTTATTAGTTTTGCATAACAGCATGTTCGGAGCTTGCCTGCCTTCAATGAATCACTTCATGGACTGAACGCAAAACAACAGAAAGGGGGAAATGTCTACTGTGCACTACCCATTAAAGATCTCAGTGAATATTTGCTGAATATCCAGAGTGATGGAGATTTTGTGTCACGTAAACACAAACCTGAGCGAGTAAATGAAATTTTGCATACATAATAATTCATTGAATGGTATTTCATTTAGTTAACTATCAAAAAAAGATTTCTGTCTAGTTATATTTTAGTCACCCTGTGTTTTTTCACAGGGTGTAGGAATGTACTCGTATAATTTCACAATAAACAGTGCATCATTGCTTTATTGCAGAAGCATGCCAAAGAGTCAGCTTGAATAGACTTGAGAGGAATGATCAATAATGTAAAAAAAAATAAAATAAAATCATTTAATTGCTCAAGAGAGCACAAAGTAAAATTGTACATTTACTACTCCAAAATAAAAAAAAATGTTGGTCACTATTATGGAGCAAGTGCTTTTTTGTATTAGGTGTGAGATACACATACATTAAAGTTTATTCTCTAAAACCCTTAGGACCTTTATGAATGCTCATACCTCAGTTCCTTGCCCTCATAACAGAATATGTGAAAGTTTTATCACCCTTGCTCAAAGGTTTTGTTGATTTATTTATGGATTTATCTCAAACATATGCAAATGTGATGGCATTTTCCTATTTATTTGCTGAATTTAATATACTGAAAAGGGGAAAAAGTGGCTTAAGTCAGGTTAAGACAATTCCAGAGAGTAATGAAACATCATCTAAGCAGCTAAAACTAAAGCAAATTGAGAGAACATAACAGGAGAACATAAAAGTATATGTAAAGATTTCCTGCTTGTAATTATCACTGGCCAAAATGTTATTAAGAAAAGGAAGTTCAGGAGAATTCAAAGTCACTGCGAGATTGGGAGGACCAAGAAAAAAATTTTAGGAAAAAAAAATGCTTGTAATCTGGTTAGGTATTGTCATGATTGCTGTGGGTGTGTAGGCAGGAGATTCGTAAGATTATGGCTTTTAAGGAACACGCAGTCAAACAGATAAGGGAAAAGAGGACAGAAACCATAGAGGCTCTGACTCACACTAGAAACAATTACTATACAATTCAGGCAGGTTCAGCCCTATACAGGTCAGACATAGATCCTGCAGGAGGCGCACAAAGCTCAGAGCTTAGAGGGACCACCCCACAAGCAACGGCTGGGGAAGTATGGTGGTGGACAGATAATGAGAGCCAGGTCAACTGGGCTTAAATAAGGAAAAAGAAACAAGGGGCAGGAGAAACTAACTGGAGACACGGATCAAACCAACAGAGGGAATACTGATATACTGAAATACTGAATACTGACACTGTTTAGAGACTCTGGTTGCAGCTGAAGGGGGCCAAAGGGGGTCTCAAGCACAAACCGAAATGGTGTCCAGACTTGTGTACATGCCACTTTTTTATTTTTCCATAATATTAAATTCAGTAAGTTGTGCATTAAACATTTGCAGAGGTGGCGTTTTATGCAAAGGGGTTTTTTTTTTTTTCAATCATTTTGACCAGGACTGCCCAAAATGATCACATACAGCAGTACAGTAAATAAATCATAGTTAATAAGTAACTAATAAGCCAAGGGTTTAAGGGGTTAAGTACATTTCCATATCAGAACATGTGCACAAAGCTCTGCATCACTATGACTCAGCTACAAACTCTCATATCTTCAGACTTGATACAGTAGCTGGGCTTTCCTTTGTGAGGGTGCCTCTGATGTTCAGTGGTCATGTGGGGCAGCCTTGGTCTGGTTGTTTGGAGGGAGTGGTTTACCGAGGTGCTGCCCTGTGGTCAGGCCATAGGGATGAGAAGCACATGTCTCTTTCACCTCGGGCCGCACTTTGAACCCAGCCTGGATTGTGAGGTCAAAGAGCTCAGAAGACGCAAACGTCAGAGGCTGCTCTTCCAGCAGGCCTTTCAGCCTGGCCTGCCATGCCTCCAACATGGCTTTCCTCTCAGAGGGAGAGGCACGTGCAGGACCCCAGAAGATCTGAGGAGCAAGAACCTGAAAACCGCAGAAGTGGAGAATTCCATTCTGTGGAAGGATGAATACAGTTAGTTACATTTTCCTCGTTTATTTTAATAAATAAACAATAACTTCAGTATTAAATGTCACCTGTAAGGGCCACAGGAGAACATTGATGTCTCCATTTATGCCATCAGGTTCGTACTTGGTTTCCGATGCGCCAGTAGTGAAGGACAGCAAAGCCTTTTTACCCTACAGTGAATTGCACATCATATGTTTAATTAATTTTGTCTAATAGTAAAAACTCACTTTATGATTACTTTAGGGCATTCCAGACCTTACACAATCCCTGGTCATATGTGTTCTGCAGAGTGTAGGCGAATCCTCGAGTGAGCACTCGCTCAACCCAGCCTCTCATTATAGCAGGGAAAGAGACCCAGTAGAGTGGGAACTGCAAAATACAGCCAGAATTCTCAGAGCAGAAAAGTGAGAAATATGACAATTAGGGAATTATCTCAAAATCTAACCTGAAAGATAATAATATCAGCCTGTGCCAATTTACGGTGCTCTTCTTTGATATCATCACTCAGCCTGTTCTCCTTCCAGGCAATAAAGGTCTCCTCAGCATAGAGAAAGTGTTCAGGGTTCTTCAGCTTACCTGGACAGTCATAACAAAGTACACATGCAGGACTATGAGCACCAGAGATTTCCACTTCAAAGGTTACTTTATTCTATTTATTCTCATTAGAACACCAGCTCACTAAGATCCAAATACATGACAAGTACAATGGTAAAATTTCATGCCAAAGCTATTCTATTCATACATCTATGCAAACCTTCAATATTTTTTAGTTATTCATTTTTATAGTTTTTCATTCTGAACTTAAAGTGTGATATATTTCATGCATAAATACATAGTTTATATGGTCCAATGAATCTGTTCAGTCAAACTCAGCATTCAAGATGTGATTTGCAACCTGATGGGGAAATTTTATAAAATATAAGATGCATGAAGTAAAGAGAAGGTTGTGCATGACTTGGTGCACTGGTACACTTTTGTCATTTGTAAAACTGAAATGGAATTTAAAGTTGAAACTGTGATGTACATTTCCTATATTTTAACTTGCACATCATTCTTAAAAAATGTCACATCCTGGTCAGGGTGCCTCAGGTAGGAGGCACAGATGCAGACATCAGACATGGTTCTAGTCTTTCTTTATTTATAACAAAACAGAAAACATGGCCAAAAACACCAAATTGAAATAAAGACTAAGGCTTCTAAACGTAGAGCACGGCAAGGGTAAGTGTGAGGGTGAGTGGACAAAGGAACTGTAAAACAAAGGCTTTTAAGCAGAACATAACTCAAAACAGGTGATAACTTAATTGTCCTTAAACTAAAGGCCAGCCTGGCCTAGTTAGCTGCCACACCCCCAGTCAATCTAAAAGTCCCAGTACTATAGCAGCCTCTGGCTGCAGCCTGGGGGTGTGATACCAACACAGCTTTTGTCTATGAGGGGCTTTATTAAGTGATGACGGATTACCAGAAAGCTGTATACTAGTATGTTCCTTACTCTAGACTGTGAGGATTATTATGAAAATATTATATTAAAAGGCAGCCCAAGAATAGAATGAAAACCTACATTTTTTTACTTTGAAAAATAATAGCTCAGTCTTACATAGTCCTATTCATCTGATGTAAACAAGAATAATTCCAGATATGTTCGACATTCCAGTTTCCAGGAAGAGCAGCGTGATGACCTCATCATCTTCTCGTAGGAAAAACATGGTAATAAATCAAATATGGGCATAAGTTTCATTAATATCAGCCAGCATGTGAAAGTCACTTTCACTGTCTCATGACTAAACCACACACAGCTGAAGCAGCATGAAAGGGGACTAGGGGCTCTGTGGGCTCTTTCTGTATAACACACACACACACATACACAAACACTTATATGTTCCAAGAATCTCTTAAACATTCCTAAGCAGTGTATACAAAGCCTGTGAAGCTGTCGTCACTACAGTTTTAGGGGAATAAGGATGGATCTGGTTTGGAATGCTGCTGCAAGGCATAGTGTTTACTTGTGCTGCTACAGACACAAATCACTACTTTTGACCTTCGTGTGAGACTAGCTAAGAGAAAGAGAGAGAGAGAGAGAGATGCAATTAGACGATCAATCCAAAAGTCTCCAGTTCCATGCAGGGCATCGTCAAATGACATTAGTCATTTGACTAAAAGGACATTTTAAGCCCTCAGTGTGTTTCCTTTCACACCTGTCCATATGTCCAGCTCTGTTATCTCACTACTTTGTTAGCCATCTTGTAAAGGAATGAAGGAAAGGTTTGCTCAGAATTGGGTTTCAGTGTTAGTTGAAGCTAGTGGTAAATAAATAAAGAAGTGAATAATAATAAATAAATAAATAGACCTTATACAGCCCCTTCCTTCAGTGTTTCCTATAAAGCCCTGCCTCCAAAACACAAACACACACACACTTAAGCTCATTCCTGGTGCTGCCACTCTGTAATCAGAAAATAAAAATTCATAGTCAGAAAATAAAATGATTACACAGGCAAAAATAAACACTTCTAATCAGCTAGCTACCATTAGCAAAACATAGCAAGCTAATAAGAGGTCTGTACATAAATATAATGACTAGGCAGTAGCCGTGCTCTAAAAGAATTGTAGCCAAAGACCAAAACTACATAACATTTTTATAATTGTACTGTGGGGAAATAGAATCAGTGCTTTATTATTATGTAATAAGTTATTTAAAAAATACAATTTTAGCTATTATTTAATGATAAGTATAATCTTAAAATGTGACACAAACCACCTAACTAAGCAACCTAACTCTACTTTGTCAGTTTTTGGATAGCGTGTGAATGACCTGGCAGACTAAAATAAACTCCAGTAGTGAATGTGCTTCCCAGCTCACATAACTGTTAAGAGTAGATTTGAACAGTGCAGAAATGTGATGTTTTAGCATGATACTGTTGCATAGTACAGCGTTTTCTTTCCATTTATCCTTGTTTCGCTCAGAGCCCAGTGTGGGTACCCATGCCATCCAAATGGTGGCAATGCCACCAGAAATGCATAATGCAAGCATTCCATCAAAGATAGGGTGAAGTCTGCTCCTAGAAGGTACAGAATACTGGTTATAAAAGCAGGTCACAATCCCCAACAATCTTGCCTCCATCTGCCTCCAAAGCGGTTGCGCTCAAGAGTTGTCTGGAAGAAGACAAAGAAACTCACCTTCTTTGTCCCATCTTTACCTTTCAGACTCATGCCATTTTTCCCCCCCTGTTCCACACAGGGACAAAAAAGAAAAACTCCTCCCTCTCCTTTGAGCTCTCTCTCTCTCTCTCTCTCGTTCATGCAGACTCACATACTCAAGCAATGTACACATGTACTATACAAGCATGCACAGTGCACGCTCATTTATTCATTCATTCACACAATCACACTTTCACTTAAACTGTAACTGTAAATATACTGATATTTGTCTGACTGCTTCATTTGTCTTTTAGAAATAGATTGTGCAAAGAAATGTTTGATATGTTTGACTGCAGTCAATTTATCTGATTTCCTAGACTGCAGTAATGCTTTTTTGTAGTGGCACTGATGCGTTTGCTGTACACAAATGCAGTATTTAGTACGTGGAACAGATAATGTTTTACACAGCCCTTATTGTTTTATACAGCCTTGCAGTAACAATTTTGTTATAATGTACCGTCTCTGATTAAAGTACCATCTCTGATTAAAAATGTAGATCCATCTATTGTAAAAATTCCTTTCTAGGGTGTACATTGTGTAAAGTACAGGTATAAAGGGCACCTCAGAAAACAAGTGATTTTTGCCCACAGAAATAAAAATAAAAGCCAACCCAGGTTAATAAGAGAAGCAAACTTGAGCCGCCAGAAAACCTTTGGACAAGGTGTTCAAAATGAACACAATACATTTAACAGAGGGCACCACCACATGACCCAGTTCCCTCAAATCTTCGAGGCTTCGAGGTGTCTTCCGTGTGAAGTTATTTAGTGACATGATTTAGCCCTTGAAAGGACTTTAACAGCCCTTTATGTCACCAAGGGCTGCCACTAGAGGGTGCTCTCTATGTGGCCAAGCTCCTCCCCATTCAACCACCCCCTACTGTGGCACTTTCTCTCAGGGCTGAAAGTAGCTCTGGTTTTTGATTCCTTCATTAATTCGCGGCCCCTCTCCTCCTGCTCTTTCCTCAGGCGCAGCAGCAGGACCTCGTCCTTGGACACTACTGAGCAACATCCTCTGAATAATCAGTGAGTTTGAGTTATAGTTCCACTGGCTGGGCCCGACATGCTGATCTAAAAGAAACAGCATGTTCTGCTTCTAGCTCTTTCAGTGGCTCTCTCTATCTCTCTTTCTCTCTCTCTCTCTCTCTCCAACCAAGGCATCTCTGACGCGCATAAATAATCGCCCAGAGTTAAGTGTCGCACCCTGAGCATTTGGATCTAATGGAGGAATTCCAGTCGGATTGGCAAAGTCAGAACAACACAGCTGGAAGGACATTTTGGGACATTTTTTTTATTTTAAAGAGTATTTGGATGAGCTAAAATCAGTTCCTGAATATTCTGAATATTTTCTGTGTTAAACAGATTCTCTCATGTCCTATTAGCATGATTAGGCCGTGACCTTGTTAGCCTCCATCATCGCTTCCCCGGCTGCAGCATTTTTAATTCCCTTCCTCAACATGACAACTAATTATTCCGGAAACATGTGTGTCCCGCCAAGTGACCAACCCTGATTCTGTTCTTCCGGAGCCTTTTCTCTCTGCCTACATTAAAAAATGCTCGTAGCTGTATGAAGTGCAGAGCATGAGCATGACAGTTAATAATACTGCCAACAAATTATGTACCTTTTAAACCTTTAAAAATACATATAATGCTGTGCAGGGGTGAGTGAAAGCTGTATGATCTAATAGTGTGACATTCACTCCCACATACAGTTGAAACACAACACTTTCAATACATTTTGATTTTAAGACTGTGTTTTTAAAGAGGACATATTATGCAAAACTCACTTCTTTGCACAAATTCACCAATCACGGCGTAAAATCCGTGTTTTGTTCCCGTGGACATTTATTTTAATTATATGCGCCATTTTCTCTGCTAGTTTTAAGAGCACTGATAAGACGAGCCCAATAAGTGTGTCCGAAATCGCGCATTTGCGGACTTTTAGTGCGTGATTTTAGTGCGTAGCAAAAATTCAGTGCACTGAAAGTACCCGGATGGTGCACTGAAAACGGCCAGAAATCGCAGTGCAGAACGATGGATATTACGCGCACTAAACGGACGCCATTTTGACTATGTAGCGGAAGGGGAGGGACTTTCGACAAGTTTTCGGAGTTGTATAATGGCGGTCAACAGTGAAATGCTGGTGCAAGCCCAAACGAAAGCAACTAAACAAAAACAAAATTCATTATGTAAACAAAAGGCGGCAGTTTTTTTGGCGGACAGGAGACTCGTGATCAAATGTTAGTCCGTCACTTCTGCTATGTGCTAAACTTTAGGGTGCCGTTAAGGACAGCACTTACACACGGCAGTGTGCACTACAGAAGGAAGTGCGCAGTGTGCACTACGCACTACATTTCAGTGCACTGACGTAAGTGTGGAATTTCAGACACACTCAATGTCTACCAGCAAAGGCAAGGTACACAAGAAGTGTTGTGTTGTTGGCTGCAAAAAACAGCACAAATCCCTACACTTTCTCCCAGCCAAAGAAAACTGTAGAACTGCGTGGCTCCATTTCATTTTCGATGGCCATGTCCCAGCAACAGTCCACCTTAAAAAGTTCCACCTTAAATATTTAAGGTTGAACGGAAAATTTGAATAAGGAGCTGTGAATAATGAGCTAACCTCAGTGTCTTGGGGGATCTGTACCTACTGTCCGTGACAAGTCAGCAGATGAGAGAGTACTTTCAAATAATGACTTTTGGGTTTCGATCGTAGTTAAGTTTCGTTTTGTTGCAGCGTGAGGGGTGGCTGGAGCATGGGATGAGTGGGGCGTGGCCAGCAACAGCTTATTTGCATGAAAGGGACAGAGCCCTGAAATGGCTTGTTTTGAACGGAAACGAAACTGTGAAGAATAAACCTGTTGATATCTTTTATGTGAGAGTAATTTTGTGCAAAGAACTTCATGAACATGTTTTGTATAGCCCATAGACCTATTATAACTTTTTTATTGAGTTTTGCATAATTGATCCCCTTTAAAGTTTGTCTTATGTATGTTAGAACATGTTTGTGGGCAGAACATAAATAGGATAATTAGACTACTCCTTTTTGAATATTCACATCAGAAAATTTACAATAGCCAATAGACACAAGAACTTTCATAATTTATTTTCATATGGCCATCTCCTAATTCCAAGGGTATGAAACTCCTGGAAGGCTAGTGTCCAGCACAGTTTGGTGACTTCTCTGTTCAAACGCAACTCATCTGTTAATCACCAGGTTTAGTGGCTGTATGGAGTAAGGTAACTACCAAACTGGACACAGACCCTGCATGGGAGTTGGGAAGTCCTAATATGATATGTATTTCATTTTTGTTACTGTGCCTGCAGTTGTATGCAGTTTGAACACGCTTAAATATGCCACTTTCTGCTAAAACTTCTGATATTAAATCTACATAAAACATGTAGAATACAGCAAATATACAGTAGTTGTGCATTAAAATATGCAGAAGTTGTCTGTTGAGGAATGTGTTCTTCCTTTCATACAGAAAATCAACAGAACCAGAGACACCCAGACTTTTGCACAGGACTATATGTAAATGACCTTTATACTAATTGGTTGCACCGTTTTTATGTTGTTAGAAAAAATAAAAGAAAAATTCTATTTCCTCCAACACGGGTCCCTTTAAGGACAGGTTTCAATTCACCCTCCAAGTGCCATGCTTATTTCCTGTTGCAAAGCCTGTGAAGTTTAGCACTCGTATCTTTTTTTCACTCTGAGGCAGATCCGTCCCCTCCACTGAGCCTGAGTTGTGTGAGGAACTGATGAGAGGTGTATCGCCCCTGGCAACCGTTTCAAGTCGTGTGAGCACAGAACAATGGCGGCTGTCATCAGGCTCGTTCCTCAGCGGAGGACGGCAGCTCCTTGATTTTTCCGTCTTTATCACTGCCTCATCCATCAACGTCGTCCGCAGGGGCTAATCGATGACACCGTTGACAAATGTGGAGCCCACCTTGGGTAATTAATAAATGAAAGCGAGGTGTTCTGGGCTGTGTCCTATGATGGGGAGTGCGGGGTGTGTCTCAGACATCAGGGGAGACACCAACACTAAACGCTAATGCTAAACGTCACGTCTGATAAACGCTCGTTTTGCAGCAACATGAAAGTGGCGGGCGTTTGATATCTCAGTGGGGAAATGCTAGGGAGGCAGACCTGGCATGTGTGTGTGTGTGAGGGAGTGTGACAGGTGCTGCAGGTATCATCTTTAGAGGGATGAAAAAATCAAAAAGAGGAAGAAGTATCAGTTGTCAATTACTAGCGAAAGCAATACCATGATGAGGAAAAGAGAGTGAATTACAGCATTTGTTCTCATTTAGACTGGCACATCATGATAGACTGAACCATTTTTCATCCAATATGGCTTCAAATATAATTTGATGCTGCACTTAAAGAAGTATTTCTAAGGGCATCAGCATGTGAGTGCATTGCTGACTATCCTGCAATGGCCCTTTATATTTATAGCAATAGTTTAACAAAAGTCAAACACAATTTGCAAATTTTCCCCCTTACTTCACTTGCAGTCAGTCAGAAAACATTTAGTGTCTAAAGTTTAGCCCTGGAGCTACAAGGCTAAAGTAGCTAACAAGTCATGAAACCATAACTTTTAAACTCCATGGCAAGGTCATCACATATTTTCTTCACATTGTATTGGGTTATCTATAAAACTATGAATCTGTGTATGCTAGCATTATCCATTAAGCCTGACTGTTTACAAATGTGTGCCAGTTGTTATAGATATCAATATGTGGTACAGTATCACAAACAACATAAGCAAGTCTATTAGAGGTTACTTAACACCTTGAGTAAAGTGTGTGATTTAGACATGCAATAAAGCTGGCTACATTAGCCCTTTAGATCCAGTGCAAACCTAAAGGAGCAACTTCAGACTGATTCATGAAATTTGCAGTAAGTGGGAAAAGTGGGTACAGCTGACATTTCTGCTTTAAAAAATCTGGCTTTTAAACCGCCTAATGCAGCACAGAATGTATTGTGAACCTCTGGGTGTAACAGGGAATGCTTTCCCCTCTCTTATGCATCCAGTGTGCTATCTGAATACCCCTGCTGTAACACACTCTGTCTGGTGCATATGCTTATCAACAGGCCACATATGCTGCTTCCTCAAGACAACAAGTTCCTCTTTGTTCCTTAAGGGTTCCTCTGGGAGTGTGAAGCTGGAGCTAGTCGACCGCAGTTCAGATTCACAGAATGGTCACAAACACAAATGCGCACACACATGCTCTCCATACACCATCCCACAGGGCTGGACCTGCTATGCTACTCTTACATTCTGCTCCAAATGCAGAAATCACAGCGTAAACACACCCACAGATGGCCTACACACTTACTCACACACAGCATTGTTTCATATACTTGGTTTTCAATGCTGACATCAGTAATCATGTCTTGACTCTTTTCTCTGGTGACAAAAGTCAAATGTTATGAATATTATGTAACATGTATATTAACATTAAACATGTATATTCATCAGTGTCACATCAAAGTGGGATGGGTTGTGAAATATTGCAAAGAAAGCACCATTTCCAGTTTCAGACCTACCACTTTGAGCAAATTCTTTACAATTCTAGGTGAGCCAAACACTGAGTCAGCAAGCACTATTATAGCTACATTAGAATGGGAAGTCATTTGGTTTGTATGGATTGTTGTTGTTTATCATTGTAACTTTGAAATGCAAAGAGGCACAGTAAAGAAATAAGGCACCATCAAGGTCAAGTGAAACCATCAGTGAAGGCCTATGCTTGTCTTATTTAGTTTTTTTTCATAATGCTTGTTGTATTTAAACTCTCACTCTCTATCACTCTATAAAAAAAAATCTTGGAATCTTTGTTAGGCTTTTGATAGTTGATAGGCTTTACATCCCGATTAGCCAACAAGATAAACAGATAGATGAATAAATGTTTATCACATTTTAATTTTTACTGGGTAGGAACAATCTCGTCTTCTGCAAACCCTAGGAATGTCCCTAACTATGAACATTGTGAAGAGCTGATGTAAATTCAGAGTGGAAACACTGCAATACTCTACCTTGATTTTTATTAAAGGAATAAAATGCAGAGGTCCGTAAAAAACAGAGGATGTCCGTGACAGTAGGGAGTTCCTCTCAGCTGTCCTTACTCTCTATCTTTTGTAGGATTGTGCAGTCTGAAATGGAACAATTCCCATACCAAGCCATGATGCAGCTACAGAGATGCAGTTACCAAGTCCCTGAATGTGGACATTAAAGGACTTAGTGACAACACCATCTCGACACGCATCTCAGTTTGTCTATCAGACATATCCACATGGATGAAAGATCACCACCTACACCAAGACAGAACTTCCGGTTATCCCAGCCAAACCTTCTATCCATCAAAATACCGAAATAAAAGTAGCCTCTTTACTCCTCACCCTATCCAATGTGTCATGACTGACAATCTTTCTCTAACCACATTGCACCTATCTCTCTCATACAACATCAGGAAAATCAGGCCATACCTGACTCAATATGCTGCTGGTACATGCCATGGTTATCTCTTCCCTTATTCACTACAATGCCTGCTAGTGAATCTTGCAGCTAGCATGGTAAGACCCTTAGAGCGGGTTAAGAAGCAGTTCGGGTACTCTTCAGCCAACCTAAAAGGTTGCATGTCATCCCACAGCTGATTGACCTACACTGGATACCCATGGCTGCCCAAATTAAGTTCAAGTCACTAACTCTTGCCTATAGAGTGGCCTTAAACCTACCATTCAGCCTACCATTCAACTCCCTCCGCTCCTCCATCGTGTGGTTCTGCCAGTTCCTACGCACAAGGCAAATTCCAGATCCCACAAGGCAAATTCGAGACTCTTCTCTTAAGCCGACAAGAGCAGCAGAATCCTTCTCTAGCTTCAAAAATTGCTTGAGATAAACATGTTTGCCAGATAAATGTAATTTAATGTAATGTAATGCTCTGGACGATCTCCTCTGAGTAGCCATTGATGTTCATTGGAGCATGATTATGTTCTGCCCTCCTCAAGTCAGCAACCGTCTCTTTTATTTTGTCCACTTTCAGTCTGGTAGCTGTTGCACCTCCTTTCTATACGTGACCTCTTCGTTACCACTGATCAAAATCATCACAGTTGTGTCCTTGGCAGACTTGATGATGTGGTTTGAGATGTGCAGAGTCATGGGTCATTAGCGTGAACAGTAGGGGCTGAGTACACAGCCTGGGACCCTTGTGCTCAGTGTGGTGGTACTGAAGATGTTGTTCCAGATCCCAGTCAGAAAGTGCAGGATACAGTTATAGAGGGAGGGGTTCATGCCCAGCAGTCTCAGCTTTCCAATCAGATGCTGAGAAATGGTAGTGCTGAATGCTGAACTGAAGTCAGTGAACAGCATTCTTACAAAAGTGTCCTTTTTGTCCAAGTAAGTAAGGCCAGGTGAACAGTGGAGGAGGTGACATTGTCTACTGAGCCCTTGAAATGATATGCAAACTGCAGTGGGTCTAGCGAGGGGGGCAGCTGTGATTTTGTGGTTCATGATGAGCACTTCATAATGATGGGTGTGAATGTGATGGGACAATAGTTATTGAGGCAGGAGACTGATGACTTCTTTGGCACAAAGATGGTGGTGGCTTTGAGGCACGTTGGTGGTGGTGCTTAGACAGGACATCTGCCAGCAGGTCTCCAAATCCTCTGATCACATGATCAGGTATGTTATCTGGATCAGAAGCCTTCTATGGGTTGCCGGTTGACTCTAAGCAAAGTTTTCCTTACATTAGCCCTGTTCACACAGAGAATTTGGTCGTTGGGGGCAAGGTGATCTTTATTGGGCTGCACGGGACTTATTTCCTTTGTTTTTTCTGGATCAGCAACACAATGTTGCTGATCCATGTCCAAAACCAGAGCAGTGTGTGAACTCACACTGGATAATGGCATCAGATGATGCTGCATTCTAAAGGCCTGGTCCACGCAGCAAGCCGAGGTCACGAAGCTTTCCTCAAGTCCATCCTTGAGCACAGTCTGATGGTTGTAGACATGTGCACCAGTGGCTCTGATACACATGTGAGTGAAGGTTTGATGTAAAGTTGACTCAAAACTACACAAAAGAGACTTTGTGTCCAAAGAAGATTACATGCCTTAATTTAATGCTTAACTATTGCAACGCTGTCATCACTGGATTTGCCAAAAAATCCATTAGGCAGCTCCAGCTCTTTCAAGTTTTTGAAAAGTGCCAAAACTAAACACGATAAAGTGGTGTTTAGTCACTATGCTGCCTGCTGCTAGAGCAAACTGCCCATCAGTATCAGACCTGCACAATCCGCTGCTCTAAAATGATGCTAAAAACTGCACTATTCTCCTCCACCTTCTTTTAAATATCTGCACTTCTATTGCACTTTCAGTTTTTTTTGGTCAATTTTCAATGCGTTACTGTTACGTCCCCATAGCGGCCAGCAGGGGCCGCTATTGGTTTAAGTTTGGGGGTTTATTATGTTGTAATTTAGTTCAGCTGTTTTGTGTTGTCTTCACCTGGGTTTAGTTAGAGTTAAGTGTTTCTGTTTGTTTATTGATCTTTGGGGTTTGTGTTTTTGTATTGAAGGGGTTTGTGTTTTGTTCTTGGTTGTGGGTTCACTGTTGCATTATCTTTAGTTTGAAGTAGAGAAACTGTATCGGCCCTTGAGCCTCTTTTGTTTATGGTGTTGGTGAAAAATAAACTAAAGTCAAAGAAATGGAAACAGGTCTGTGTGCCTTCGACTTGGAGTATTGGAGACAAGACGTGACAAAAACACAAATATCTGCCGATTCCAATATGATTCTGATATTATTGTGCACCCCTAGTAATTAGTTAAAGCTGAAATGCTTCTTCTATTTGAAATTTACCGTAGTTCATGGCTCTTCACCTAAAAGACAATGTCGCTTGATTACCATCCACAATATAACATGAAGAGGTATTTTCTAAAACGCTATAAATACATTTTAACTGTTTTCAGAAAAATTACATTTATTTACCCAGACCCACACATGTTCTGTAATGGAACTGCAATTTGTAGTACATTTTAAACAAGGAAGTACTGCAATTTGGCCTGTTGATGGAGAAGTGAATAGGTTCAGTACACAGCAAAATGGCATGGCAAGCTCTTCTTTTTTCAAATTTAGTGTTTATCTCATTTTGGAAAAGAGCTCTTTATATGATCCTGATTAAAAGTTTGTAGACCAGATAACATAAAAAGTTAGCACATCATTACATGCTGTGTCTTTCTGAGTTACAGGCAGATGTATCTTAGATTTAGTTAAACAGTGCATGGCTGCTTCAATTCAGTGGAAAACAAGCTGAACTTTTAGGCATTGGGTGCAAAAATATTTTGGGAAGTCCACTTTTTAGCAAACCAACTATTTATCCCATCTCATTTTTGCCACATCTTGTTCATTTGCGTTGTCACTATTTATACCCGTCATAATCTAAATGACAACACTTAACCATCAGTCAATTCTAAGTCACATGCGAGCTCATTTTAGGGTCGCATATGCCTTCACATATACTTCTGTTGTACAGGTATACCATACTTACTGATCAACAAACTTCTTAACACCATTTCTTTAAAGGATTTCTTATCATTGGCTCCTTTCCAGCTCATTTTTTTAGCTACTGCATCCGAGAAAAGCCTTGACAGAATGTTCCATGTTACACAAATTCCCTGGGTAACAATAGCACCCAGTGTAGAAATCGGAAAAAAGAAAAAATATATATACACAGTGGTGTGAAAAAGTGATTTCCTATTTTTTTTGGATGTTTATCCCACTTAAATGTTTCAGATCATCAAACAAATTTAAATATTAGACAAAGATGACAAACACAAAATGCAGTTTCTAAATGAAGGTATTTATTAATAAGGGGAAAAATATCCAAACCTACATGGCACTGTGTGAAAAAGTGTCATTTGGGGGCAAACACTTTTTCACACAGGGCCATGTAGGTTTGGATATTTTTCCCTTAATAATAAACACCTTCCTTTAGAAACTGCATTTCGTGTTTACTTGTGTCATCTTTTTCTGGAATGTTTATGAACTGAGAAGTATCTTGTATAATGAACAGGTTTGCGGAATTATGAGGTAAATGGTCGACCAAAAAAACGAGACTAGGGTGCTTTCACATCTATAGTTTGATTGCTTTAGTCCACACCAGTCAGAATGTTACAGTGTAGTAAACAGATGTGGGTATGGTTTGCTTTCACACATGCAGAATTGTAAACTGAATGCCGGCGATCTTCCTGCAGATCCATCAGGTATTCCACTGGCCTATCAACACAGCCTAGCCATTTTTCATTTTTAATGTGAATACAGAGAGGCATAGGCTTGTTATGAAACTGTCATACAAACAGTAAGTCTTGTCATGATACACATTCAAACGTGATATTGTCTATATTATCTATACAGTTCTCCAAATTGCATAGTGACATTGCATGACATTACCTAGGCTACTATAACAATGTTTTGGGAATTAATATTTGGCAAGATAAAGTCTATAACTGTACCAATTATTCCATTGTCAATCAGGTAGCCTATGACATTTTACTTAAATGATTATCAAAGTTAATGATTATCAAAACATAACAGATTCCCAATATTTTTTTCTGTTCCATAGGATCATATGGGCATATGCACGGAGTGATTGCTGGTGGTCTCACGTTTACAATACTTGGACAGACAAAGAATGGCTATCCAACTTCTGAATGTGCAGATCCAGTTTTGATTATCTCTGTGACATTCTCCGGCCATGGCTAAAACGCCAAAACACAAGATTTAGACAGGCTATACCTGTAGAGAACCATGTCGCCATTTGTATTTGGAGTTGTCCACCAATCTGGAGTTTTGGTCAATCTCTCACCTCTTTGCTGTTGGGATATTAACATGCTGCATCATCACTTGAGGTTGTAACCGCTATAAATTCAGTTTTGAAGCCTATGTACCTCAAGCATCCCTCAGCAGCAGAGCTACGCCTAATTGTGCAGGGTTTTCGTGACCGGTGGAGATTTCCTCAGGTGGCAGGTGCCATTAATGGGACGCACATTACGATTAGAGCTCCATCAAAAAACTCATCTGATTACTACAACAGAAAGGGGGGCTATTCCATTATTTTGCAGGGTGTGGTAGACCATAGGATGAGATTTTAGGACATAAATGTGGGGCAACCAGGCATGGTACATGATGCCTGTGTTTTCTCCCTCTCGTCATTGTGTGATCTAACCAGTGCAGGAACTCTTTTACCTCATTGGAGTGAAGCATATCAAATGAAAATATTAGAAATATGTTTCATAATATTACCTACCCTAGCATAGTGTACAGAAATTCAATTCACTATTATTTCCAAAAAGATATCATACATACTCTTAGAACTAAATACTTAAAATCTCACAAAATTAAAGAAATTCACTTTAAAATCTTAAAAGGAATATATCCATCCAATGAATATTTAAGACTTAGATTTGGATTTGATTCTAACAAATGTATATTCTGTGATGATACTGAAACCACAGATCACTTATTCTTTCATTGTATATATGTAGAAGCATTATGGTTGTGTAGGATTACAAATTTAGGAAACTGTTTAAAATATGCAGATCTTATAGCAGCAC
>JBBPCY010000109.1:8254169-8265891 GCA_037974405.1 Brachyalestes nurse
ATGTTTCTATATTACATCTTACTTTGCAGCCAAGAATACCTCCCACTGCTATTGCATCTGGAATAATCTCCCAGTAAATGCCCTTTAAACACCCACATCTGACATGTGACACACCTATATACCTCTATATTTATAAGTGTTTTATTCATTTTCACACAACATTTAAATAGTCTAATAAATAATACTCAACTAAAAACATAAGACACTGTACTTACGCATGTACTTGGTCAGCAATGCGTTTCCAACAGTCCTGCGTGTCTTTGTTGTCTGCTGTGGTGTTGGACTTGCACCGCAGCACTGGATTTGTGCTCCTCGTAGTCCTGCATGATGATCATACATTCTTCCTCCGTGAAATATGGTGAGCGTGCCGTGATTTAAAACGGTGACTCGCGCTGTTGAACGCACACAGCCGTGATAAGTTCTCACTTACTCAACTAATCTACGTCTTATTGCGCTTCGTAGTACCGATTATCGCCACCTGGGACAACCGTGATTTGTTAAGTGCGAGTTCGCACTTAACCATCAGGTTAAGTCAGACCTAGATAAATGCGCTTCGTAGTACAGGCCCCAGGTGTTTTGGGTTTGTGTTTAGTGAAGACATTTGTTTATTGGTTCTTTTGGGATTTGGGTTTTGTATTTAAGGGGTTTGTGTTTTGTTCTTGGTTGTGGGTTCACTGTTGCATTATCTTTAGTTTGAAGTAGAGAAATTGTATCGGCCCTTGAGCCTCTTTTGTTTATAGCTTTTGTGAAAAATAAAGAAAGAAATAAAGACAAAGAAATGGAAGCCGGTCTTGGGGAACTATGAAATCGTCGTGACAGATGAACCTACCTATTACAAAGGCACAAACGGTGAGGTGAGTGAGGTTGGTTGGAACCGGTCCTGGGGGGAGCCGACGAAGGCGAGTCGCTACACAACAAAAGAGCTCCTGTGCGGATGGAGTTCGGAGGATGAGGATGCGGAGGATTCCTACTGCTGGGGGGGCTGGTGGGTAGATGGCCAGCCTATTGTCGACCCGGAGGTGTTCGTTGATCCTCTCGCTCTAGCCGTGGGAGCGACCGCTCTGAGGCTCGCTATTAAGCGAGATGGTCCTCCCGCGGCTCAAAGGAGTAAGGGGCGAGGCGGATCACGACGCCGCCGTCTCAGGCCCGCTGGCCGGCTGCCCCAGCAGCCCGTGCACCCCTCCGAAGTCCATCCGCCTGGGCTCGCCACAGGCTCACCTCGTTCGGTGAGCCATGGACGGGGCCTACTCAAAGACAAAGAAATGGAAGCCGGTCTGTGTGCCGACTTGGGGAACTATGGACTCGTCGTGACAGTTCTTTATCTCTTCCATTGTTTTATTCTATTTTTTTCTATTTCTGTAAAGCACAATGACCTCTTGTGTATGATAAGGTTCTACATGAATAAACTTGAATTTGAACCAAAATGTTAGACCCAGCGAAGTCACTGCGACTTTGATTGCAGCCATCCAGCTATTGCAAATGCCATGACCATTTCATTAACATTACTTTGTTTCTGTCCCCATAAACAGTTTTTTGATCATTATTAATGAAAGCAGAAGCAGCACACCCTGGCCTTTAGCATGAACCGCCCCTATCTTCTTCTTCTGTGCCTTCAGCAAACTGTTTCATGCATTTTAACCTTCATGCATTCAAATGTTTTTTTTTTCTCCGTCTCTCAGTCATTTCACTGTGTGGGTGTAAACCCCAGCAAACTGCAGATCATCACCACTTTTTGATTGCCAGTCCTGACCTAACCAAACAGTCCTATTTAGTTTCATAAGAATGCAAGTTCAGTACATTGAATAGCACTGGAGTTACCTGTTAGCTTTTTAACAGAGTTCAGCTTTGACTTTGCATGGTAACTTAGGAGAAAGTGCCCATAATCACTCATGCAGCACTGAAGAGCATCTGTAATATCTGTTATACCCTGTTGATGTGGGAATGCACACTGCATGAATTAAGAGGGTGAGTTGAGTTTATAGTACAGGAATATAAAGCATAAAGTAGATTCTGATTTGCTGAAGTCAATGAGAGTTATTTGGGACATTTAGGATTACTAAATGACACTAAATGAAATGTAAGTCAAACATGATGGTTAGGGTGCAGTAAAATCATAATAAATGTATGCAGGTCAGTAGCTTTAGTAGATTTATTCACAGCAGCGTGAATATTTATGGAACAAGAACAAAGATGAAAAACATTGTGTCTATAGATAACTTTATTTTTCCCAGATGTTTTGTGTTGCAATTTAAATTTTTTATGTGCATTGAATTATTGGACATTTTTAATGAAATTGTCCCCCCTGACCAGCAGCAGTGTTGATAACAAAGCCATGTGCTCTGGGCATATTTCTCAATTAAGCAAAGGCAAAATCACCCCACCAGCTCATACATGAAGCAAGCAGAGATGAATATCATCATCATTTTGTAATGCTTAATGCCTAATTAGCACTAGAAAGAAAGACAAGGTGTGAAGAGCCAAAATGTTTATGCAAGTCAGGGCTTCATTAGACTTCAAAGGCTTTCGAATAATGAGTGTCAACATCACCTACCACAAAGGTACTGATCTCGAGCTGATGTCATTTTACTGTCTAATGTCTTTAATCTGGAATTAGAGTTGAAAAAAAATGGTGAAATGTACATTTCATTACATTTCACTATTCAGTGAAGAACATAACAAGTGCCAAATGCATTTGTTTTATTTAGAGGAAAAGTGGTTTTATCACACAATATGCAGCACCTTCAAAAAACCAAACACGTTATCTGTTACTCGAAAACCTGGCACAAAACGGGGTTATTTGGTACCATATCATTGAATAAGTCCAAAATGCTTTTCAGCTATCTAAAGAACTTTTCAATTGATTGTTTATTAAAGAACTGGATGCATAAGTGTGAAGATGCTTTTTAGTTGTTTAGTTGTTTAATTTACATGCTACATCATGGACTTCCTAGAACCATATGTTCAAGTCAGTAACTTATTAGGTATCTTAATTGTAGGAATAGTAAAAAGCAAGCTGATTTACAGCAGAGCTGTTGTTCTGCATATCTGACCAGTGTGTGTGTATGTATTTTAGGACAAATACACTTTAATTCATATGGAATTTTGTGTAGAGCAGGGGTGTCAAACTCTGGTCCTGGAGGGCCGGTGTCCTGCACAGTTTGATGGTTGTCCTACTCAAACACATTCACTAAATCTGATAATTAACTTGTGACGTGAACCAGATGTTTCTGAGCAGGGAAATCACTGAAATATGCTGGACCACGGCCCTCTGGGACTGGAGTTCGACACCCCTGATGCAGTGAATCTTTAAACTTTACACATTTACAAGCAAGGTTTTTTAAATGTTTACAACCTGGATTGTACCATAAACTGTCATGATTCTTATTGACAAGACAACTGTCCAAACTTTCTCCATTCCTCAGAATTAAACAAATGTTTAACCCCTTGTAATTTCTCTTTAGTTTTTGCAGTTTTAAAGGACCCCTATTGAATCAAAAGTGGTTCTTCTGTGGCATCACTCCAATGCACTCCTTTTTGAAACCTTCTTTTTTAAGAGTGAAAACTGGGTTGCTTTATTATGTTGTTGTAATTCTGCACTCGTTCTGGCTGCAAGACTGCGAATAGAATGGTCACCGAAGCACTAAAATAAGACTATGGCAAAGAAAGGTCTGACCTGTCACAAAAGTGTTCTCTTTCATATCTGTGGGTTTGCTTGGAGTGTTTGTTTGCTTAAGTCTTTATTGTCATTGTTTGGGGAAGTGCTCTTCAGTAAGTGAAGCGTTTTCTCACACATTCTTTCAGATAATCTCCTTTCATGGTCTGCTTGGCTCCACATCCGCTTCTGCTCATCCGTCCCACGCTGTAGGGGAAAGGAAATAGACTTTTATTCATTAAGCCTGCTAGATCTGGCTTGTTTATTGGTATCTTTTTTTATTATTTATTTATTTGGATGCTGGGTACAGATTTTGTAATTCTGGTCACTGGTTTCCATCGAGGCATTTGAATGAATTCAGATGCATCTCAGTGTGCCTGCTGATTATCAGCCTTTTGATAATCCTCTTTTGATTTCGCTTTGTGTAGATTCTTTGTTGTTGGAGTGATTGTTGATGTTGTTCTGATCTCAAGTGGCCCATGCATACACACTTAGCAGCAAACTCTGGGCCTTTCTACTATTCTCTATCAATCTCTCTCTCTCTCTCTCTCTCTCTCTCTTTGTCTCTCTCTCTTTCTCTCTCTCTTCTCTCTCTCTCTCTCTCTCTCTCTCTCTCTTCTTTCTCTCCCAATGTCATAACAATTGAGAAAAGAGCATCAAATTAAGCGTATTTTATTCAATTCAATTCAATTCAATTTTATTTATATAGCACTTTTAACAATGGTTATTGTCACAAAGCAGCTTCACAGAAAGAAAAAATTGTGTGTGTATGAATGTGTATGAATGAAATGTCTCTGATGAGCAAGCCAAGGGTGACGGCGACCATTTTATCTATTGTGTATTTTGTCTTTTGCCTTGGAATGCTTTCCTTTTTCTTCTTGATTTTGCATCAAAACGCCTAAAGCCCTTTAAATTGTATGAATATTTGGACCAAGTGGACCAATACAAATAGTCCACAAATACTAATAAATCTCCTTTAAAAATTCATTGGCTACATTAGTGGCTGTAGTGGCTTGTAATGTTTTGAGGATGATGGAGGACAAGGAGGGATGTCCGGCACCACAGACTTTATTACTCAAAACGGACCAACAAATAAAGAAAACACAAGAATCACAGAGGGATATGAAGGCAGTATTACTATCCACATGTTACAAGTAATCAAACAAAGGGCATGATACAGAATGGGCAGTAATGGCAGAGGAATAAATCAGGACAAGACTATTACATGGCCACATGACAAAATGTCTTTTTTCTTTTCCAAGAATTTCAAGAGATTTTAGTAAAACCACTTTTATGGCACTCAAACGTACAGTTTTACATGAGGCATACATAAACCTTTTTATGCCATACAGTACTGACATACAGTGAACTTACATAAACATTTAAGGCTTATTACAAGAAGTCAGTTTTCTGAGGTGAAATGAAACCAAAATCAACTAAAGCAACTTTTACATCAAATGATGCTTGTTGGAATAAGTCTTTATAAATATTTATGAAGATTTATGTCAGTTGTCATGAAAAGCTTATAGAGATGTTATAGAGGTCAGGAAGTGTTATGAATACTTGAGTCAGTGAAGTGTTACAGAATTTTCTTAAAACAATGATACCATTCTAAACAGGACTGATTAATTGGGCCATTTGATGTTTTAATCTTATCTAGTATAGTTTCTCTAACATAACTGGACCTGTATGTTAGGGATTTACTCTCACCCTGAACCTAGCTTCATTCCACCAATCCAGTTCACCCAGCCACAAAGACCGCTAAGGCCTTGATCAAGTTCACCTCAGTTTTAATCATATGACTCTCGTTCTCTAATACAAAAAACCTTGGTTTTCACATTCATCTTTGTAAAGTATTATCAGTGTCTTGGCCTGTATACTGATCATTTTAGTTTTATGTTGGATGTTCTCTGGTGTTTGATTCTCTTCTTGAATTAGAATCTTGCTTTCCCCTATTTGTCATGTTTGTTTGTTGGATTGCCTTACCACTATACAACAACCAAGAGAAAGTAAACTTTTTTGGTTACTCATAAACAGTTTACTGTCTTGGTCATACTCTCTGTTGGGGTCTAATCCATTGTCATTGACTTCGGAGCGACCATAAACTTCATCCACCCACAACTGGTAAAGGAACTAGGTGTGTCCATGCACAAACTATCTCCACCTCTCTCCCAATGGGGTCTGGATAACCAGTCACTGGGAACTGGACTCATCACATACCAAACCAGCTCCATCCAAATTTGAGTGGAAATCTTGTATCAAGACAGCTTACTTCCTTGCCTACCGTCACCAAGAGACCCTGATGTTCTTGAACACCTGTGGCTCATGGCCCCCACACTGTCCCTGGGATTGCCCCAACCACAAAGCAGAATTTACCCTCTATCACATCCCATCACACCGATGAAGCTCTAGGAGCAGGTATTATATGTCCTATTTCCTGTCAAGTGGCGTGTGGATTTTTTGTTTTGGAAATAAGAAAGACAAAGGTCTTCATCTTTATATAGATTATCAAGCCCTGGATAAAGTGACAGTCAGATAGCCCCATTCCTCATATTCCTTCCTATGTTAGTTTAACTTCCTATGTTAGTTTAACTTCATACTGCTACCATCTTTACAAAATTAAATCTGTATAGTGCACACAATGTAATACAAATACGCAAGGGAGACAAGAGGGAATGATCACTTTGGGCACTATGAATATCTTGTGATGCCTTACGGAATCTCTAACGCTCCTTCAGTCATTCAATCTTCTGTAAATGATATTTTTAGAGACATGATCAACCGTTTTGTTGTGATATATATAAATGATATTTTGATTTTCTTGCCAAACTTAAATATTAACCAAACAGCCAAGTCAGCAAAGTTCTTCAAGTCCTCTACACCTAAGACAATAAAACACCTACAATTCCTTTTGGGGTTTGCAAGCTATTGTTGTCACTTTTATCAGAAATATTGGTCAAGTGGTTGCACCACTCACAGTTCTCTTAAAGGAGCCTCTGAGATTGCAATGGGGGCTTTCCAATCCCAAATATAGGGCTCACCACCAAAATTACACCCATGTGCACATTTTTCCTGCGGACTTTCTCACAACTCCCCCGATGTTGGAAACGGATTTATTAGCAATAAAATTGATTCTTGAAGAATGGAGACACTGGTTTGAGGGAGCCACACACCCTTTTACCATTTTATAGAATATCTGAGAGAAGCAAAGGGTTTGAACCAGAGACAGGCCAGATATACTCATTTCACCTGCTTTCAGGTGTTTATAGATTACAAACCCAGCTCAAAAAATATAAAAGCAGATGCATTATCATGGCAGAATAATGAAAAAAGAGAGCATTTGATACCTGTTGTACTACCCGCCTGTGTTCTGGTCTCTGCCTGTTGGGAGATCATAGATCTTACTGAAAAGGCAAGATACCCCACAAAACTATTTGCTCATGCAGACCACTGTAACAGTCATGCAGTGTTCTTATACAACCCAAATCCCCCATTAACCCTCCATGGGTCTAGTACAACCCCTCCCTATACCGAATTATCCCTGGTCTCATTTATTTGTGGACTTCATTACAGACCTACTTGTGATGAATGTACTACTGCTTTCTTGACAGATTGGTTTTCAAAGATGTGCTGCCTTGTACCTCTTGGAGGCCTACTCATAGCAATAGAAATGGCCAAGCTCCTAGTCCAGGAAGTATTCCATACATTTGGAATCCCAGAAGATATTGTTTTGTCTGAAAAGCATTTTTTCATGATTAGGCATGGAAGTTGGTTTGCGCATGAAATCCGCATGACTGGAAAACATGCCTACCATAGGCGGGATATGCACAAAACCCAGTACCCCACTTAGTGAATAGTATAAGCCCCTTTATATGCATCCTTTTAACCGCTGTTTTTCCTATGGGAGATTGCACAGGCCGTGGGTGACTGGTGTAGAAGGTGTGGCCAGGTCTGGAAGGAGGCTTATGTTCACTTACATCAGGCCAGATCAAGGCAGACCGCAGACACAGGACAGCACCTCTATTTTATCCGGATGAACACATATGGTTAGTCACATGGGATTGCCTGACCAAAGCTTAAAGAAGAATCCAGTAAGAATGCATCCACTAATATAAAAATAAACACAAATAACAGTATATCAGTGTATTTACTGTTTCCAGACCTCTCTTTGTGGAAGGCCAGTATTATTTGTTGTTACCGTCTTGTTTGGTTTGGCTCTAATAAATCATTAGATTTAATCAGGTGTGGAATTTAACAATTATAAAAAAAAAATTTAGTGATTTTGTTTGCATCTCTTCTAATATTAATATGTGTTTTTGCTCTCAGAAAGACACCCACTGCTGTGATAAATGGCTTTAAACTATTTGTATAGGTGCCTAAGGGGTCAATTGACATTCAGCCCCAGTGTGTAAAAGGAACATACAATTAGGTACTAGTGTTATTGCCATGCTGGTAGTTCAAAAACTACTTACATTAAAACAACAGTTTATGAAATACCTGTAATAAACAGTTATGAATATTTACTGAAATTATGCATTGAAAATTGTGTTTTATCATATTCTGTTGTCTGCCCTTTTATAAAGGCAATAAGACATCTGTGACCATGCTTTAAAGTCATTTTATTATGCTCTTCCACATAATAAAATCACCATAAAGTATGACTCCTTGTGGGTTATTGCTTTATTCTATTGCTCAAACCCTTCATTGCATGTCTAAGTTAACAATGATAGAATGATGATAATTGAATTATTGTTTTGTAAATGAAATTACGTTTAACATTTTACAGTAGTCAAATTACAATTGATATCCAAGCCCTGACATAACATTTCCCTGGACTTTTTGAGCTGTACATCCCAATTGTGTCTCTCACAAGCCTTTAACAAAATCCTCTGCTAAATGTGAGTTTCATTTCATGAGTGCGTTTTAGTTCCATTTAGTTCAGTAACTCTCAAACAAGGCTAACCTTTACTGCATGTACTATTCATATCAAACTGTTTTACAAAGACCCTGTTTTCTGCCTTCAGCCTTTCAGCATATTCGGTGCAGCCGTTTTGCTGAAGACTGTTAGCATCGGTCTAAATGCATAACTTTGTTTTAGTATAATAAGATTACTGGATTTCATTTTGGCCACCAGAGTAGCAATGCACTGAGGAATAGCATTGATCGCATTGTGCCTGAAACAAGGCCTTAAAGCTGTAATAGTGAAATGTTTTTCAGGAATCATGCGAAGGGAAAAGCTCTCCAGGAGCATCTTACAGCCAGACTGCAAGGGGAAATGGTGGTGGATGAGATTAGGAAGGTCGTCTGAAAGCAAAGAAATGTCTTTCTGTAATTGGACATCTGTGTATTTTCTCACCAATTTTCATCTAATAGATAGAGATAAATGATCCATAATTGTTCTGGCCTTGTATAGAAAGCACACTCCAGGTCTTTTGTCTTTACACTGATTACCTATGTATGTATTTAGGCTATCCTAGTAAAATCAGACAAGCACAGGGCAACTAAGTCTATAAAGGCAAAACAATGCACAAATATTCTGCACAAGAATTTTATGTATTCTATGTTACTGATTATACTATGATAACATTTTTTTGCTGATGCATCTGAAGAGCCTGTTTTGTGCTACTGAGAAGAGAATTTCTCTCAGAATGTTTTTTGACTTTTGTCACTGGAAGAAGAGAGGGTATATAAATGCACACGAATAAAATGTTAATTACATTACTTTTCAGGTGGTCAAGTACAGCTCAGTGAGATTTACCTTACCGGAAAGCCGTCATGGACCCTAATCCAGTTTCTATTGTTTTTCTACATGACTTTACATGGTCATGATGCATTTTTACATTTTTACATTTTAGAGCTTTACTGCTATTTATTAGATTTGTATAGGCTGCATTTATTACTGTGCCTTAAAAGGACATTTGCTCTGACTGGTTACCTGTATGGTACTTCATTCAAAAACCATTCTATGCTAAAACACACATTAACATTTCAGCATAAATAGGTGGGTCAAATTTGCTGTTGGCTGAATAAGAGTTTAAATGTAAATGTCTTAAATGCTGTGACATCACAAGAACAATAAACTGCAAAACAGGTTGTTTTTGCAATCTGGTTTCCAGATATTAACTGTATGGTCTGTGGAGTGAATGGTATTTTAAATCTATAACAGTTTTTGCATACTACATTACATTTGGTTTTCCATGATTCCATGGAATTGGAATTTAAAATAATCTGTTCTATGAGTTTTTTCATTAACCATGGCCATGTTTGTCTACTTTGCCTTAATGAATACCTTCTGGATACAATGACATGTCATGCTGAGATTGTGTGGCGAGGTAAAATATCCTATGTTAATAAAACCTACTCCATTAAGGTACTCATTGCAAGGCTTGTTAGTTTTCATGGCCATGCATTCACAAACAGCACATATTATGCAAGCTTGTTTTAACCTGAAGCTTCTGGGCACAGCTGACAAAGTAAAGCATGTCTATACTTCATTTTGGCACTGGAGTGTATTTTGTACACGCATTTAAACACTCAGAGCATGAACTTACACTTGGAGCATAAACTTACACTTGGAGCATAAACACACAGATTAAAGGCGGGGTTAACTGACATCGACTAACACAGGCGTATCACAAGTGTCACTGTGTCATAGGGCAAGTGTCACTGTGTTTTGGCTGCATTGTAGAGATAGGTTGTATGTTTAGGGAAGGCGAGCAAGGGGAATTTGCCAAACTATTGTTATAATGTGCTTTAACACTCCCAGATGAAATCTAATTTCAAGTGTAAAAAACAGAACTAGGGCTCTGCAGGAATATGGTTGTAGTTGCCTGATTATAACAGCTCAAGACCTCCAGCTGTCTTCACTGATGAAGTTTTACCTAAATGGCTGAATGGCATTCTACAGGGCTTTCTGATATGTCCTATAGAGTGTATTCTCAGAGTAAGATGAGACTTGCCCTTGACAACATTCACTCAGTCTGACGATCCGCTCAGCTGAAGCAGTTTACTCAGCACCTCTGGATGGGCATGTAAATTACACAATTACAAACGGAGCCATCTAACTTGTGTGTCATATATACAAACATATAGTGGGTACCTGAGACCAGGACAGTGAGAGTAGTTTTAAAAGCTCTCTCTTTCTCTCTCTCTCTCTCTCTCTCTCTCTCTCTCTTTCGCTCTCACTCACACACACACACACACACACACTATGATGGCTTCAACAGCAGTTGTGCATTAATTATTATTCGTCCTGTTTAAATGCCATTCTCCTACACAGTGCCAAAGCTAAACGCCACCAAATCAAAACATTCATTAATTACGTTTCAAACTTCACCACCCCCTCCAATCCCAGCACCCATCAGACCTTCAGTCTGACATTCTCCACTGCATCGTTCTGCAGAGACAGCAGCTCAGAGTGGAAAGCAGACAGACAGCGCCCACTAGTGGAGGACATAGAAAAGGAAAGGAGGTAATTGCTCTCTCTGTTTCCCTCTCTCTTTCTCTTTCTCTCTCTCTCTCTCTCTTTCTCTCTATACATATTTTGGCTGCTGTTCTGTCTATCAATCTATCTATCCATCTGTCTGTCTATCTCTCTCTCTCTCTCTCTCATTCTCTCTATCTATCTATCTATCCATCCCTCTGTCCAGTCTATCTGTCTGTCTGTCCAAATACCTTTCCTCAGCCAGAAGAAATACTGTGAAGAAATTTCAGGCTCCTTCTTTCCTTTCTGTCCAAAATCCTCATAGCTTCTTAATTTTCTCTGCCTGTAGTGGTATCTGTAAAGATGTATTGTTGGCATTTGTTTGCCAGCATTGCATTTTGCCCCAGTGTTAATCACCTCAGAACACAACACTGATTCTCAAAGTACTGGAAACAGGTTAGAAGGTCATTAGCAGCTGGTCATTAGAGTGTGTGTGTGTGTGCTTATGCGTCTAAGCATCTTAAGTCATTTAGAACTGACCTAATTTCCTCTTGTACTTCACCCACAATCTTCTTTAACCCTTTAAGCGCCAAAGTCGCAGAATTGCGACAAGATGTCATCATGAATAAAATAGACTGTAGTTACAA
>JBBPCY010000109.1:8267890-8309967 GCA_037974405.1 Brachyalestes nurse
ATATTTATGGAGCATAAAAGTCATTGTATGGAACTAATTCTAGCATAAACCCAAATTTGATCAATATATAATGAAATCCTTCCATAAATTCCTTTTCATCGTAAGCTATGATGCCAGTTGTTATAAACGAACAAAACTTCCTCTGCATGCACTAGTGATACGTTATCAGAACAAGATGACTTGCACTCTGACTATCATGCTTTTAATGTGTGCGGAGAAAAATCCCACATACCGGTATTCCTTTGTTTCATATCCATGCTGTTTAGAGTAAGTTTGTGTTGATAAATACTCATGTTGCTTTTTGATTGGCTAGTCAGTAGACTAATGCCATGATAGCACACACACTGTCAAATGGTCATCCTAAATTTCTAACACTGTCGGAAAATAATTGCAGGCTTTCTTTGGTCGTAAGACTGTGATGATGGTCGTCGTCGAACCTCTCTCACAGTATGACGTCAGACCACTGTTTAGGAGCCACGACCAAAGAAACCACCACGATTGTTTCACGACTGTTATCTGTTGTCTGGGACAGCCTAAAATCGTACAATGTGTACCAGGCAGAAGAGAAGACATATTATAGATGCTCTATAACAAAAAATATGAAAATTTTGTCCTTGTACTGTCTTTCCCTAAGGACTTTTCACACGGCAGGTGACTGATCTCCCTCTTCCTGTTTCTCCTTACCTTCTGTATGAAAGGTCAGAACTCCACCACTGAGCACTTTCATACAAAACCCATTTGTGTGCTTCGCATGGTTACCATAGTGACTGCAACTCCAGCACAACTAGCACTGGATCAGCCTAGATTGAGGCTCTGCTTTACATGTGAAAATCAGAACCACAAAAATTGGAATCAAATTAAATATGGAAAGCAGAGAGTCATCAACTTGTCTGATGGGGCACGCCACCATCTGTCCCCCAGAAAAAAAAAACGATTTCATTGGGTGATGACAGTATGATCACTGCATTGTGACTAAAGAAATTAAAACCTTTTCAACTCAGAAGTGGGAGGGCATGTGATTGTTTCAGGGGCATTCTTGGGTCGAGCTCGCTGGTTGTACCAGCTGTGTAGCTTTGCCTGTCCGCCCGCCTCTAACTTGAAGTGAATGGGGGGCATACAGTTATTGCTTGACGTGAGATCAGCCCAACCTGAATGATCTGTAGTGCACTATAATTTACTCATTGCACTAATCTATCTTATTTGTTGCCCTGTGATGGACTGGCGACCTGTTCAAGATGTTTCTCCACCTTTCACTTTATGACTGCTGAGATAGGCTCCAACACAGTTTGCAGAAAGGCATGGATGGATGGATCTTGTTTGTTATTATCAGTTGGAGCAAGGATGGTGTACCACTTGACCACTCCAGGCTCTGCCTACAAATCTCTTCTGGCATAGCTACTGTGAACAAGAGTATGCAAAAATAATTAGAAGAAATACACTAACAGAATTAACCAGGGGGAGAAAGTAAAACAAACTGTAAATGCAGTGTGATTTCAAAGCTTACATTCTTAAAACAACTGATTATTTCAGTCCACCTGATGATAGATAATCTTAGGAAATAGAGACAGAATGAAGAACACTTTCTCACTAATATCAGGTGAGTCAGGCCCCCTGCCAGTGGAAGGTCAATTTCTTGCTAGATGATCTGCATCCAACTTTAATTAGACACAAGCCAATGAATCTACTGTAGGTGAGGTGGCTGAGTAATCTACTCATTTATTTCCTCTTTATTTTTACACTTCAACTGATATAACTTTTGATCTTAGTGAAATTTATAATACCTAGTGAATATAAACTACATGTACTCTTTAAAACAAAATATAGCCAATGTGTAAGCGTGTTGCTTTACGTTAACTGAGTGCATATCAATTCTTTTTCACAAAGAACCTGGCACATTAATGATATTATTGGTAATGTCTGACCTTTCATCAGGCTATTTTACTAGAATTCACTTTTGACATGGAAGTGTTATTAGACAGAATAACACCAACAGGATGAGTTGACAATAGAGCTTTCATTTCTGATTCATGTACAAAATACACTTTCAGCCATAAAATATGGAGAGTACAGTCTTTGTCCAGTATTCTCATTTTCATTTAAACCATCTCACTCAGTTGCTTACAGCATACTCAAAAATGGGTCTTTATAAAGCAATGGGTCGATACAGACCTCTGAACACTCAAAAATAATTTGAATGCATAAATGACTCTTTATACAAATATGAAAAAGTGTTTGAGACTTTGACTGCTTTTGCAGGCAAACTTGAATATTCACATTTGTTTTACTTGTTCTTGAAATTCAAAAACAAACAAATCTTTTAAAGCAGTTTGATTCATCGAACCAAACAACTTGAACAAAGCCGCTTGGTAAAATTAATCAAATGTCTCATCCAAGTCAGGCCCTGTGGAGGAGGATCACTTTGCACCAAAAGCTTTGGGAAGCAGTGTTCAACAGTGTTGCTCCAAAGAGCTATTTCGGGGATTTTGTTCAATAATTTATTGCCAACATGCATTGACTATCAGAGGTAAATGCATGATGGATTGAGCACTGAGTCTGCAGGACACCGTTTGGATTGCAAAATGTTGTACAAGGAATAACGCTCAACAGAAGCCACTCAGCAAGTGGACAGAGTACATGCTCTGACATTTCCCCGTCTGTTCATGCAGGTTGTTAAAGTTTAAAGTCGCAGTGCATGGTTTATTGCACTGTTGCTCATGTTTGTAAGAGTTTAATGCATCCCCCACACTTGTCTTTAACACCACATGACAGAAACTGAAATGGTGCATGGTCACATGACCTCAGAATGCATTTCAAACACGCAGTGATCACGCTGATGCTTTACACACCAAATGCATTACACACTCACCCCCTCCGCCAGACAAAAAGTGAACGAGCAGGATCCTGCCTTGCGAAATGTTACTCCATTAGAGGACATGAATGTTGAACAAAGTGCCTGAAATTGACAGTAAGATTACAGTCTGAGTGCAGAGCAGATCTACGCCTGTGCCTTTAGCAGGTCTTCTTCCATCAGGAATCTGCCACTGCGTGTAACACAGGCTGGTGACACAAACACTGCCCAACAGAGACTAAAAATACTACAGTGTTATGTCAAAATGTTTAAATTTTAACCAGCAAAGTCCAGGCTAAATGTTTAAAGAGGTCATATGCAGATTGAGTTCAGAGACCATTAGATAGATAGATAGATAGATGGATAGATAGATAGATAGATCGATCCTAACAGCTAGGACTCTGATATCACTCCACTCCGCGTTATACTGTATTGTAATGAACACGGTTATGAATCCAAATGCAGAGTAACAAAAAATAGAAGTTTATTATAGGCAAAAATACAAAGTCTGCAAGGCAAAAAGGGAAACCTCCAAAACCGTAGCAAGAAGTAAAAAAAACAGTAAATCCAAAAGCAGGCAATCAAAGTAAGTCTGCTAGGCAAAAAGGGTAATCCAAGGTACAGAAACAGGTCAGAGAGAATGCTCAATAACTAGGCTGGACTCAGTATACTTTGCACAAGTATAATGTCTGAAAGGGCTACATATACTACCTGAGCCTAGTACTCAGGTGTTTCTGATCTCTGCCTTATGGGCCTGTGGGAAATCCTGGAGTTGTGATCGGGAGCGGGTTGTATAGTATCTCCTGACTGGGATTTCACCTCATATTCCATGCCAGGCCTTACATATACAGTTCCCTTCTCTTTTATACATAAAATAAAGAGTCAATAAAAATAAACATGAAATTATAAAGTAATGAATCTTAATGAAAATAAAAATCATCTTTTTCATTCAGCCTAAAACTTGGACTTCATGTGTTTTTACTCACATAAGGATAAATAAATGAATGTTACTCTTAAAATATATATATTTTAAGGGAAAAAAAACAGTTCAATGAGCTACAATGAGAGTTTCAAACTGTCAGGGTACCCCTTTCCAGTAACCCACATCTCCACAAAGACTATTAAGACCCCAATCAGATTCACTTGAATTCTATCCACATGACTCAGATTCACAAATACAAATACTGTTAGCGATTTTCTTTCCTGTATACCAAGTGTTTCTGTTTATCTCCTGTTTTGATGTTCCAGTTTTTTTATTCCCTTGCCCATTTCTCTGACTCTTGATTTTTGTCTTGCCCTGATCATTTTTCTCCGATTGCTTTACTGTACTGACTACTGTTCCTCAGACTTCATGATTCGATCTTTGTACTCTATGATTATGGTACCCCGCCCAGGGTGAGTCCCATTGGGCCCGGGATAGGCTCCAGGTACCCCCGACCCTAGTAACGATTAAGCGGTTACAGAAAATGACTGAATGAATGAATGAATGAATGAATGAATGAATGAATTGTTTATTTCAAAATGTATTATTATTACATGCATTTTCAGTAATTATTAAGGGCAGAGAGAGAGAAAGTGAGAGAGAGAGTTAAATGTAAATCACATGAAAATGAGTATGAAGTACTTAAACTTCAAAATGAATGTTAAACGAAGAACAATTAATTCCTTAAGTAGTTAAAAAATGTAAACAACTAAATATGATTGTAAACACAAATAGTAATTAAATAGTAGTTATATATCTAATTATTGAAATAACCTGCAGGTTTTCTTCATCTACTCCTAGCAGCTCTGAAGCCTGCCTTGTGCTCTCTCTCCCCCTGGTCTCAACGCTTCACCCTGCTGATGAACTCTTATTCTGAGTGACTAACACTCTGAAATCATCTCTCTGTGTTTGCTGCATGATCCGTGTATGTCTGTGCAGTTCTTTGTATGTTTTCCGCCTCTGTTACTAAGATTTCAAGATTCAAGATCTGTATCTGTAATAAACTGTATAAAACAGGATCTCTTGCAAGTGTGTCCTTGCCATTACAAACTAGACAAAAAGAAATGAACCTATACATAATCATTATAAATGGGTAAAAAAATAGCGATGAAATAGTGAAAAAACAATTGGATGCATGAGATGGTATGGGTTTACAGATGTGAACTTGACTGACAAATGTAGGCTTGAGTGAATAATTACTGCACTTCCTATAAGTAACAAGTATAAATAACAAGATTTTTTTTAATGTTTGAAAGATATATGTGCATGTGGTACACATGTACTTTGTGTGCATGTTGTTGCTGGAGAGGAAATGTAATTAGGCATTATTATGATGTGCAAAAAGGTTCAATATCCTTTCTCACTAAATGCAGGTCTCAGGTTTATAATAGATAAACGACAAAACAAAAATGACTCCAAACTGTTTCTAAACACAGACAGCCAGGAAGAAGATAGTAGAGGAAATCTGACCTCTAGCTGACCGGGGTTCATTACATCTACCTTGGGGAGATGGACACACACTCACACACACACACACACAAACAAAAGGCTGTGAATAAACCATATATTTTCAAGTTGGGCAAGGTAAAAAGGAGCGCGGTTGCTTCCTGAAGCAAGGTGAAACTCAAATGAAACCCAGAAAACCCTCAGCTTCCCTCACACTTTTAAACATCTTTGGAAATATTACTTTGTAATATTGTAATTAATGCTCGGCAACGATTCAAATTTGTATCGTGATTAATTGCATTGTTATATGCAAAATTAAATGACTTTAAAAGTAGTGTATTGCACACTTGTATTTTTAAAGTACTGCTAATGTGAACAAAAGTGCAATAACGTTTGGTTTGCAAACACTTTAAACCAATTTTTAACAGCAGTGTTGCCTTTAACACAGTTACATAGCTGCAGTTTAAATATTTAAATATTTCTTGTAAATCTCAACTTAAACATTCATGTAATCAAATCAAATATAAAACCAAAGCTATTTTCCACTGCAGGATATTCATGTTTTATCTAGTTTATTAAAGAAAGACGAGTCCAGAGCATGGGGGGCATACCCATTATAGCAGTTGCAAAGGGGACCAACTCTATATTAAAGTGTATGTATCTGAATGCAATGTCATTAAAGTCCCAGTTGGTGTAATGGTCAGGCATCCCATTGCTTTTGCCATATAGTGTATGTTGACTTGTGGGCATTTGTATTGTCCATCATAAGAATTTACGTTTTTAGACATAAGTTTCTTCTGAAATAAAGAATATCATGGGGAATCTGAACTCACTTTGCTGCTGTATGCTTGTGGGAAGACCTTACTGGTTGGAACATTGCTGTGAGGATTTGATCATATTCAGCCACAACAGTAGGTACTGATGTTGGATGAACAGTTCTGGAACATGGGGAGCAGAACCATTATAGCAGCTGCAAAGAGGGACCAACTCCATATTAACGTCTATTTATCTGAATGTCATTAAAGTCCCTGTTGGTGTAATAGTAAGGCATTCCAACACTTTTGTCCATATAATATAGACAAAAGTAATGGGATCCCTGACCCCTGTGAAAACCAGCCGGGACTCAGAGCAAGGTGCTGCGCTCACTCATGAGCACGAAAACACAAAAAAGCAACATACTTTCAAAATAAAAGGATTTTTTTTTAAATCTGCGTTAATGCGCAATAAAATAATTGACTGTGTTAATTAAATAATGCATTAATGTGATAATGTGTTAACGTAATAATGCGTTAATGTGCCCAGCCCTAATCGTTATATATTTTAAAGTCTGAAACTGATGCAAACTAGAAGAGAGATGCAGATTTGGATGTCATTTGGATGTCAGGAGCACAGCTTTTGTCCTCTGAGTTAAAGATAGAATGCTCTTATCAATTAGCAGCTCCGGCTGCTTGATGCATCATGGCTTGGTCAGATAAGCCTCTTTTTTTTTCAGATCCGCCCCCATCCTTGTCCTTCAGACTGCACTGTTAAACTCCCTTGGCGCAAACTTTTACACTTCCTCTCCTTCCCTTTCTCTCTCACTATTGTGCCAGAATCTCTTTTCCAAGTACATGGTGTTTGTTTTCAACAAGCCTTTTGTCTGGGAGATGTTCATATCCTTGATAGCAATAGTGTAGGTTTAAGCTGGTGCGCTTTTATTCCGGTCCACATCTAGTGTGAAAGAGTTTTTTTTCAACCACTCTCCTACTGTATTCAGTGCATGGAAAGAAAATATTATGCATTCACTCCTAAGAAAAGACACATACAGCCTTATGAGTAGTGCGTAGTGCAAGCGCAACAGTGGTCAGGGCTGCACCTTTTGTCAGACTGCAGGCTGCTTTTTAGTTATAGCAAATAAAACATTGGATGTCTATTACAAATTTCAGATGTATTTAATGTAAAATGGCCAAACATGTTCCTATGAGCTAATGCTAATACTATTGGAATCTCGAAGGGATGCTCTCAGAAATGAGCATTATCATAGAGATGTGTAAGGGGGATCACTGAAACTTTACAGGCAGTGGAGTGGGTTCCTGGGGATAGGGTTGAGATTCATTGATGTAGAGCAGCTTCTGCCTGGGGAAAAACTTAAAGAGCCAAAATTCACACATCAGCTTCTTTTCTACAAGGCAGATCATCATCCACAGAAGCTTTAGTGGACAGTTCTATTGGACAGCTAGGCCTTTGACTCCTGCAAAAAAGGGGATGAATGGCATCAAATATTTGAGGAGAAACATCAGATAATTTCACGCATCCGTTAAGAAGAGATTCATTCTGTGGGTTTTGCAATGAGATGTTCTTACAATAACAAGGCCCACGAGGATGCTGTACTCTTCGTTTTCACTAAGTCCCTCAGCCCAGAGCTCTGCAGTGATGCTCACTTATTTGCAGCTGACCTTTTCCCTTTTTTCCTCTATTTTCACGAGCACAAATTCTAACCAGCTTCTCTGAAAGATTCATGAGATCATGCAAGTTTTACAGCATCGAGTGCCGTAATGGGTTTTAGTGGCAAAACCTGAAGGAGTCATTGTGCATGTAAAATGTGAGAGATAAAGGGAGGCAGCACTTTTGGCGTACGGAAAGTCAGCTTTCCATAAAAGTTGCAGCTGTGGTTTGACGCTGAGCAAATGAGAGAGTATGATGGGCGAAGCGGCGTGTTCCGTTATTGCGGCCATGTAGAGATATAAGGAGCACCTCAGCTGTCTGTTGAACATTTGTACTGTCAGGACCCGAGACACAGATAGATTTCACAAGGTTCAAGAACACAGCAAAGGTTCTCGAATATATTTGAGACAGACGGTTTTAGAACATGGCAGTAAATTCTAGAACAGAGACAGTGTATGTACAAAAGGTTCTAGAACAGAGAAAGGGTGGGTTTATCTAGAACTGACTGGGATAAACATTTCCAGTAAAAAGAGCAACAGGAGATCCTAACATTTTACAATGAAAAAAGGTTCTAGATCACTGTAGTAAGATTCTAGGACAGATACAATGCACTGGCAAAGCGCAGAGAGAAAGGGTGAGAACAGAGAAAAGGTGGGAGCAAGAAATTCTAGAACAGGGTGGGTTCGAGAATAGAGAATGGACAGGGACAGAAGGTTCCAGAACTTGTTGAGGACTAAGTGACATGAGACAGCAGAGCCTGTCTTCACACACCCCCAAACTGACAGAGATTTGTGGTGGCAGAAAGTGTGGACAGCATGATAGGAAATGTGTGTGTGTTTGAGTGTGTGTGCATGTGTGTGTGTGTGTGTGTGTGTGTGTGTGTGTGTGTGTGTGATGCCCCACCATTACCCAGACTCCTTGTGTTCTCTGTGATAAAGTGAACATGCCAACAGTGGACACAAACATTCCAGTCAATTAATAATGCAACAAATTGTTCTGCAGAGAGTCATACTGGGAGAATTGTCAGAAGGAGAGAAATATGAGTGTGGTCAGGTGCAGTTTTCTGAATATTTATTCCTCGTGTACAATAAATGGAAGATCAGATCACATATCCATCAGAGATACACTCTGTTCTTGACACATTGCACTAAAGCACTTAAAATGTCAGTGCATCATTAGCAAGAGGATTTTTTTGAGGTGTGAAGAATGCAGGGGCTGTCTTTGGATTGAAGACGAACATCCTGTCACAGTGCTGGCATTTCCCATAAGCCTTTAGCACTCAGCACTCAGGAATAAATAGAAGAGCCCTCCAAATCCGTAGAGCGACTCTGCAGTAGGAAAGTTAATCAAATGGATAAAAAGATTTCATCTATTTGTTTTTTTTGTGTTAACTGTGCAGACAAAACCCAAAACCCACTACTGACAAGCCATTTTATTAGGTATATATATATATATATGTACACTATGTACACCTAACGCCAAATACTTTTTGGTATATGGACAAAAGTGTTGGAACATACTTGTTTTTCAGGGTTTGAGCAAGGCCTCTTACATCCAGTGAAGGGCAATCTCAGTGCTTCATCAAGACATTTTGGAAAATGTCATGCTTCCAACTTTGTGAACACAGTTTGGTGAAGAACCTTTTCTATTCCAGCATGACTGTGTCCCAGTGCACAAAGTAGGCTCTATAAATACGTGGCTGGAGGAGCTCAATGTGGAAGAACTTGACTGGCTGCACAGAGTCCTGACCTCAACCCCATCCAACATCTTTGAGATGAACTGGAACGGAGATTGTGAGTCAGGTCTTCTCATCCAACATCAGTGTCTGACCTCATAAATGCTCTACAGAATGAATGGGCACAAATTCCCACAGAAACACTACAAAAGGTGTGTTTGTGTGTGTGTGTCAGTGCTGGACTGGCATCGGGTATACCGGGCATCGGGCGTACCGGGCCAATGGTCATTTTGGGCAGGCCAGGTAATTTTGGGCCGGCGTGGAATCCTGTCAACAAACAAATAATGTTTTATGCATTCCAGTGTCTTGTGTAAACTAAGTCATGGAACTTTACAACAAACCAATGAAATTTCTAGAGAGAAAAATAGAAAATCGGTCAGATTTGACCACAACACAATAGGAGGGTTAAACATTAAAGCCATAAATACTCTGTTTGATTTCTTTATTTGTGTTTAAGAACTGATTGTGTAAATAAGCGTTTATTTTCATCAAGTTCATCATTTATTTTCATCAAGTTTTTTTCTAATACTAGCCGATGACAAAAAATATATCAAAACATTTCACATTTATTTTTAATTCACATTTATTGTACTAACGAGATCAGTTATTGAGACTGACAGTTTTAAACCAGAAATTAACAGAAGGTGAGAAATTGTCACTTTATAACAAGGGGGTCAGTGTGCCATTATTTAGAATAGAGGATTGAAATAAAGAAGAAATTCTTTACATATGTCTTTTTCCTTTTTTTTTCCTGTTTTGTCTTCTGTCTGTTTTCTTGACTGTTGTTTACATTCTCCATGTGCCTTTGTTTATGTCTTTGTTCCATGTGAGCATGTTTTGGTCTCGCCTTAACCCAGGCCCTTTGTTTTCCTGTTCACCAGCCCAAGTGTATTTCATTTGTCTAGTTAATATAAATAGCCCTTGGTTCTCAACTGTGGTTTTTTTTTTGCTCTGTTATCTTTGCTCTATGATTTTGGATGAATGTTTTTGCTTGGTAATTTTTCTTTGGATGCCATTGCTCTGTGTTTTTTGCTCAGTAGTTTGCTCTGTATATTGTGTTTATGCCCCCCTTGTGTTCATGTTTATGTATTTTACTTCCTTGTCTGTTTTTGCTTTATTTAGTTTTGCTTTGTTAGCCCCTGTGTTAGTTCAGTGTCCTGTTAGTTTTTCAATTAGTCTCCTGCTTCTCGTTCTTTTTTTAATAAATCTCTGTTTGCGATTACATTTTTCTTCACGCTCAATGTCTCCACGTCACACACAATGCTTTACTGACTGATATGACTGTCAGGTCACAACTGTTGCGTTTTTAATCTCCAATAAACAGCAAAACCTTACAATGGGCTTAATAATAAATGCAATAAGTGTACAATAGTTAAAAAAAGGAAGCACTGGAAGCAAAGGTACCCAGATTTTTTTCTTTTCTTTTGTTCTCTTCATAGAAAAAAGTGTCTTATGTTTTTCAAGGTGTCAAGAGCTTGAATAAAAATATCCCAAACATACCACAACCATCACTATGTCACACAAATATCACTACGCAATATCAAAAATACAGAATCTAATTATGGGTTGTCAGTGTTGGTCAAGATATATCGATTGACACTCAATTATGTGTAGGAGATGAAATATTTTTACAAGTAGGTTATCAGCTCTGACGTAGCTTTTGGTGTTTCATAAAAGTGGTGCTTTGCATCACTGACTCTGTGCGTCCTTGTTACTAATGACAAGAAGTAAAAGAAAATAAGCACATTTCAACCTATACTCCATGTGTGGGACCAAAGTAAAGGTTATGTCAAAAATTATGATTCATCATACACAAATGAAAGCACCCTGGAAAATAGCCCATTTATTTAATGGTTACTGCTTGGGTAGCCAAAATAGTAATGGGTAGCCAGTTAATTAGCAGTTAATGGCATAATAAGCATTAATAGGGCCATTATAATGCCTCCTAAAATGAAGTATTACTATATTCCACAACAGTTTATACTCACCATTTGGCAACATTCTATTATTAGTAGCAATAGCTTTCTTTTACAGGTGATCAGAGTCTTGCACAGACCTTAAGAGGGGCAAGTGAGGTGTCCAAAAATACACTAGGGGGTTTGAGCATCTAAAGTCTCCTCTGTATGTGTCTGCAAATGATCCGCTTTTACAGGAAAGTTGTTATGAATCGTATTGTACTTCAATAAAATTCAAGAAAAAAGTAAAACAGGCAATATTACACCCATATATGTACATATATACACACAGATCTATAGACTTGTCCACTAAAAAAACCCAAGAAACCATTTTCCATTTTACCCAGAAGCTTACTGAAGTAAATTCTTATCGTGCTGGTTTAACTGTGCTGTTCTGCTAAGCCCAGGTTAACAGGTTAGCTACTGTTATGTAAGTGAGATGTTTCCGTTAAGAGGATAATCAAATGTGTTTTAATCCTTTTCAAAAATTTCTCCCTGTAATATAAATGCTAATGCTCACAAAGGGACAGAAACCTGATGGTCACTTGCTTCTTCCACCATCAAAGTGCCGTACAATCTGAATTTAATTATACACTGACAAAGAGGGCTTTACCACTTAAACGCGCACCATCTTTACCAAACGGACAGGGTCAAGAAGCGTTCCGATTCACATCTAATTATTTTCCACAAAGGTACAGTACACTCCGTGAGTTATGCAGATTTGCCAGAAAGGCTTCTTCCCTGCAGAGAAAATGCAAAACACATTACGGGTAGAGGGCTGAAGGGAATGAAAATGACCCCCCATACATTCACAGAGAGAGAGAGAGAGAGAAAGAGAGAGTGAGAGAAGGAGAATTAGTAAGTTCGAAAAAAGATAGCGATGAGGCTGAGAGAAAAAGAGAAATATTGAAAAAGGGAGATAAAGAGGCTGATACAGAGAGTGGAAAAAGAGAAAGAGAGAGAAATAGAGAAAAGGAGAGAGGAATGTGAGATAAAGAGGGAGTGAAAGAGAGAGAAAGAGGGAGAGAGAGAGGCCGTGCAAATGCATCTGCTTCAACCCACTGCAGCAAATGATATGAAAATATAATTATTCTGTGCTGCTTCCTCATATAAGCTAATGTGGAAAGCAGGCATTCATCTGCAGCCGGACTAATGGCGCCTCAGCTTCTACTCAAATAGTGTAGAAAAATAGGTAATTAAAAAATTCACACAATCTCCCGGAGCTCCATGCCTGTTTCGCTTACACAAACACAAACGCAAAAGACACACAGACACTCTCACACATACGCGCACACGCACACAGTTTGCACACGCTCCCAGCTGGCCTAACGCAGCTAAGCCGCATTGCGCTAGAGTGCATGGAGAATTTGTTTTAAGTTGTTATCCTCTTAAACCTCCCACTCACCCTTTTCTCTGGAGTACAACTTAAGTTAACAGCTTACAAATACTGACATGGGACTGAATTAAGTTTGTCAGGTAATGCTTGAACAGGAAATGAGATACAACTGTATGCCTGCCACGAATCAGTTTGTGATGTGTACTTCATGTGTAATAGAAGTTCTTCTTCATGCTTCATTCAGGGTCAGCTCAACTGAGGCCTGACAGATCACTTCACTTCAAGCTTGCACCAATAAAAGTTGTTTTTTTGATTTGATGAAGTGACATGTCAGGTCTGAGCTGCAATAATACATGGGTATAAATAAAATACTAAGGTTATAATTGTGCTTAAATTTCCTTAGGGTATGATTGTGCTTAAATAAATGTTATTAAATTTCCGCAAGAGTAATTTATTGGTATGTGTATTTTTATATAGTATGCCTCTAATTCTGTTCATTACTTTTATTACAAATCTCTATATAGCTAAAATTGGTATCACAAAGGTGAGATGCATGTAAAGGTTTTATTTAAATAGACATTTTGTGTGTGTATGTGTGTATGTGTGTGTTTTTTTTTTCTTTTTAGTTTTGTTATATCAGGGATTATATAAGCCCTTTACATCTATTTTTAGGTCAGAGCAGTTTTTTTAATTACACACTTTTGTGACAGATTTCAGTGAGACTAGAGGAACCGTGTTTACTGCTCATGATTGGTATTGACAGAGGAGACCTACTTCAGAAATTGTCACAAATCACCTATGCTTTTATATATCAGAAGGAAATAGCGGAACATATGTTGTGTTCATGGCGTTCTCAAGGTTAGAAGCAAAAGCAGGCCAATTTCTTCCTTTTGAAAGTGTCTCTGAATGACTGAATGAGGAAAGGCATGGAATGGCTTTTGGCTTTGAGGAGCCAGAGAGTGTACAGTAGGACAGTAAAAGCCAGTGTGGGGAAAGGCACTCTGAGGGATAAAATTATATACGGTGAATTAAAAAACCTTCAAGAGTGTGTGTGATTGGACACAATATTTCTTCTGAGATTTTCCACCATCATGAAAGTCCCTCAGTCGTCTTTTTTAGGACATGTGTGTGTCTAGTTATATTGAGGTTAGAGTCTAGCTGACTTATACAGATTCTAGGATTGGACAAGCTTCACAGAACACTGGCAAAATAGAAACTGCAGCACAAAACCATTTTTAACCACAGTTGTTCATCTTAAGGGATAATTGTTTTTGTAAAAGTTAAAATAAATAATGTATTGATATTTGTAAGCATGTCTTACAACAGTAATAACATTATATGCACCTACATCAGAATACTCTGAATAAGAGGGTATGCCTAAATGTATGGAATTGATGACTCATAGCTCTTAGTAATTGTTAATTAATAACAAATTAATTTGGTCCATCTCAGATGAGTTCATTAACACTTTTAGATCACAGATGATTTGTGTTTGACAGAGAAAGAGAAAACGAGAGGGGAGTTAGAGGAGGACGAAGACAAGGACAAGAATTGTTCTGTACTGTTCTGTAATTCTATTATTTATTGTACTGTAATTCTACTTTGTTTTCACAAATACCATTGATACTTATAAAGAACGAAGGGCCATCCACGGTTGCTGTGAAAAAAAAGATTAACAATGCCTTTTAAAAATGTATTAGAGAGAAAGGAAGATTTTCTTTGGAGATGGGCCCAAAAGAGCCAAAAAGACAATTGTTAACCAACAAGTGTTAAGCTGAGTTTAGCTAATATAAGAAAAGGCCTATGGATTTGACAGAATGCCTTTCAGGCTATCTTGTGGTATAGGTCACACAGATCTAGGGATAGAACAAACACGTTCTATCCTGGAACAAATAAAAATTAAATAGGCATACAAAGTACTGAAGAGTAAAGAGAACAGCAGTGTTTTGTATAAAGGGCATCAGTATGTTATTGCTGCTTTGTCAGAGTAATTTAAATGTGTCTCATTTTGTTGCAGTAAATGCCATTTGGAAAATGACTGTTTTGATTGCAGAGTTTCATTTTAATATAGCAATAAGATTTTCTCAATGTGTTGTTCTCTGCTTGTGTGTAGACTTTTAAAACACAATGAGCCCAATTCCACATAACGTGTGTAAGAAATCTCAGAATCTGACAGTGGCATCTAAGGCAGCAATCTCTGGTCTAAAGTAGCATTCTCTAGAGTTACTGGGTTCTAGAGTCATATTCATCAGTAATTCTGCTTGACAGAAACACATCTCCGGTCTGTGCTGTTCTCTGTCTGTATCTGTATCTCAGCTATTTGATGGCACATCAGTGTGCCACTCCACAGCAAATACAGAAAGATGTTAGAAGCTGAGTTTGGATTTGGGTGGAGAAAGTCTTGACTGTCCTGTTTGTTCCTCCTTTGTTATACAGATGATGATACTGACACTGGCTACAGTACAGACTACAGCAATAATGATCATGTACATGTTTTTAGACATTGCCCTGGTCTCTCTCTGATCATTGCTTGTGTCCTCATTCTCTGGGGAAGAAGCAGAATTAGCAGCAGTTGCAGGGGTGTGAGGCCTTTGCTGTTTTTCTGTAGGACTAATGGACTCATTTCCAGAGTCAAAAGTGAGCGTTTGATATAGATCAACATCGTTAAGTGGTATTATGCTAAGATCTCTCAAATGTGAAGGACTAAAGCATGTCAGAGATGTTTGTTAATGTTTTTTTTTCTCTGGGTGCTTTCTCAAAGTGGTAAAATGTCATGGTCAAGGATTCATTGCATGCACCAATATGTTAGTGTGTCTAAAAGCTCCTGTCTTAAATATAGTAGAAAGTAGTTTTGAGAATGCTTAGGTTTTGATCGCAGAGTTCCATTTCAGTGTAGCGATGAGATGTTCTCATTGTGTTGTGCTCTGTTTATCTTGTGTGTAGAGTATCAAAACACAGTGAAGCAACAAGTATGTAAGCAATCGCAAAAACTGTAATGCGACATTCAGTGGCACCCAAGGCGGCAATCTTGGGTCTAAAGGAGCATTCTCTAGTTACTAAATTCTACAGTCGTATTCATTAGTAATTCTGCTCGACAGAACACTTGTTTCTGGTCTGCACTGTTCACTGTCTATGTCTGCATCCGAGATATTTCTCAGATGCCCGTTCTGTATATGAGATACGTTGTTGGTCTACAGTGAACTATGTGCACATCTAGAAGTATTATCTGTTAACAAACTGTAAAGCCCCCAGTTTGGCAATTTTATGTCTTTTGATGGTGCCAATGAAACACTGGCTGATAGAGGCTATTTAACAATGAAATGCTCCATTTAATATGCCTCTGCCCCACTTCCTGCATCATGTTCCTTCTGGGACAGAATATTAGACTGCAAATAGATGCTGAGTTTTTATGATATGGTTTTGTTTAAAGCCTCTGCTGTAGCTCTGTGAAATGACTTGAATAGATTAAAATATGGTTGTATAATCATCATGAAGAATAAAAAAACACTGCAGTTTACACTACAGTTGGTATTCTCTTCTAGAGTAGCCAAATGTAAGTGGCTGTTGATTTTACGCATGTGGGAAACATGGGATGTAATCTAATATTAATTATTAGCTATGCTATCTCCATTGCAAAATTTCAGGATGCATTTTGCGTTTGATTGGATTTTTATGGCTGCAATCACATGCAAAACTTCTCGCGTGGTAAGAACACTCTTTCCCCAGAACAGTATTGATTTGTTGACATGCAGGATGATGGCCAAAGCTGAGCAAGACTGATTTTGATGACACGCTTTTTTCCCCTTCTCTTTCGTGGTCTAGACTTACATTGGTGATGTGTATCGTAACTGTTGTATGGGGCTATTAGCAACTCATTTCAGAACAATTTTCTGAATGGCATGTGGCCAGGGCTCGATGGTATTTCAGAAGGTTTGGAAAACAGCCATTGCCAGCGGTGGAGATTGTGCAGCTGACCAAGAGTGGTCAGTAAAGTTGGGACAATTGAAATGAAATTGCTGCTTGACTGCCAGCTCAAGGCGAGACACTGTTAGAGAAAGAGAGTTTCAAACGCTGGAATGAGGAACAATACATTTAGAGCGGTGGTTTGGTTCGGGTTTGTTATCTGCTGCGGATTCCATGAGTGCATCTCGAAGCAGCCAATCAGACGCTAAAGTATTTACACAACAGCAGCATTACTGTCAGATCAGTCTGAGAAATAGCAAAATGCTCACACTCTCAGGAAAAGTGTATTATAAGTGGTATTATACTTTTTTGGTAAATTCCTAACAATTTCTTAAATATGGGCTGTTGTAATAATAATAATAATAATAATAATAATAATAATAAAAACTATCCTAACTAATTTGGTGGAGGCAGCTGTAATTGTAATTAGAGTGGAATGTAGAATGGAACACATCATGGTTTTAGAAACCAATTCCTTTAACCCCTTTTTTAAGAGAATGCAAAGAATGACAACAGAAAAGCTGCATTACTAGAAATAAAGGTATGTTGTAGGATACTGTAGAGCAACCACAAAAGGATCCCCTAGAGTACCATAGAAGAAACACTTTTGGTTCCCTAAAGAACCTTTTAATTAATGGTTCTTTAAAAATCCATTTTGCAAATGAGATGTGAGATTAGAGAGCCTGTTTAAAGTTTATACCTCCAGAGACTGTTTTTATTCTGTTTCAATTAAAGGTTTTTCCTAGAACCATCCATCCAAGTCAAGAATCATTTAGGAGTCTTTTTTTATTAGAATGTGGAGAAGCCCCACTCAACACCTACCTCACATGCCCCAGAATACACATACTGAGTAAACCTATTTTATTTCATTCAGCATTGACCCAGCAGCACACAATGGCTCAATCTAATGTTCAATAGAACTTTAAACGGTATTCTTTGGATTTGTAAAACCCAGTTAATTATGATGAATTAGACTATTTGGAGCAGGAGCTTGCTCAGACTCAATGCTGGTTTGATGGGAATGGGCTATTGAACTATAGGTAAAACAATAAATCTTCAGTTTCATTGGGCTAGGCCTCTCCTCTGTGCCACATCAAATATAATTAATATCCCACTGTCTGCAGTGTCGCTGCAATGTGTTGTTGTCATGGACCAGAGCTTTCACAAATAACCCGTCAATATCTGAGCTTTCATAAAAAAAAAGTTATCTACTCCATATCTGAGAGAAAGCATAGTTAAGTTTGCTTTGGTTTGTTGACAAAGGGAGAATAAACAAAAAAACATGAACTGTAAAGGACTGAAAGTGAATAAAAAATCTGTTGTTTCAGTATTAATAATAAGAAAAAATGTAAGCGCCTTTTACTTTTTTTGCATTGAAAATGACATTAAAGAATATGTAATATCATATAATCAAATGTTTGGAAACATATCCACACCCATCATTCATAATATTAAAATCACCTGCCTAATATTGTGCATGCCCCCCTTACGCTGTACAAACAACATTGACCTCTATAAGACCAGAGGCACCAAGACGTTGACAGTAAATCCTGTAAGTCCTGTAAGTTATGAAACGGGGTCTCCATGGATCAGACTAGTTTGTCCAGCACATCCCACAGATGGTGGTCTAGTGGTTAGGGTGTTTGCCCTGCGATCAGAAAGTTGTGGATTTGAATCCCAAGACTGCAAGTGCAAGGTGCTGTCCCCACACACTGCTCCTCGGGTGCTGTGTTCTTGGCTGTCCATGGCTTCACTTGGTGAATGGGTTAAATGCTGAGGAGAAATTTGCTGTGGTGTGTTCACCTATGACAGAATGGTCACATTACACTTTACAGATGTCCAGTTAGATTGAGATGTGGGAACTTTGGAGGCCAAATAAATACTTTTACTCTTTGCCATGTTCTTTTGATGAAAAGGGCCACTGAAGACTGTTGCCACGAAGGAGTGCTCTTGGTTTGTGACAATACTTAGATGGTACATTGGGTGGTACGTGCCAAAGTAACATCCACAGGAATGCATGAACCCAAGGTTTCTTTTTTGGAGATGTTCACCATCACAATTTGTCACTCAAATCCTTATGCTTTGTCAGTTTTTCCAGAACTAACTTGTCACTACAATTATGACATTCAGTCCAAACTTCGGTTGTTCTATATCTGAGTATACTGTGAATGAACTGACTGCATGAATCCATTTCATATGAAGATAAATGGCATTAATTGGGTAAAGGGGTGTTTTGGACTGAAAGCTCATCAGTTGAATTTTCAGTTTAGCATGGCTGTGTTTTAGGATGGTGCTCAAGGCAAGTGTGTGCAGGTGTGTTTTTGGCATCGTAGCTTTCCACACATTAGGCCAGCCTGCCTTGCATGAGAAACAACTTTTCTGTATACATTAGCAAAATGCCAACCTAGCAAAAATGTGTATATGTGTGTGTGTGTGTGTGTGTGTATATATGTGTGTGTGTGTTTACTCAATTAATACTACAGGAATCTCATTGTGCGGATGGTGTGCTAGAATGTTAATGTAAGAATGCTGAAATTAAATAGTGCCCCACATATAAATAGTGGCCAATACAGAGAGAATGAGTAGGAGCTTCTTTATAAATTAAGTATAAATAAGATTTCGAATTTTATTATGAAGGCTGAGCGCATCGGTCTTAGATTTGTTTATATAATGTGTTGCAGCTGAACAGTGTGCTCAGAAGATGAGATGCCTGTGTTTATTGGTTGTGTGAGTTGGGGTTTTGGGGATTTAGTTTGTTTTGAGGTGGACCTTTGTTGTGGTCCACTGTCATGCTGAATGGTTTGTGTTTCTTCTGTCTCTTTTCGTTCTGAGTCTTGTTTCTGGCCCATGTGCCTTCTGCTTTGTTTGAGATTAAATAAAATAAATGGTAGTCTGCATTTGCACCTGCTTTCATTGTCTGGAGAAGGAGGAATGTGACAATGATGTGCATGCGACAAATAAAATTTGAATTTGAAATTTGAATTTGAAATATAACTGCAATGTTCCGTGGTCTAGCATATGAAATACATCATGGAAGTTTCGATTTTAGTCTGTTTTTGGACTGGGGAGTCAGTTGTATGTTTTTATATTTTAACAATGTTTACAAACTTTTTTTTACTTCGATTTAATACAGAAAATATATTTTTTATGATATGAGCATGTGAAAAGACCATCATTTGAAATGTCCTTTAAGGAATCAAAAATGGTTCTTCTATGTCAACATGCAAAAACCCCTTTTAAGTACCATTGTTTTAGAGTGTTGTTTCAAGTAATAATTTCTGTATGAATCTGCAGTTAGATACCACGCCTTATGTTTAATTTTGAAGTGCAGTCCTTGTTTAGGATTCCAGAACAAATTATTTAGGTACCCGGATACAAATAGTGGTGAAACAATGAAGGACACCTTTTCATTTTGCTGTCATCTATGGCTTTCAGCACATTCACAGAAAACTCCCCCAGTACTCAGTGCAAGAAGTGTTTGAAATGAGTGTAATCATTTAACTTGCCATTTTAAATACGCCTCCTGAAAGGCCTTCATGCAGTTTGATGGTTCTTCCTGGCCTTTTAAAGTTAACAGCTCTTTTTGATTGCCTAATCAAGGTGTGATTATAATTGGAAAATAGAAAAATGGAAATGAACTTGGTAGTAATATGTCTCATTAAAATCCTGATTGTGGCCTTTGGAGCTGCTGTTTGAAGATTTTTTTTCATCATCGATAATCCCTTTATATGAGTTTAGAAATGGGAATAAAATTGCAATTATCCTGTCTCCTTCCCCATAGAAGTACAATAAACATATTATAGTTGCAAAGCAAAATACAACCAAGGTATCGGAGATCTAGATAAATTACACCCATTTGTTTACAGCATATATTTTGTAACTATTGAAAGAAAACCTCATATTTCCGGTATGATATCTTTATGGGAGAAGATATAAGCACTAATAACTTTAACATATGGTAATGTACTGAGGTTTTATTGTAGCTCATTTTGGACTATTTCTATTGGTCCATTAAAATGGTGTAAAACATTGTTTGGATCAGTTATCATATCTATATTTCCTCTGTATAGAATCACTACCCCAGATTTGGACTTTGGGCTGCAAGGTACCCATCAAAGATGTTTATGTTTGGAGGTTCCCCTCAAAGATGTTTAATTTTACTGCAAAATACACTGTTTACCTAGTAGTGCTTCTTAATGAAGTCAGAACTGAACCATGCTGGGTTTTCCTCAGTGAAAGCTTTGCTGGTCAGTCAACATTTCTGGCCGAAGTATTGAGTCACCAGAAGAAATGGTAACATTAGTTTTGATTACCACCTAATCTAGAATTAATTAACTGTTAAAATGGTAGCAGGACCTCCTTCTAATATTCCTCAGTTTTCTTTTTTGGGTGCCACTAGAATCTACTTGTTTCAGGATTGCTTTCAAGAGTGCTGATTAGGTTTTATGATGCCTTTTCTGTGTGAAAAAAGTGTTTATTTTGTCTCTGCTTATGGCCAGCGAGGGCACCCCTAACCTCCAGAGGCCCATGTACGTATTTGTGTAGTGAGGTGGTAAAGACTGTCACTAGAGACACAGAATTTAAAGCAATCTGTCCATAAACGTTATTCATATTATTTGAAAGTAAAAATTCCAGCAAGCACAGTCTACCCATCCACATTAATACTATCCCGATTAGCATCTGCATGACGGAGTCCTTCCACTTGGTTAGGTCTTGGATTTGTCCTTCAAAAACAAATGTAGCGTGTAGATCTTAATGTTTCTGACAACCCTGCTCATGCATTGTCATATATTAAACCTTTTTTTTCTCTCATGGTGCTTATACCTTGAAATGCCTCCCCTTACAATTTGTAGAAAATGTGGAAAATATATTTTTTCCTTCATAATGAACAAAAATATCCTAAATAGTTTGAAATATCATGTTTTTGGCATTGAAACAGTCAGAAGTGCAAGCTTGAACCTAACAATACAGAATGTAAATCCCATGAAAAAACAATGCATTATATAGTTGACTATTATATTTAAATAGCATTGCAAAATAATAGTAATAATTCTAGTATTAAGGGATGATAAAATGATATTAATAACAAACACAGTTGTAAATATCTGTAGAGGTCAAACTTTGAAGATGTTTTTCTTGCAAGGATGGTTTTGCTTGGGCATGAATATGTGACGGTGGTGGAGGGATGGGGCCGTGGAATTTTTTCCTCACCGTCAATGAAGTGTGAAAAATATGTATTAAGATAATGCTTGGAGTGTGAACTGGGTCACTGCTTTTCACGCCTGGCCCGGGTCTGCCTGTTAGTGAGCTGGGGCTTTCTCCAGGGTCCTGCCATTGTAACTGTCATGGTAACCAATGCTCCTCCATGCTTGCCCTCACTCTTCTGCTGTCTGAGCTAGTCTGGATCTCACTCTGGGTGTAGCTGATTGGAGCAGAAACCTCACCTGTGTGTATCATTCAGGTGAATGGGCCTGTTGCTGGGAATGAAGACACAGGAGCACAGAGCATGAGAGTGCTACAACATGTTGAAAGACAGTGTTACAGTTTATACTGAAAAACAGGACGGGATATAAAAATATCAGGCAGAAAAAAGGAGAATAGTAGAAATTCGAGAAATAAGAAAAGAGAGATATATAAATACACCATACAGAAAAGCCCTGAAACTAAGATACAAGGAAACATATGATAACACAGCTTGTGGCCTAGTGGTTAGGGAGTTTGCCCCATGATCAGAATGTTGTGGATTTGTATCCCAGGACTGCTAGTGGCCTTGAGGAAGGTACCGTCCCCACATACTGCTCCTTGGGTGCTGTGTTCCTGGCTGCCCACTGTTTCACTTGGTGAATGGGTTAAATGTAGAGAATAATTTTGTGCTGTTCACACTGTGGGCTGTGCTGTGGTGTGTTCATCTATGACAAAAGGACAACTTACACAAAATGACTGGCACGGGTTTACAAAGCCACAAAAAAACAAGTAGATATATACAGTAGTATTGTAATCTTGCCAGACACGATCCCGTGAATAGATTCTGATTTCTTGGTGCAACTTGTGAAATTTTTTGTGCTGGATTGCAGCAAAATCTACACCGCTCTTGGAGCATACATTTTGATATTTCAATGTTGCACTGTTTCAAATACAATCAATAACAAGCTATCATTAGCTAACAGAGCTGTTCTTTGTTTTCCACATAAGATAAAGGTTATTTTAACCGCACATAATTTGTTGTTTGCACAAACAACAAACACAATTGTGGCTTTTTTTCGGGTAACTTACATTATATCTGTGACCTACAGGTTTTTGAGCACATCACCATCATCTGCTATGAGCTTCGACTTCAAAAGGCAATGGATTTATTAACAAATTGCATATTCAGTGTATTCCCACCATTTTAGTTCTAGATTTCCACCCATGTTATCACCATGTTTTCTAATTTTATTGTCCACAGGCATTCTTTTTGCATCACTTCTGGTCCTGCAAAACTAATACCATTGTTGACAAATCATATTTTTAAAACATTTGACAACACCAATGGTCTTGTCAAAAAAAACAATAGAAATGTTCCAAATTTACTTTAAATAAAATTGAGCTAATTTAGTGTACATTAAGGGTTGTTCTCTTAGAATGAAATAATTTCTTTTACATTTCCTTTCAGTAGCAACAAGATATAAAGATGTTTTCACTTGGTGACAGTCTTTTCATTGGTCAAAGCCCCACAGATTTCTTTAAGTAGAAGCACCACGAAGTGAACCCCTTTGAACTGAATAGGCACTAATGCCAATGCTAGTATCTCTCTCAAGGTCCTGTAATACCTCCATGGTGGTAACAAATACACACTTACCCCTGTCTTATTAGTGTTTAACTGAAAGGAAATTGCAGCTGCCGCTGCCTGAGCCCGAGTGATCCACTCTTGAAGCAGAGTCAGTGTTGTTCATGCTTATCACTAAAGATGGCCCCCTTCATTTTTATACAGCAATTTTGAGTTGTACTCAATTTGCCTCCTCAATTGCTGGAGCACTTAACCACTCTAAAAGTAATTACAGTATAGGGGGCGCTGATCAGATTTTTTTGTCTCCGATTTCTAGGTTAGACATGATCTGGACCATTGAGCATTGCAGAGCTAATGGTAGCTCTAATTAATTCATTGCGCAAATAGACAGCCATGGAAAATTCTGCAGAACTCAAGGCCTCATGGAATTGGAAATGCGGAAACAAGGCTGGGAACAGGGCTGAAACATGGACAAAGGTCAGGGATCATCACTCAAGGGAGGGTGATGGAGCGAGCTTCTGATTCGGTGAAGTGGTGAAGTGAAAGGAGTGGCCTTGAAAGAGAGAGGGACAGAGAGAGAGAGAGAGAGAGAGGGAAAGAATGTGACCTTACATTCAGTTTTCTCACCAGGCCACGTCTACATCAGGTCAAAGCCCGAGAGCAATCAGGAAAAGAACCCAGTCAGCAGCCTGGAGTTCCTCATCACAGAGCCAGTCACCACAGAAAAAAGAGAGAGACAGAGAGAGAGAGAGAGAGAGACAGAGAGATGGGGTTGTGACATGAATCCCTGATGAAACCCAGCTGGATTGTGGCAGAGAAAAGTAGAGCTGCAACTAGCAATTATTTCCTATCGCCATTCCACTATCAGATGCCACTGTCAAGTGCCTCTGTCTTCCTTGTAAATTTGTTCTACTTGTATCCAAACTGAGTTTATCTGGTGCAGTCAGAGCAGAATGGGTTCTTCTTAAGTTTCGATTCATCTCAGTGTTTCTCATGCTCTTAGGCAGGGCTCAGCAGTAGGGGTCTAGCACAGTCCGGTTTAAACACACCTCATTTAGTAAGACGATTTCTCCTATTTAATGTTCAAAAATGTGCCCAAGATTTTAGGAGGGCTATTTCTCATTGTTCAAACATGCTCAAGATGCCTCCTATGTGCCTTTAGTGCAGTGTTTGGTGACAAAAAAATCTACGCAAACTCCGTACTCAAAATTGGTGGCGAAGAGGACTAATTAGAGTAGATTGTTTTGTTTACAGCTGTCTGACCAACGTGGTGGAGAAGAAGATATTTAGATGTGTGGTTAAACACATTTGTTGTTTTTTACTTCTTGATGAGTTGCATTCTGCTTATAATTAAACCACTGTAAAAAACACATTAGCTAATTAAAAAACATAAAATGGGCACAACCGATAACGACAGAAGCAGAGCCTACAAATCACATGTCTGTCATAAATATGTCATTTTAAACCTAACACTCTCAAAGTGTCTTGCCCTCTGCATCTGCATATTGATGATGCCTCTTTGCTGGGAGCCTGGAGAATGACCACAGGGGATAGAGCTTATTTGAGACAGGGCTTGGGTGACAAGATATGTCTCCTCATGGCGCAATGGAACAAAATAAGCCATATCACCCCTACACTTCTACAGTAGAGGTCTTCAAATCTGGACCTCAAATCAATTTTAGAGTCCTTTGTATTCACTGATAGTTAATTAAACCTTCGACACTTGTTTGGAAAGTGCCATATTATGTATGTGCTGTATTATGTTTGTTGTTTACTCTGGTTGCGCATCCAAACCTTAGAAACATTTTATGTTGATGGCTCACTCTAGGTACTTTGAGGATGCTCACCTTGTCTTTAAGTTGCTTTGTTATTTGAACTCATTGGACTATTTTCCAGTTTATAAAAGACAGTTGATATCAGCACTGAAGCAGCCATTAAGGGCAACACGTAATGAAGCAGAAATCCAACTTTCATGCCTCACTTCACAAGTTAAAACAATGCTGCAATTACACACACATGAATGAAGCCTGAAAACAAAACAAAACCAAACAAAAAAACCAAATCGCACCTATTCTGAGTGCATTTAATGTCTAAGACCTTCTATTCTTCTAGTCTTAAAGAAAGCATAAAAAACAGTGTTAGTGTAACAGGCCTGACAAGTGCATTAAACCTAACACTCACTCTGCTTTAGGTTAACAGCTTCTGCCTCAAATAGCACGTCCTGTCTCACCTTCTTATGACACCTATCATGGATGGACTGGGTTATTTCTGGCTGCGCTGGCTGTTTTATGTCACCGCCAAGGTTTCAGAGAGACTATAATCACTCTCTATTCGCTTCTCACACAGCTTACATGCTCCTGATCCGCCGGTATCTGTGGATCTACATAGGCCGGTGCTCTATTTCTTTCTTCCTTGCCTCCCTCGGTGTCGCTTGTGCTTTTTATTTTTTTATTTCCCTCTGCTCTAAAGGTCCTGGAAAGTATGAAATGAACTCCTGCTGGTTCTTCCCCTCACTTGCTGGTGTCTTTACCTCATCACTCCCTCAAATGACATTTCCAGCCTTTCGGTACACCTGGGACGTCTCTTCCATCCATTCCGCTCTTGATTAGTGCCATGTTCTCTCTGCTCCAGCCGTGGCAGAAGCTGCTGTTTCTCTCCACACGTCTCAAATCTCTGGCTGAACTCTTCCCCCTTTGCACTGCTGAACAATCCTGCCTGCCTTTATCATCCATCTGTCATCTCTGCCTTCCACTGACATCCTCTGCAGGATGTATTGGGCTATAGTGAAGGTTTTTTTCCTGCCTTGTTTCTGGTTCCAGCACTTGCAGTGCTTCTATACAGTTGTAATTACTCTGCCCGCTGTCATTCCTGTCAAGCTATCTGCTTTAAAAAGTATGGGCTGTGTACACCGGTATAGGACCAAGTGTTCTACATGAGTACAGCATCGCTGAAAAACTTCACATTCAAAACTCGGCTTCAGCTCCAGCAGCAATGCTGTGATTCGCATCCTCAGATCAGATTTACAGAATGACATGATCTACCTGACACTGCATTAAACATCGGCGCTTCTCTCTCAAGGCCTCTAATCCTCGCCTTGCTAAAGTTGTGGAGAGAGGGAGGCTTCAGAGGCCGATTATGCAGTCAAATGCTGGTTATGAAAGAAACAAGGTGCACCTCTAGTCTGAAATGGCATTGACTCTATTGATTCGGAGGCCACTGGGGAGCCAATTTCTTTTCTACAGAAGAACCGCACAGCGTTTAATGCACGAACCATGCTCCAGGAACATCTCGGCAGCATAAAGAGAATCTCCAGCAAAAACAAAAGCTCTTTGTTGGCCTTGCAGTGTTTTGAAGAATAGAAGTTCTTGCAGGGTACATGCTGATAATTTAATGAATGAAGCAGAAAGCCTGGGCATAGCCCCCCACAGAGTGCTGGCATTTGGCTTTGTTCCTCCTGTGTTAGACACGACTGGGTGAAGCTGAGCTGTTTTTTTTTTTTCTTCGCACTGGCAGAACTCTCCTGGGATTTGGAAAGCTGTTTGGAAAGTCCAGGTGTTCCTCTGGAAGAGGGCCTGGTGCATTTGTTTGGGATGAAATACCAACAGCGACTTCTGGGTGCCTTGCAGCAGAAACATGTCTGCTGAAAACATCTGCTCAAAGCGCTGGGTCCAAATTGCCACCTTTACCTGTGGGACACTCACATGTGCAGCAAAAGGAAGGGAGCTAATGAGAGCAGGGTGGACAGTGAGTTTCTCTCAGGTACTTCAGGCATGCTGACTAAAAGCAGCCCAACCTTACTCTGGATCTAAACATCAGAGAAAACATGGCACTGCTTTACTGCTTTACTGCACATTACATTACTGTGCAAACATTTTAGGCACCTATACAAATAGGTTCATTCATTCACACATTTTCTGTAACCACTTAATCCTTACTAGCGTCGCTGGTTCCCTGAGCCTATCCCAGGGTCTACGGGCACGAGGCAGGGACTCAGCCTGGATTGGACGCCAGCCCACCACTGGGGGCACACACACACCATTTACAAATAGATTAAAGATCTTTTTAAAAAGTAGTTGATATTTTGTGAGCTAGTTAAAAGAACACAGTTTTGGTTCCTTGATGCCTCCAGCCATTGCATGGATTTGTGAAATTATATTAGATGCAAGTTAGATGCAGATTAAATCTATTGTAGTTTTTGATGGTAACTACAATTAATACTGCGCTTCCATGAGGAGACATCTGGTCAACACTTTAAAGTGTGCTTTCTTATCTCCCAAAAATTGTATTCTATAGTATTGTAAGTGTTGTGTTGTCTTGATTTACCAAGTAAAACAAACTGAAATAAGCTAAAAGAAAGCTGCAATGTCTGTGCATGAGCATTAAAGTGTATACAGTATCCTTAGCATAATAAATGACCCCAAATATTTCACATGGCAAGATCATGTAATTGGTTTTGTAAAGGTTAAATAAATATCTTGAATAAAACAATACAATGTGTACTTAAGAATAAAAGGAAAATATTGAAAGTATTTGAGAAAGTTTTCTGTATATTGACCTGACGTATGCAGAAAAAAATTGGGAACTCTGTTCAAGCCTTATTAAAAGACAGACGCATTAGGACCCCTGTATGTAACTTATTTAACATCAGCATATTGCCACATTTCAGACTGATAAAGCTTGTGATGAATGCAGTAAAGACATAAGGTTTGCATATAATCCATCATTGTCCTTTTACAATTGTAAATTCATTGATTCATTGTAATGAACAGGGAAGCAAAAAAGTCTCAAAGGAGCCACATACAATGTAGATGTTATAAATGTTATCTCTCTCTCTCTCTCTCTCTCTCTCTCTCTCTCTTAATCATGAATCATTTCTAGCTGTCAGCTCTACTATTGGTTAAACATTCATTCATTGCTTACCTCGCAGAAGGATCCATGTATTTGCTTATCAAAATATTTTCATCATCAACATTTACCTAATATTTTTGCAGCCATAGGTAAAAATGTTTTGCATCATCTTACTCACTTGTACAATGTGAATGTTTGCCAGTTTACTTCCTGATACCTCACCATCGCCAAACAATGTTATATTCAAGTTCAAGCATTTAGTAAGTATAGGACTGAATAATGGCCTAAGGTGACCTGGAACACTTGAGGAGGTCCAGGAATGTTAGTCTAGATTTGTGAAGAGCTAGAAGATCAGACCAGTAAGAGAAGGCTCAGAGTTCACGGCCTCAGTCGTTCGCGGATTTTTTCTTAGCACCTAACTAATAATTGTTCGCAGAAACCGCAAATGTACTTCTTATTTAAGAAGTAAATTCAGCTAAATTTCCATATAAAATTTAAGTGTATACATTTTTTAGTACTGTCAAGAGAACACAAAGCAACCATAAAACATGTCTTGCGATGCTGAAATACCCCTGTACTCAGAGGTGGGAGGTTTGAAAGTAGCCAATCCTAGAGTGTTATTCAATTCTTCTTGCTGCTGATTTGCTGCTGCCTTGGCAGACACAATCCAGCATTTTCACATCAAACAACAGTTTCCCGCGCATAGCTATCTCGAGTTTACCTGTAACATTGTATTGTTTTAAGTTGAGTTTAAAATCAAATGTGTTTTGGGAGCATATTTGGGGGTATATTTATGGTTCAGACTATTAAAATAGGGATTAATAGGCATTTCTTTTTAACCACATCACAAATTCATGGTTTTTCACAGTTCACAGGTGCTCTTGGAACATAACACCTACGAATTTCGGGAGTTGACTGTGCAGTTATTTACTGCAATCTCATTCTCGCGCAGCCCTCAACAGTGTTCCAGTGCTAGCTTGGAGCACATTTTATATGGCTTTTACAAAACAAATTTCAGTCTGATGGACATAACCAAAGGGCTACATGCAGTAAATGAGGCAGCTAATGGAAATAGATGACTTGTGAATGTTTCTGCTGGACAATGACCAGTGGCCAAATAGCATTCTTAAATTTTTTTCCCAACATTATACATCAACAAGGAAGATTCAACAGGGAGGCGATGTCTACTCTATTTATTTACACTTTTAAATAACTTTTTTCAATTTTTTTTCTGTTTGTTTATTCATTCGTATGTATGTGTGCATTTGTTCGTTCATTCATTTGCTACATCAAACTACTTTGTAGTTGGAGCTTCTGTTGCATTACTGATTTTCGAGACAGCGAACACTAATATATTATCTTGTAGAGTTATGTTATGCAGTTAATTTTGCTTAGCTACTATCCTACCCACTGCTGCAACCCATCAATATCAGATCTACAGAACAGTAGCCAGCTTTAAAAAGCTGCTAAAAAACAGCTGTCCTTCACTGCTTTCTGCACTTCAATTGCATTTTATTCTTCTGTTATTGATTTCTGTTTTCATTGCTTTAATTTTTTTTTCTTTGCTATTTACTTTGCTATTTTACTATTTGTATGCTTCCTGCTTTATCAATACTTTTATTAAATTCCTGTAAAAATGATCTTTCAAATGTGTACATGTTACATGCATGTCTTACAAATTCCAAAAGCAGTATTTCAAATTGAGCTGTTTAGCGGAGAAATGAATGGCAATTTCCACTGAGACTGAATCTAATGGATGGCTGAAATAAGTACTACTCTAGTGGCGGTAACCATAGATTCATCAAGAAAACAGAATATCTCATGCTTTATTTTAGGTTGGTTGGCCTACAGATTGTAGTTGGTAAGCTAAGTGATAGCTAACTAAGCTAATGTTTTCTGACTATAAAGTTAATTATCAGCAATATCCAGGTTCATAGGTATTTAGCAGTTCAGCTAACTTTTTTTTTAACATTTAAATCAAGCAAAACTGAAAAATACAGTTAAGTTGCAATGAAGGCAGTGATGTTTTGCGGCTTAATAAAAAAGTACTTTTGGCATCTAGTTTTACTTTAAAGCTGGTGATTGTGTTTTAATGTGCTGTCACATATTGTTTTAATAATATTACTGTAGTAGAGCAGAATAGAAAAATGAAAGGATGCTTCAGTATATAGTCAATAAGTTGGCAGTGGAGTGGCGCCCCGCATGGTCCGGTGCTTGCCTGTTATGCTCTGTCAATGTGCCAACCCAGGGAGCAGCTATGCCAGATCTCTTGAAAACTACACACACGATTTGGTAGAGGAAATTCAGACAGAACATGGAACTGCTCATGATGAAAGACAGATGAATGCCAACGTGAGGGCTTTTATTTATGACAACTCAGCTCAATATTGTTCATAAAAATACTGTCCATCACACAGACTGCTGCAACTGTGAAATCGGATGCATTCAGAGAACAGATACCAGCTTACAGTCCACCAAACACAGAGTTTGGTGAAAAACTCATAAAATTTGCTTTTTAGGCATAGTTTGAGCAATTCATAATTGATGGACAGGGTTGGGATGTAAAAGAAAACATGTAACAGCTCTACATATTCAGAAATCAAAAATGAAGTTTCTGTATTTAGTCCATGTTACATTTTACAAGACAGCAATAACTTACTTAGAAGTTACTAAAGAACTTCTAATCTAAAGAAACACCTTGAGGTAAGCAATGCTTTCAAGTTGAAACTCAACTAAGCCAGGGTATAGCTACAAACCCAGCTAGGGTTTTAGCCCCCGTTTCCTTTAGTAGTATATGCTGATTATCAGCTTTAAAAAGACAACATTGCTGATTTGTGCTGGTAGAACTAGAAGAATAAGAGCAAGTTGATTTAGACACCGCATTTTTGATGTGTTAACCTACAGTGTCACTGCATAATCTGTGACAAATTAATATGACCTTTCTACAACTATAGTGATGTTGCTTTTACTTTTGTAAAACTTATTAGATCCTTTTGCTTTTGATTTTTTTTTATTGACTTCAATCATGTTAGATTTGAGTTTAAACATTGACTTAAGCATCATCTATGCAAATCTGTTTGTCAGTATGTGACTTTAATTTGCTTTAACGAGCTTAAGGTCAAAAGAGCTCTAGTTTTAAATCTAGTTTCATATGTTTCTAGTCCATTCATGTTGACATTTTATTCATGCTGATACTGAAATAAAAAAAGTAAATGACAAATTCACCACAGAGAAGAATATAAACAAATAGATACAACTAATGCATTTCAAAAATAAATGTATTTTAAATGCATTCAAAAAGTATTCTGAACACATAACTTTTTATCTACTCTAACATAAGATTTCTGAATGCATTTATGTCAATGTATTCAAACATCAATGCTTTTCCAAAAGATTTTGCCAGGCCTGTTAATGGACAAGAATAGAAATGATCCAAATATACTTAAAATTAAACAATTAAACATTAACATACATTTTTAAAAATATCTCTCCATTAAAGTTAGAAGAGTGGAGAAATGCCTTGCTAAGACAACCCCCTAAATTTCACCACCAAAATTCAGAGGTGAAATTTAGAGCAGACTAATTGCTTTGAGAGGTTCAGTGCCAACTGAGGCAGTGGAGGTCATGAGCTAAACAGATGGAAAACCACAGAGTTTCATCAGATTTGGCTGCGTACTAGACCTGTGAATCTCCACTGGGATGGAATTTAAGGACATTTAAAGACACTTTCTTTAGTTCTGTGAAAACATCAATTTTGCCTTATTCCAACCCACAACCCACTGCACTGTTAGTATAGTATTCTATTTTTATTCTTTTTTATTCTACTTTATTCTGTTGTTTCTTAATTTTTAACTTTGTACTGTCCACTTTCTGCCATGGCAAACCAAATGTCCCACTTGTGGGAATAAGAAAGGTTTATCTTATCTTAACCATTCAAGCCATTCTTGTGTTACAAATTACATGTTGCATTTGGACAGGAGTGAATGAACTTTTACATCAGTATTTTGTTATTCTTTTGTAACAAATGAACAAGTGTTGTTTGTCAAGCACATCTGTGTTCTGAATGTTTAGGCATGCTTGATCAGAAACAATCCAACAATAAAGGCAGCACAGTGCTTCTTTATTTGCTGTTTTTGGTTCCAGATACACATATGATGATTGGTTCTATACAGTCTAACTAACCACAAGAGTGAGTCACAACAGTGTAACTCAGCATAGTAGCTTCAGATGTCCTCTAGTGCTATATATTTGACACGTCAGGGTCTCTGGCAGTGAAGCAGGAGGCACACAGACAAGTTTCCATCTTGCTTTCTTTGTTTATTTTTTAAAGGAAAACTCAAAATGGCTCGAGGGCCGATATGTTTTCTCTAAATACACAAAGTCTCTAAACCACCCCAGACCTAATGTGTTGGTGAACCCGCAAACAGAACTGAAACAAAACCCCTTATATACAAACACAAAACCCAAATGAACCAATAAACAAACACAAGCACTTCACCTAAACCAAAAACACCTGAAACTGATTATTTAACCCAAGATTCCAACAGAAAAGTGACAACACCCAAAACTAAACTCAACATCGGCCCCTTGTGGCCGCAAGGGGATATGACAGTAACCCCCCCCCCCGCACTACCGGGGCGCAAAGCACCATCCAAGGCAGAGGAGGGGAGGCGGAGGCAAAGGGAGGCGGCCACCCGGCCTTTCCACACACAAACCTTACGGCACGGGTGGACCTCTTGGGACTCTCCCTTTGAGAACCCCAACCGTCACCTAGGGGCGGAGTCCCTTCACTGGAACCCTGTAACATCCCTGGGGGCAGAGCCCCTTCACTGGAGCCCCGTAACGTCCCTGGGGGCGGAGCCCCTTCACTGGAGCCCTGTAACGTCCCTGGGGGCCGAGCCCCTTCACTGGAGCCCTGTAACGTCCCTGGGGGCGGAGCCCTTTCACTGGAGCCCTGTAACGTCCCTGGGAGCGGAGCCCTTTCACTGGAGCCTTGTAACGTCCCTGGGGGCGGAGCCCCTTCGAGCCCCTCTATTTCCCTGGGAGCTGTGGAGCCCCATCTCCGAAGCTTGTCCCTGTGCGTTGGCGTGAAGCCCCTTCTCTGGGGCCTGGCCTTGTGCTTGGGGGTGAAGCCCCTTCTCTGGGGCCTGGCCTTGTGCGTGGGGGTGTAGCCCCTTCTCTGGGGCCTGGGGTTGGAGCTCTTCCTCTGATGCCTTGGGTTGGAGCCCTTCTCCACGGGCTACTTCCTGGTCCTGGGGTAACCCCCGCGCCAAGAAGCTCCATCGGGGCTCACAGGAACCACATTACCCCCCCCAAAAAAATTCAGGCAGAGGCCCTCCTCCCCTGTAGGGCCTCTAAGCCCTTGCTTAGCCCCTGGCTATGCCCGTTTAGCGCCTGGCTATGCCCGATTAGCCCCTATGTAGCCCCAAACAACCCCTCTGTAGCCTCCTCGAGCCTCTCCTTAGAGGCTACACGGCTAACGGGGTTAACTACATGGCTGATTGGCTCTGCTTCCCGGCTAACTGGCTTTGCTACCTGGCTAAAGGGCTCTGCCACACCACTAAATGGCCGGGCTGCACTGCTAAATGGCTCTAAAGGCGGGGGTAGCCGTCTAAAGACCCCTCTACCGGGCCTAGGAGATCCCAGCCCTCAACGCTTATCCCAGAAAGGTTACCCATGACTGACGGTCGGTGTCGAGGGGCTGGCATTGGAGATTTGGCCTGGCTTGGAGCTGCTGTGATGTTTGGGAACCTGGTCCGGGGAGCTGGAACTAGGTATGGGAGCTGGGTCTCGGAAAGCAGCATCGCGCAGCTCGGGAGCGTCTCGTCGAGTCTGACGAGTGGCTGTGGCGGTGCAGCTTTGGGAGCTTCGGCTTCGATTCGGGGGGGAAGCGAGACTGACGGTGTCGGCTCGTGGAGCTGTTCGTTCCCTGCCAGGAGAACGCTCTTCACCAGTTCTTCGAGCTGGTCGAACTGGCCGAGCTCCACGAGTGCATCCAGCCTCTGGCCATCAGACCGCCGCACCGGAGGGTGAGGTGACCCTGATTCCCCGAGGGTGCCTGCACCCTCCTCCAGACTCTTCAACAGAGAGACAGCAGCGAACCCAAAGATCAGCTCCTTTGGTGCCTCTGTGCTCCCTGCGCACCCCATGTCCTGGAGAGGGATCCAGTCCTCCCCATCCCAGACAAGCTCCTCATCGTCTGGGATCCCAAATGGCTCCAGGGGCTCATCCCACCTCCTGCCGTACCATTTGTTTTTGGGCGGGTTCATCTGACACGTCGGGGTCTCTGGCAGTGAAGCAGGAGGCACACAGACAAGTTTCCATCTTGCTTTCTTTGTTTATTTTGAAAGGAAAACTCAAAATGGCTCAAGGGCTGATATGTTTTCTCTAAATACACAAAGTATCTAAACCACCCAGACCTAATATGTTGGTGAACCCAAACAGAACTGAAACAAAACCCCTTATATACAAACACAAAACCCAAATGAACCAATAAACAAACACAAGCACTTCATCTAAACCAAAAACATCTGAAACTGATTACTAAACCCAAGATCCCAACAGAAAAGTGACAACACCCAAAACTAAACTCAACAGCGGCCCCTTGTGGCCGCAAGGGGACATGACAATATTTCAGGACAGGGTGCTTAAACTTCAGGACAAATTGACCTTAAACATGGGCTGACAGGAAATGAAACATAGTTTTTCTTCTATTAAAAAGACTGTACTACTGACCATAGTATAGCAACCATATTTACTGTTCTAAAAAGAAAATATTTCCATTATAAAAGTATTTATAATTACAAATTACACATATATAAAATGAGATAAGAGAGATATGGGACATGGGAGCAGAGTGAATGATGAAATCAAATTCTTTTGGATTTGTTTGTGTGGTGTCCCTCTAAGTGAGAGGGAAGTTTTTTTTTCCTTTTGGAGTGTCTCATTGTGGTGTTGTGTTTTGGGTACTTTTATTTTGACCAAGCAGGAGCTGGACCTTTTGTTCTGACATCACGCCATGCCTCCTGGAAGCAATTTATTCGCTGGCTGCACCAGCAATAAGAAAGCAGGGTGGGGCTGGAAGGCTATTTAAGATGGCCACCAACCTTCTTTCAGTGTCAACGTTCAGTGTCAAAGATCTGTTCCAATGTACAAACAATGAACAAATTCCCATTTTTTGGGAGTTTCTGGATGGCTGTTGTGCCGATTGCAGCACTGGACGTACACAGCGGCCATGGGCCCTGTTTTTTGTCTTGCCTCTCTCTGGTGAGAGGAGAGTGGCATGGCGACGGCAAAGGTAGCAGAGGAGGGACATTGCTCAGACTCACAGTGCACTCAAGTCCCAGCAAAGGAAAGTCAGAATTGACTGTTACAGAATGACTTTTGCTAACCAGATAGATTATTTCTGGTCATGATTTAAAAGAAGAATGCACAAGAATGCAGTTTTTGTGACATGTTGGGACAACCTGTAATATTTTAAGATTCAAGATGCTTTGTCTGTCACATGCATAGTTACACAAGTACAAACATGCAGTGAAATGTATCTTGAACCACTCCTTTTATGACGGTGCAAACATAAAACAGGTACAAATATAAATTAAAAAACAAATCTAAAATAAAACAACTTAAACAAGGAACACAAGTTAAAATATCAAAGCAAAATTAGAGTATAAGTGCAGCAACATGTAGCAACAAGTGTAGCAAAGACTTTTTACTCTACTACCACAACTAATATAGTCTGCTTAAAACTGCTTAAGCAGTACTTATTTCTATTATCACCAAGACTGCCCATTTTTGCTTTGCTTTGTTGTCGCATGCCAATTTTGGCACCCAAACTGGTGCTGTACTTTAGTCATTGTGCCTTTTTGAATACTATTTAATTACTGTGCAGCATGAAGCTTCTTTAATACAGTGATAGAAAACATGGTAGTGCACAAAAAATCCAGTTTAACATGTCCATCCATAACAATGACTAATTTAGACCTACAAACAGCTTAACTACTGTGAGGGCAGACTTTAATTAGACAGAACTGAAAATAAATGAATCTGAATCTATCAAATCAACACTAGTTTTATAACTTTTACCTTTATAAATACTCCTTTTTACTTTATGTATATATATATATATATATATATATATATATATGTACAACTTAATGGTGGCAAAATGAATTTCTGCAGATCTGATTATTCTCCTTCAATTTGTGAATGAATTGACTCCTGAACTTTGATCTCTTGCCGCAGATGGTATATATCCATTTTATTAAAAAAAAAAAAAAAAACAGCAAAATGAACTGTGGTATATTGTCAAACTGTCTTAATTAATGTCCTTTATATTGATTGCTTTAATTACCTGTGTTATTAAAATCAAGTTACCTTATAAAGTTAAGCCATTTTACTGTGAGCAAATGTAATTAATATAGACATAACTCATCCGGATGGCTAAAAATGTGTAGTGGACAGAGTAATTAATGCCCAGTTATGAATTTTCAAGGCCATTTGTCAATGTAACCTCTTCTAGTATCCAATTATTACTAGTATCCTTTTTATTCACAGATTGCTAAACTGTGCAAAGTCCACACAAAAGACACAAGAGCAAAACCCAAAAGCATGGCTAAACATCAGCAATAGCTAATGCTGCAGTTCAGTTTCAGGATCCATCAGTCAAAAGTGGTATTCTCATACTTAGCCTGATATTCTTTTGTAAAAAGCACTTGCACTCCTGACTGCATTGACTATGAACTGTAAATGTCAGTAAAGGGCCGATTTGGGAATGTAAAACTGCTCCCAAAGTTTCCACTGACTCCAAAAATAATCTTTCCACTGATGGATAGGGCTCCAGCCTTAATATGCAAACAGCTCTGTTATTGATGAGATATGCATAGTAACTTTGATGTTTATGGATCCTGAAAAGAAAATGCAACCCAATCCTTTAGTTTACATTCACATTGCAGTGTTGGGAATAGGCAGTATATTAAGCCCCCACTTTGTAGCATTTTGAGAAAATGTTGACTGTAGGCATCCATTATTCATTATTCAGACTGCAGCCTTCGTAGTGTATCGTTTATTTTTTTTAACATTCAGTTTTTCCATAAACTCTTTGTCAGCCTTCTAATTGCAACTTTCAATGATCCATATCTCCAGCTATACACGTCTCTAACCATCCAGCAAGACCACCTGACCACCTAACATACCTCGAAACCGGACCCAAGCATGGGCATTATGGCCAGGGGATCAAAGGCTAAAAAATAGGTAACCTAAATCAAAATTTGAATTTAATTTTATTCCATGGCACTGCTTGCATTTTTAGCCACTGGGACAGTCTACTAATCAGTGGCAGTTGTAACAAACCTCCCCTAAATAGAAAATATATAAAGCAATAATGCTGTTAGCAGATCTGTAGGAACAAAACATCAAAACTCTTGTTTTGAGCTTCTGTACAGAACACAACCATACAGACTCAAACCATACAGGCATCCTGACTGCGAGCTGTTAGAACCCTCCAGGAATGACGGATATTAATAAATTAAACATTTCAGCTTTGCAGCAGTGATCATCATTGTCTAACCACAGCTTTGGTGGTGTAAAGGAAACAACTGTAATTAAGTAAAAACACAATCAGTGTTAACGCTTGTTCCCACACTGGTGTTTACACTGTTCATACATTTTATTTATTTATTTCTCATTCATAATAAATTGAATGATGCAGAGAAATAGTTTGGAAAGGGCTGGCTTTAAGTGTTCTTGCCACCCTACATTTTTGTTTGTAAGTAGAAACTGAGATATTGGATATTGAATATTCTACAGAGCTGTATTTATATAAACATGTTAATGGTCAACTTGCACTTCTATTTTGATCTGCCAGATTTCCAGGGCTGGTAAAGACATTCATTTTTAGGAGAACTTTCAGATTGAGTGCACTCAAGAGTTTATAGAAGAGTGGAAATATGACTCGGACTGTCTCTCTTTGTCACTCTCTCTCTCTCTATTTCTCTCTCTCTCGCTCTCTCTCTCTTTCTTTCTGTCTTTCAGTATCCTTTTTACCCTCACTTTCTCTGCCTTTGTCTCTTTCTCCTTCCTCTCTCGATCCCCCCTTCTTTTTATTTTTGTCGGTTTCTCCTTCCTCTATCACTTCTTTCTTTCTGTTTTTGTCTGTCAGTGTCTTTTAGCTTTTCAGTCTTTCTCTGTCTCTCTCTCTCTCTCTCTCTCTCTCTCTCTCTCTCTCTCTCTCTCTCTCTCTCTATGCACACTCAGTGAAATGATTGATGTGCTTGGCTCAGTGTTTACTCATTATTATACCCCATGTTGGGCGTCTACATTTTAAAGCATAATCTCTTCATAGTCACTTGAAGCATGACTGGAATGAGCACAATTTTTAATAGCCAGGTTTATATTTATTTCATGCCCTTACACATGGTGCAATTGGACATAATTACTGAAGCAGCACTTATTTAGGAGGACTATTCATATTTGACAAATGAATATAAGCAAAGACTCTTTACTCGTTTTAAATTAAAACTATATTTGCCTTTCACTGCTAATCTCCTGAAGTAAATCCCACCTTGTGCGCCAACAGTGGAGGTTAAACAATGTAAGTTTTCTGAATAAATAAATACATTTTGGTTATCCATAACACAGGTCAACAGGTCAAAATCATCAGAGATAAGTTTATGTGGGTTTTGTAGTGTTTTTCCCTAGCACGTATAGAAAAAAAACTGAAACCAGATCTGAAATCAGCATGAAAAACTTTTAGAAAAGTGTGTTGTGGTTTCTGATGATTACAAAAAAAAATTGTTGACCTGGGTAATTAACTGAAAGATGGAGAAATTGTGTGGAAAGGGCTGATTTTGAAAGTTATTTATATGATGTCCCAAAAATGAACTCCTGAGCCAAAAAGAAATAGCAAGAGATCATTTTAGATTCTTTGAACAAACCCCAACCAAACCAGTGTATAAATATTATTAGGTAATCTGGTTAACTTCATTAGAGGTACTAAATGTTGCCAAGAACCGCCTCATCTCTAATAGAAATGAACTGTTTAATGTTCCCCTTGTCTAGTGAAAGAAGACGTAATAAGAAGGTCAGCAAAGGGCAATAGGGTTTTTTTTGCATGTTGGAAATGTAACTTGCAGTAATAAATAAATAAATAAAACTTTAAATCCTTTTGTAAGTGTGAGCAAAAATACAGTAAACACCACATCCAGAGTGGACGCATTTCCATCAGACATTAACGCCGCACTGACATCAAAACTACCATGCTTAATCTCACACTGAGATTTTAATATATCCCCACTGTGCCCTCTCAGCGCAATTTCAGCCAATTAAAGAGCTTTTAAAGAGACACCGAGTGAAGTGTCCCTTCAGGACTATTTGGATCAGTGACTGACAGCAGTGGTCTCAGAGTCTTCTCACTGAAACTCCCCAAAACAAGCCTTCAGCTCTGCTGCTTATCTCACACACGGGGCAGCGCAATACACACACAGATGCTACAGCGATCTGTTACGGACTGACAACACAGATAATTAGTGTGAGATATCGTGGGCAAGCTAGTGTGTATCACTGGATAACACAAAAAACAACATTAGCAACAAAATACTGGCTGCATCTTTCTCTTTCCTTTTGCGTTCCTTTGTTCCTTTGCCCTTATTTTAAATTTTCTCCCTTCTCTTTTGCTCCCTTTTGTCGTTCTCTCTCTCTTTCTTCCTCTCTCTCTCTTTCTACCTTCTCTCGCTACCTTTTTTCTTTCTCTCTGTTCTTCCCCTCTTTCTCCCTTCTCTTCACTGTCTCTCTAGTGCTCTTTCTCTCTTCTTTTCTCTCACTCTCTGTCTCTCAATCTCTGTTCTCTTTCTCCATTCATTCTTCCTTCTCTTTGTCTTCCGTCTTGTTCTCTCTTTTTTCTTTCTCTTTTGTCCTCTCTTGCATCCTTCACCCCTCAGTATCTTTTATCCTCTTTCCTTTCTTTCACTCTTGCTCTCTCCCTTGCTTCCACTCTCTTTCCCTTTTCCGTTTCTCTTTGTATCTCCTTTCTTTCATTTCTCTGTCTCTGTCTCTGTCTCTCTCTCTCCCTCTCTCACCGTCTACCTCTCTCACTCCTCTCCCTCTCTACATAAGCTCTTTACCCTATTGTCTCTCAGTTGGGAGTGGAATGCTCCTGTGTTTTTTTCTCTTTAAATGCATTAGTGATACGCTGGGATTCCTCTCTGGAACTGGATCCGATTGGAGTGCCGCTCTGACCTTGCTGTAATCTCGCTGTGGTCAGAAAGCGCCACACTGGGCCCAGAGCAACCTAGCCCCACTGTCTTTCTCCTCAACTGAATTGGTCTCAACAGGCAGCTACAAACAAGCTTGAGAAGAGAAGCCTTTAATTTGGACATCTGAGCTCAGTGCCCCTTAAATGGCAGCTTTTAGCAGATTAAATATTTAAAAGATAGGCATTCATTGTCTTTTCCTCCTGCAGGGAGACAGGAGATGGAGTGTCTGAGAGGCTTCAGTCTGTCTGTGTGTGTGTGTGTTAAAGGCAAGAATAAAAGCATTGTGCATTGCTTACATGAACCTGTTGATGAATAAAAGAAATCAAATCAGTTCGTTTATTGTATGTAATTGCTATGTAATCAATTATATAATTGTGATTATATTTAAACAGTTCTCTAAATCAAATGTTTAATTACATTTCATTATTATTATTATTATTATTATTATTATTATTATTATTATTATTATTATCATTATTATTATTAACAGTGACCCCAAGATTCTATAGCTTAACACTAAGTGTCCCCACACTCCCCTTGTTAATTTAAGGAATAAGGTGGAGGGACTGTTCTGGCTGATGTCATTTCTGGACATTATTGTTTCTAGTCCTTTTGTTTGTGATGATTATCATTTCAGGAAGTTGTCATTTTTGGTTGTTGTCTTGTCTGGCTTTTGGTTGTAGTTATTACTGGCTGTTTCTGGCTGTAGTCATTTTTGAGTATCATATTTTTAGCCTGTTTTTGGCTTTGGTTATTTCTGGCAATTGTCATTTCTGTCAGTTTTTTGATGTTTCCAGATATTTCAACCCACTGTTATTTTGTTAGTTTTGTTGTTCCAACCATTTTAATTTCTGTCTATTTCTATATATTTTTATTTCTCTCTGTGATAATTTCTATCCGCTTTTGCCCATTGTCATCTCTGGCTTATTTTTTCACATTGTCGGTACTGCTCGTTTCTGGCCATTGTGGTTCCTGGTCGTTTCTGCCCTGCGGGGGTTCCTGTGGGATTTCCACTCTTGGGTTAGTAGATGTGATGACAGGTATCATGCTCATCCCTGTGAAATTCTCAGCTCAGCTCTGCTATCTCTGCCTGCCTCACTTCATTATCCTGGTATTAGTCCCTGTGGTGCTGTCCAAAGCCATGGCCCACTTCTGCAGGAACATGTACCTCAACACTTTCATGGATTGTCACCATTTTTTTTGACATATGCAGGTAATAGAAAAAAAATCAATGTGTCCTAGTGGGCTTGTATAAAGTGATATATAAAAAGAATATTTATAGCTCTAGAACTAATTTCAACCAATATGTGATGGAAAATTATTGCATTTGACTTGGCAGATGAAGAACAAGTTCAAATAATTTCTTTTTAGAATATATATATTTATATACAATCAAAATTATTTACAAGCTCACTGATTAACATTTGTGCTGTATTGAATAAAAAAGTGTTTTAAAAGTGTTACAAATGTAAATTAATTTTGGCATGTGAGTGAATAAATAATCAACATGACAGATTTTTACT
>JBBPCY010000109.1:8331662-8344558 GCA_037974405.1 Brachyalestes nurse
CATTGCTTTCTAGGACATCTGTATTTTTCATTTACATCAACTATTTACAGTGAACATATTCATAACTGTTAACACTGAATACAATTCTGTGCAAGTAGTTAGATTTCAAAGGATAGAGGAGGCTGTGGAGCCATACAGTTTCTTGATCACTCATGACTTGTTTATGGTATAAACTTGCTATGGCAATGTTTAGTTTTTCACTCCTCCAAAGACCTTGGAATGAATTCAACTTGACCTGAGCTGCCTTATGGTTTGAACCCCATTCCTTTATAAAAACAATGTGAGGCCCTACCACACTAAATGTAAATGCAAATGATTCTGCAGGTGTGGAGAGAAGGTAAGAGGCTTTTTTCCCCCTGTGCTCCCAAAGAAGAGCCGATTGGAGGGAGCGTTTTCCATGGCCATTGTAAAAGGCGGCTCTGTGATAATTCTCAGGTAGCTAATTCCCAGTCGAGGCTAATAACGTTCGTAATGAGCTCTAAAACCTCTAGATCGGCTTTCAGTCATCCAGCTCAGGCTTTGATCTGAACCCGTGTTTCATGCACTCATGGGGGTCTGAGCTACCTACCACTAATTCCCCAAATACACACGTCTACACGATTCTCTACCACATTACATCAGACACAGTCAGAGATATATTTAGATCACGACAGACTGTGGAACATCATAAGTGAGGTAAATGAGGAGAAAGTTGGTTCATGTGAATTTTGCTGCTGTTTGGGCTTGTGGCAGCTAACTTTACCCTGTTTTAGAGTATGGTAGTGTTTATACTATATACTATTATATCTTGTATAATAATACTTTATGTATGATACTAAATAATTAATATACACTTATGGTATGGACTCATGTAAGTACTTTTGGCACTGCTTCTCCTCCAAGGCCATTTAAGATGCTGGTATGGTTCCAACTCTAAAATGTGCAATAATGTCTGGTGTATTGCTCATGTATACAGTTTTTAGATCAGTTGATCAGGAGCCCAGTATAAAGACACATTAGAAGAGCCAAGTGACCAGAATCAAAGTTAATATCTGCTCATAAAAAGCAGGTTAGTATAAAATTAAATATATGTGTCAGTGTTGTTATGGTTTATGTAAAATAATTAGCCCCCCAAAGCTTGATGCTGCTGTTAGCTAGCCAGCAAGCTGCTAGCCAGATCGGTTAGTTGATTTCAGAACAAAACATGGCTTCTGTGTGATAAATGGGTTTATACTGAGCTTTAATAAGACTAAAGTGCATTATTTTCAGCGAGCCATGTTTAACAGATTTTTTTTCTGTTGTTTTAATCTCTGTCTTTAATGGCTATATATGTTTTTTTCCCACCTGCTTTTGGACATGCATGTCAGAAAATAAGCCTATATTTAGCCCTTAGTACCTGTAATTTAATGAATGAAAAACATTTGTAACTGTTGTTTTGGTTTTTAATAAGGAAACGATCCATTGGCATTAGTCAGAGTGGTTTGAAATGAGCTTTCTGCTCTGTCGCATCACCCCACCCCACGCTCCACCCATTTTCAGACATCCTTGGCCATAAATGGATTGTTATCTAACACTTACTCCGTGGCTCAGTGGTAACGCGCTGGTCAGTGGAGCAAGAGAGACAGGGAGTTCAAATGTGAGCAGAATTTTTTATTTTTCACACAAACTTTGTCAGCCACAAAGCCAATGTTTGGGTGCCTCTCTGTCTGTGCAAAAGTTTGGGTACACACCATTTTTGGACAGTGTCCAAAAAATGCTAATTTAATTAGTCACTGAAAGTAAAGGTGGAGGGTGAGAGCGAGAGACATAGAGAGTGGCTCAGCGATTTGAGGTGTCTCCTTTCACTGGTACAGATTGTGGGCTGAAGGGCAAAAGTTTAGGTACTCTGCTCTTTATTCAAAATTATTGTCATCCCTCTCGTTGCGCAGGAGTATCAGTACCCTGGTCTTTCCTCACCAGTAAGGCCATAGTAAACACCTATCAACACTGGAGCAAGCACTAAGAACATCATAGCAACCAGCTAGCAACACCATAGCAACCACTACAGTTTTAATAAGTGTGTAAAGTGTTCATTTGTCAGCGCACGAACACAGCACACAATATGAAAGGCACGGAATTGTTCTCTGCATTTAACCTATTCACCAAGTGAAGCAGCGGGCAGCCTGGAATGCAGTGCCTGAGGAGCAGTGTTGCCACGGGTAGTCCTGGGAATAAAAACCAGAACATTTCAATGCAACTCCCTAACCACAAGGCCACCAACTGCAGTTACCATAGCAATCAGTTTCATAGTATCACCATGGCAACCATCTCGCAACAAAAACAGTTACCATAGCAACTGCACAACCACACTTTTTAATGGAAATTTAATGGAAATTCATTCTATTTATACTATATTAGTCTAATCCACTAGTGTGCAGATAATTTAGGTTGTTTATGGTCTGTTTTGTTCTAGGTTACTGTAATTGTACAAAACTTTCTTATGGCAGGGCAGCAGCCTTATGTTTTTTGCAGATTTGAAAGATTTTACAGAGTGTTAGGGTGCTTAAAATGCTGTCCATGTCATCTCCTGATTTGTTCAGTGGAGTGTGAGACTGTGTGTGTTATGGGTTGGTTGGAGGCAGCCTGGGGGCCCCAGGGCCCCTGCGGTGGTTTTGTCTCTCGCACCTTCGCTCTGCCTCATGGTTAACATGTAATGGCCGCTGGAGTCTGTGCATTTCCCAGCAAATCAGTGCCAGTCCCGCATGAGCCTCGATGAACGTCGGCCGCAAGGAACATACTGGATCCTCTGGGGGTCTCACTTCAGCAGGGGAAGTCTCAATGCTCATCCCTTGTAAATTTTTCCACAATTCTCTCTCTTTCTCTCTCTCTCTCACTTTCTCTCTGCTCTTCCTCTTCTCCCCTCCCACCTTGCCCTCTTCCCAACTAACAAACTCCCAGCACTGTGGCTTAACCTCAGGCGGCGGGCTCTAATTATTCCCTCCCGCCCCAAACCTGTGAGACACCTGTCCGTTACCTCTCTGCCTGCGAGACTCAGGGCCATTATTTGTCAATCAAACCCTCTGCCCAACAACATAATGCTGCCACTCTGCCATCCGGTCTCTTACTGGCAATGAAAACTGCCAGCCAAAGTGCATTTTTATTGATTCCCTTATTCATTTTCTTCCCAGATTGTTATTGTGCAGGGCTCCCATAGCACAGGCACACTACAAACGCAAACTAAGTTTTTGTTAGTCAAGACTGTGCCTCATTTCTCCAGAACTGCTTTGGCTACATTCGGGCAGCTCTTGCGCTTCAACAATGAAAATCTTTGTGTCGCTGTTAGCACTGCAAAAAAAAATCTTTTGAAAAAAAAACATCTTATTCACTAAACGAATTCTCTTAAAATGCAGTCACTTTTATATTCAAGCATTTCAAGGATATAGTTCAGCACTGCAGTCTGGAGAGGATTTATATGCTGGAACATGATCAGTGTGAGTCATTATAAATTCAGTAAATTCAATGATGCTAACACTACATGACAGTATACTGTCATTAGCAGCATCTGACAGATTACATTTCTTCAAACTAAGTGCCTGACCATACATTCACACTAGCAGGGGACAAGCAGTTTATACTGCCTAAAATCTTTTGTGGGAGTGTTTGAGACCACTTTTGTTGGGTGTGTACACTGTCCAGAAGAAGAAAATATAACTAAAATGTACTATAAACAGCATTAATCACTGTGTTGCTTATAATGTGAACTGAGGCTATACTTCCAAGACATTTACACATTTACATGCTTCTACATTTCTTAGGCAATAATACAACAAAATAGGGCTAAAGGCACAAAGTTTGGAGAGTAGAGAATGATAACTTCAGATCTGTATATCTACTGGTTTGCGAAATTTGTTTGAACCAATCAATTAGAATGTTGTTTCACTGCATTGTAATTTATTTGCATAAAGCTGACTCAGTTCACTACAGCCTTGTGAACTGAGTACTCAAATCTGGTCTTGGACCTCTTTCAGTTTTGACTCAGTCTCACATCTCTTTCCTTGGAGTTGACTAGTCCTGGGCTTGGTCTTGAGTACAGTTTAATGACTTGCCCTGTTGCTACTACAGCTCATCTGCTCTTTTAATAGGAAATGACTGCTAATGTGAATGTATAGTGGGACTAACTCTTCCAGTTGTCACTCTTTCTTTTTTTAAAAATACACTTTAAGAATATGACGTTACACACCCAATAACAAATGTATTCGTGTGTTCACTTCAGACTGCCCCCTTTTGAAGATAAGTTAATACGTTTGTGTTATTTAGTCAGGGTATATATGTGTGTGGCATGCACAAAAGACTTTGTTTAAATCACTATCTACCAGAATGAATGACACTGAAGAACTGATTGTGCATTTATGGATCATAGCATGCTGCATCTGCCTGAACTGGTTAGTATAGGAATGAATAAACTGATTTATGCAATCACAGGAGGAAATGGAGTATCTATCCCAAAACATCCTTTAGAGTAATAATTTTCACATGAATGCTTTCAACTAAGAGTTCTGTCACATTTAAATATGAGATTTCCATTTTAAATTCCCTTTGAAGTGCATTTTAATACACAAGACCTAAAGCCACTATTCATTTCACTATGCCTAATCATTTCACAGTAGTTAGTGTTAGGACCTTTGTTTAAAAAAAAACAATAATAATTTTACATGTTGGTTTGACTAGAACATTTTCCACTTAACCTTGTTCAAAAGCATTCAAGTAAAATACAGTCCATGACTAAATGTGACAATTTTCTTACTGGTCCATATGGCACATTCAGTCACCCCATCTTTGAAGAACATTGTTAGCAGGGCCCAGTTTGACACATGCAATAATTTAAGTTTATGCTGAATCATTTTAATTCATAAGTACACTGATAGAATGGCTATCTATGCCGTTCAATTAACTATGAGATCCAAATACATGTTATGTTTCCAAATACACTTGCTGTACAAGTGTAGTGTATTGGTTTGGGTTTGAACTTTATTCATATGCATCTACCGTTCTGCATTATGAGTAAGGTTTTGAAGACATTTTAACACATTTTAAGTCATTTGAATAATCTTACTGAACTTGCAAATTGAAGATATTTTCACTTTTAATTTTAATGTGTAACGCTGCCCCACAGATTACTCTGAGAAAGTTTTTCACTATTTAATTATACAGATATTTTTACCATTTGTTAGCATTAAAGCCTGTTAATATCAGCAGTTCTTGCTAGAAATCATGAGGCTTTAGTTGCAGTGTGGGTGTTCTGGGTGAAATATCTTGAGTAAAATTTCAATATCCAGTGCTTAATGTAATGTACACTGTCCTAAAAGATAAATCATGGACAGTTGTCCCTTCAGGATGAAGCTAAAAGTGAAGGAGATGGTTCTGCTGCCCTGCTAACCTTTATATTCACTGTTAGTGTTAGAATTACTGAAAAATGTTAGAGTTTTCTAGCAACGCTACAAAGACCATTTGTCAGTCAAGTTTTTGAATGAATGAAGAGATTATAAACACTACAGTTGTAATTTAAAAGGAGCACAGAACTTTAATGCCTTAGGTGTGTTCAGATAATACTTTTCAGAGTAATAATATAGAGCAGGATTAAATAATTCACTAAACATTTAGTAAACACTAAACTCATATTTCTAAAGAAATGAATCTAATAGAATATGGAAGATGATCTTTTAAATAATTCTACAGATGAACTTGGAGCATATAATCTTCAGATATACTGAATTTTCACACTGTTATCAGTTTTAGGCACTGAAGAAAGTCTCCGAACCGATGCATTCAGAACAGCCACACTCATACATTTCAGAAGTGCGCCATTTCAGAGTCAATTAACAGTTTTGGGAAGGTTCTAAATGTAATACAAATATTTGGAGAAACACCACCCCAAAAAATATAATCCAGGTTAGACTAATTCCCATGCTCAGAAGAGCAGCCCCCTACAAACAGGCTGCAAATCCGGAGTGACGGATTCAGCCGGATTGAGTAAAGGCGATGACCCGCTGCTGTCTCACTGTCATTGGTTCTTCCCCTGTGGATTAATTTGTCACGAACATTAGGGATATCATCCTTCAAGTGTTCATATGAGAACTATCGAACTGGCATAGGAAGGACACCAGGGATTTACAGACAATGAGAGAGAAAAGTAAGAAGAGAGAGAAAGAGAGAGAGGAGGGAGTGAGAGAAAAAGAGAGAGAGAAAGAGAGAAGGGAGAAGGTGGGAAAGAGTCAGAGAGAGAAAGACAGGAGTGAGAGGAGGGAGGAGGACGGAAAGGAGAGAGAGAAGAGAGAGGAGGGAGGGGGAAAGAAAGGGAGGAGTGAGGGAGGTCGGAGAAAGAGAGACAGAGAGAGAGGGAGGCGGAGGAAAAGGGGAAAGAGAGAAAGAGAGAGGAGAGTGGAGGGAGGGGGAGAGAAAGGGAGGAAGGAGGGAGGGAGGTCAGAGAAAGAGAGACAGAAATGCAAAGAGAGACAGAGAGAGAGGGAGGTGGAGGAAAACAGGAGAGAGAAAGAGAGAGGAGAGCGGACGGAGGGGGAGAGAAAGGGAGGAGGGAGGGAGAGAGAGAGGAGGGAGAGGGAGAGAAATGGAGGAGGGAGGGACATCAGAGAAAGAGACAGAGATAGAAAGAGAGACAGAGAGGGTGGAAGGAGAGGGGTAAGAGGAGAGAAGGATAGAGAGAAAGGAAAAGAGAGGGACTAGGAGCATAAGTAAAAGAAAGTAAAAGATGGGGAGGGGGAGGGAGAGGAGAAGAGAAAAAGAGAAAAGGAGGGAGTATGGAGAGAGAGGGAGAGAGAAATCCCACCCCAGAGATGAAAAATGCAAAATGTTTGTCTTCTTTTAAAATTTGAATCTTTGGGTGTTTTTGTAAACATCAAACATGCTTTGGGTGTATCTAGCTTCATGTTCATCAAATTGTCTGAACGGCATGGGCTCACATAAACAATAATTTTATACTTTACTGAAGTATTATTAAACGCACATATTGAAACAAAAACGCATTCAGGATTTCAAAGGTTTGAATGTGCACTGATGTGCACCATAAAAGTATGAAATATGTGTGCTCTGTCACTGTTATTGGTACAGTTTTTTCATGTATTCCTCAAACTAAACTTCATTATATATACTTTTTTACTCGCCCATATCCAATATCGTTCATGTATTTTATATTTTACACCAAGGTCCACTTGTAACGTATGTGTTTTTTATATATTAAAAATGGTCAGAATGCATTTTTGTATGATAATTTTCAAACTTCTCTTTCATACTTAACATTAAACAAGTGCCTTGAAAAACTGATTTAAGCAAACCTCTGATCAGGTGATCTGACCTTGTTTTTAGCTGATTCCCCATACTGTGGGGTCAATGCTGTGTTACAGTCACAGCTACGCACACACAAAACAACTGACACAGAGCGAAATGTTCAAAACAATAAGAATGTATTTGTGAACGGCATTTTGTAAAGCTGTACCCAAACCTTTGATGGCTGTTGGTTTATTTATGGAAAGAGATTTATATTCACTAAGCAAAAAATGTTACTAGCACATTCGAAATACCACTACCCAAAAACTCACTCTCTCTCTCCCTCACACACACACACGTTTACATTTATAGGATTTATGCAACATGTAAAATGCTTTTTGGTATCATTGGAAACCCCCTGAAAACCCATGAACTGCAAACAAGTTACAGTTTAGAGCTAAGCGGAACTAGCATTCAAATACTTTTATCAAGATTCTTATAAATAAGATGCTTGTAAGTAAAGATCCACAGAGATTATCATACATTTTACTTTCTCTTTATTCATAAACCATTTAAGTCCAGTTTTTTGTTTTAAATGATCTGCTCATTTAAAAGATTTGAAAAGACTGTCTATGTGTGAAAATGGCTAATTGGACAACCAAGGAAGATTCATTTTAACACTGGGTGCCAGAACATAGTCCTGATGCTCATCTTTCATCTGTGTTGAAGCGAAACAGAAGCTGTGTGTTAGGATGTGACATTTGACTATTCTCAACAGGTAATGTTGCATGGTCCATTTTCAGTTCTGTAGGGTTTTAATTTCATGCAGGTCGTTACAGGGAGGAACTACATGGATAACCTTAAGAAGATTGAAGACTTAATGTGCTGCTACATTTTAGATCAGTTCCAAAGACTTTTCTTACCAGCCAAGAGTGAGGTACTGTAGTTAAGTCTTGCAATGATTAATAAAGATAACTGAACAAGACCATGTGTGCATTGTCTGGTATGATACCTGAAATCTAAGACACTTACACTTCCGACACGGAAGGCAGGAATGTGTTAAATGTCGTCAGTATACTACGATAGGGAAAGCCATGGGAAAACATTGCATCATCAAGACATTGAGTATCAAGGGAAAAGAAAAGAGGACCAACCTCTGAGCCTTGTGGGACACCGGTGAAGATGATGTGGATCCTTTCTGTGTCACCTGAAAAAACACCCATCCAGTTAGGAAGTGAACCAGTGCCACGCAGAGCCAGTGATTCCATAGCTAGTTACAATGGACAGAAGGATCTAGTGGTTGACCACCATCAAGATTGCAAAGAAATGTGGAATAGTCAATGCTAATGACAATCTGGCAAATGTAGCCAAATGAGACTTACACAAAAACCATTTTTGCAGAGTATGATGGTTTGGTTGTGATCTTTGAAAGATAAAGAGGATCAGAAGTACATTCAAGATTTTTAATGAAGGAGAGATACTGCTTGGCAACTGCTGAAGTTGGGAGTGTTCGGTATGGGTTTCTTCAAAACCCTAGAAGTCTTAAAGGCTCACAGAAGATGACTTCTTGTTGAGGAGCTGTTAATAATGACCAGCCCCACTACAAAGAGTGGTAATGGAAGTTGAGGAAAGCTAAAGAGAGCGTAGAGAGTGCAGATGCCTCATGGCCTGGGGTGGGAATTGCTCTGCTAAAGACAGCGAGACACTATACCGAACAGCTCAAAAAAGATCACCAGTCTTTCTCCCCTTTGTCAAGGACATCTACACCATGCCCTGCATCTGCAAAGCCACTTCCATTGTGGATGACCATACATACCCCTTCACCCTCTTCTCCCTCCTGCCATCTGGCAAAAAGTTCTGTAGTACATGGGCCTTCACTACCAAGATGGGAAGTAATTTGTTCCCCAAAAACATTAGATTTCTAAATCAGAATTGAATTAAAATTTGTCTCCAAAACATTCTCCTAAAACACATCTACAAACTGTTTCACCATAAACAAAGTCACACCCAAACTGATACTCCCCCATAAACAAACTCACAGTAATTTCCCTTTATTTATTGTATATTTTCCATTTTCATTCTGTGTGCTGCTATTTTTTTGCCTATTTTTGCACAGTTTTGCATAATTTATTACTGTTTATCCTACCTCATGAATTTTTACATTGTTGCACAGTTAATGATTCTGCTGTCCTGTCCTGTACTTTTTTCTGTCAAATGACAATAAAAAACCTTCTTGATTCGACTTGATGGATGTAATAAAGGGAACTGGGTCCTACGAGAATTCTTTGGAGTACTGCAGATGGGATAGGGATCCAGTGATGGGATTACTGGATGCCAATACCTGGAAGATGTCATCTGGAGAAAGAAGAGAAAAGCAAGTTTGGGATAGATGGGGGAAGTGGAGTCAGGGGAAAATATTGAAGGATCTTGTTAACCTTCTCCTCAAAGAAAGGGACAAAAATGTCCACGTTAGAGAGGTGGGTGGTGGGTGAGACAGGAGGTTGTGGAGGGAGAGCTTGGTAATGAGTTAGCATCCATCAGTTGCTGGTGCTTCTAGTTTGCCTCTATACACACACACTCATGCTCACTCTGATGTCCTCTTGACTCTGTCTAATTACTCCCCCTCCTGTCCCCCTCCCACTCCTTCCATCAGTAATATTAGTCTCCCTGCTGTGGCTCTTTCATGATAACTGAGAAAAATACAAGGTGCCTTTGTAAACGCAGGACTCCAAAGCCAGACACTGATGTGTGGGCTTATCCCCCATGGTGTGTGTATTAAAAGCACTATCTAGTGGTTCAGAGGTGAGCCCTTGGGTGTCTCTACAGCACAATTATCCACAATCCCTATCTGCACATTCAGTCAGAGACTTATCACTCATCTGGTGCATACTCTGTTCACAACCTTTACTATCCCTCACTGAAGGCAAAGGTATGCTAGCTTTTAAGGCAAGACAGTAAGAGTAAAAACGGTAATTAAAAAAATATACATCACAATGAATATTTTCTAGTTGACTACTTATATCAGAATACCTATATACTTTTTATGCTAGAAGTTAAAGTATAAATATATAAAATAAAATAACATTTAAAAAAATCAAGCCTTAGAATGATGTAGACTTAATATATTGTATTGTGTAATTAAGAAAACACTACACACTTCATTAGCCAGTAAGATCTCAGATTACACACTCTGTGTGAACGTGGTCATCCCTACAAAGAAAATAAATATATGGTATGATTTGTATGTCTGGTGGGGTGAAAAAATGAACTTAGAAAAATGAATTTAGAAAAATACAGATAGACAAGACTGGAAGTGGAATCAACTAAACAGGCTAGAATTAATATATATTTACTAAGTTAATGCGTTATTATCAAGTTAAAGCAATATTTACTTATTGCTGACACTCATTTTATCGCACATTGATGCTGGTTTTTTTACTTGCTGTTGCTCAGAAGGTGCCTGTAATGATTGTGGCTCTGGACTCTGAGGGGAGCTTGTTTTTCTATAACAAACTAGATAAAAATGTGAATGCCCTGCAGTGGCGAAAGCTTTGGTTTTATATTTGATTACATTAATGTTTAAGTTGAGATTTACAAGAAATATTTGAACTGTAACTGTGTAACTGTGTTAAAGGGAACACTGCTGTTAAAAAGCTCCTTATTTGTTTCAAGTGTTTGGAAACCAAATGTTCTTGCGTTTTTGTTCATACAGCAGTACTTTAAAAATAAAAGTGCAAAATACACTACTTTTGAATTAATTATTTAATTTTGCGCATAACATGGCGATGAATCACGAAAACCATGCCATTAATCGCGATTAAAAATGCAGGTTGGCTCTGTTTTTCTGTGGTTTAAGTACAAACAACTTAACAAATATACATACACACACTACACGCTCACACTATTTGTGAGAGTAGTAGTGGAGAGAAGGTGTGGAATGATGGATGGAAGAGGAAAGAAGAGAGTGGAATTTACAGGATACATGGAGTTTTGGGCTCATGATCTAATGATGACAATAATGATGATGATGCCACGGATGGTGACTGTGATGATAGTGGTGAAGATAATAATAAAGATGTAATAAATGTTATAATATTTTTGATGCTGATTGCAGTAACAATATGCTAGTGGTGACTGATAACTGTGACGACTGTGATATTGTGATGCCTGAGATATTGGTGATGACTGTGATAATGATGATGACTGTGATATTAGTAATGACTGATATTGCAATAGCTGTAATATCAGCAATGACTGTGATATTGTGATGACTGTGATATTGTGATTGTGATACTGTGATGACTGTGATATTAGTAATGACTGATATTGTGATGACTGTGATATTGGTGATGACTGTGATATTGTGATTGTGATACTGTGATGACTGTGATATTAGTAATGACTGACATTGCGATAGCTGTAATATCAGCAATGACTGTGATATTGTGAGTGGGGTTGTCATGCGATATTGTGATGACTGCGATATTGTGATGACTGCGATATTGGTGATGACTGCGATATTGCAATGACTGTAATATTGGTGATAACTGCGATATTGTGATGACTGCGATATTGTGATTACTGTGATATTGGTACTGACTGCGATATTGTGATGACTGCGATATTGGTGATGACTGCGATATTGTGATGACTGTGATATTAATAATGACTGTGATATTGGTCATGACTGCGACATTGTGATGACTGCGATATTGTGATGCCAGTGATATTGTGATGACTGTGATATTGCAATGACTGTAATATTGGTGATGACTGCGATATTGTGATGACTGCGATATTGTGATGACTGTGATATTGTGATGACTGTGATATTAGTAATTACTGATATTATGATGGCTGTGATATTAGCAAAGACTGTGATATTGGTGATGACCGCGATATTGATGGTGACTGCGATATTGGTGCTGACTAATAATGGTGATCCCTGTAGTAGTGGTGATGGCTGCAATATTTGTGATAAACGTGATAATGGTGATGACTATAGTGACTTATACTGGTGATGACTGTGATATTGGTGATGAAGGTGATGTTTGCAGTGAATACAATAATGGTAATGAATGTGATTATGGTGGTGTGATAATTGTGACAAATGTGATGTCGGTGACTGATAATAGTGATGACTGATAATGGTGATGGCTGTGGTAATGGCAATGACTGTGATAATGGTAATGAGTATGACATTGGTGATGACTGAATGTTGATGACTGTGATAATGGTGATGACTGTGATATTGCAGATGACTGATAATAGCGGTGGCTGATAGTGATGGTTGTGATAATGGTGTTGACTAATAATAGTGATGACTGTGATAATGGTCATGGCTGTGATATCAGTGATATTGGTCATGACTGTGATAATAGTGGTGACTGATATTGGTGATAACTGTTACAGTGATGACTGTGATGACTAGAGATCGACCGATATATTGATTTACCGATATTTTTCCGATATTTAAGCATTTTACCATAATCGGTTATCCGTTTTGTAATATCGGGTTCACCGATAAACACCGCCATCTTGTGGGTGTTTTGAGAATTACGGCATTTATGAAAATAAACAAAGCAGGCTTACGGGGCAGAACGCTGAAAGACTCTGTTTTCTTCACTACAACCTAGTTCTGCTCAACTGGGAGTATT
>JBBPCY010000109.1:8348117-8369013 GCA_037974405.1 Brachyalestes nurse
AAATATTTGAACTGTAACTGTGTAACTGTGTTAAAGGGAACACTGCTGTTAAAAAGCTCCTTATTTGTTTAAAGTGTTTGCATATAGCAGTACAGTACTTCAAAATAAACGTGTGCGATACACTACTTTTGAATTCATTATTGAAAATGGCATATAACAATGTGACTATCACAATTCATCCCAGATAATCATGCGATTAATCGAGATTTAAAAAATGTGAATCGTTGCCCAGCATTAATATTTACATTTTTAAACATTGTAATCATTGTTATGATTATGATATAAAAGGGGCCATATTTTAGATGCAGTTTGACAAAAAGCAACTTTTCTGCAAGCAGGGTCTTGTCTTGAACATAAACATGTGTTGGAGGCTAGATTAGAGCCGAAACACGATTTACCCGATGGGCTCCAAAGACGTTTGAGATAAAACTGTTTAATGATGATGTCCAACTTTATAATGATGATGTCAACTGTAAAGTGTAATCAGAATTACTGTGCAGCTGAGTAGAGGAAATCTGATTGATTGCACTTCAGTAACAACTATTAACCAATACACAACTAATTAAAATGGCAACAAATTGAAAGTGGCTTTGTGTATTGGATTGATTGATTTACCAAAAATGACAGATCTGGAAAATCACAGATTTTGGAACATTTTTATTGGTCTATTCACAATGAAATATAAAATGGTCATATGCTGTTTTAAAATAAAAAAAAAATGTGGGGTTCTAACAGCAACAATATGGTATTCTAAACACACTATTAAGAATACCTATAGGCTTTGCAAATTTCCTTTCTGTTTTACATGCCTTGCCTTGATGGTGTCAGCTTAGTGAAGTAGTTTAGCACTTACATGCTGCAGGGTGTTAATTATGGTGCCACATGCTGCCACACAGTGTACAAGAGAATCTACAGAGCCTCGAAAGTTGTGAAAAGATTCTTGTATTATCACTGCCTTCCTTTTATATGCAGCTGAAAGAACCTCTTCTAGTGGATTCCTATCAAACTGGTGAAGGTCAGTGTACCTTTGGAGAATGACTCTGAAATGAAAAAAAAAATCCAATAAAGTGTCAGTATAGTTGGCTAATTGAAAGTAGAAGAAATTACTCTTTGCATGCCCTTATTGAGACACTGTTCTCTTTTGTCACCTCTTTAATGTCATGGGTTTTAAGCAAAATAAGCAAGCAATAATTAATTTGAATAACAGTAAATGGAAAAATGGCCTTGAGTTTTAATTGTAAATTAATGTAACAAACCATAATTATAATTATTTTGTGACCATTTCTGTTGCTCCATTATCATGTAATATTGACACATCATGAGGGGTCGCTGGTAAATAAAAATGACAGAATGGAGTTTCTGTTCTGAAGGCCTTTTATTGTGGATTTTTTAAGCAAGGGAGTTTAATGTATGATATAAACACTGTTTAAACGTACCATTCACTTTTCACTCCATACAAGGGAACTAAGGTACAAAAAGATGGATTTGAATTCACTTATCATTAATGTCATCAGTTGACCTTGAGAGAAAAATATAAAAAAAGTAAAAGTAAAAGTAAGCTGCCCCTGTAATACTAACTCCAGTCCAAATCTGAAATTTCAGACTAATGTGTCACACGCACCAGACCACGTGACATCAATCGGTCTCGGAAATGACTCACGTCTAAGGTATATAAACAGGAAATAAGGGTTTCCCTTCACACAGACATTGGACTCTGATGCCCGATACGTGTCAACCCTCAACTCCTCTCGGTACCGTGAGTACTTTGGCTTGTAAGAGCTCTTTCTTACCTTTCTGTGTGTGAGAATGTTGGTTCCTTCGGTGTGAATTCTATTATCTCAACTCCTCTCGGAGCGTTCACAGATCAACTGCGTGGTTTACCTGCCCTGCCTCGTTTGTATTCACGTTTGGGTTCTCCTCCACGCTACAAGGGACTACCTCCTCATCAGTCGTTCTAGTCTTGTCTCCGTGACAATTTGGGGTGGCCCAAATGGATTGGTGATTATGTTTGGGGTGGCACCAGGACTAGACTGGGACAAAAAATTGGCCCGGGCATTTTGAACCAAGACCGGCCCCTCTCGCTCTCGTTCCAGATGGGTGAGGGGCAGCGGCAGCCCAAAATTACCTGTCCGGCCGGTTTATTTAAGGCACTTAAACCACACACCACAACAATATTCGGGATGAGTGCGGGCAACAAAAGTGTGTGCGCAGCAAAAGTGCCTGGGTAGAAACATTGCAATGCCTGGGTAGAGACCGTGATGCGGTGCTTGGGATGGTCAGGATTCACCGTCGGGTGGCCACAGCTCAGCCCCTGGTCCTTATTTATCTTAAACAGAAGCTGGTTCTCAAAGTTGCGTGAGTTAACTGCTGCCTGTCTGGCGTTGCAGTGTTACAGCCTACAGACGTGACGTAACACTACTCGTGATTTCTGATCACCTGCTAAAAAAGCAATCACGTTTTAGAAAAGTGAGACAGTAACTGTACTTAAGTACAGTACTCAGGTAAATGTTACTGTCCACCTCTGGTCATCACCATGTCTCAATTAGCCTTAATTTTCCATCATAAAGAATGTTTGAAAAAAAGCATAAGAGCTCCTGAGAGACATTTCACCCAGTTTCTTTTGGTAGACTCCTAGTGTGGGGACTGCCCTCAATAATTTTATAAATTAATTTCTCTGTCTCATGATTATAATCAAATCACAAACATTGCAATCTTTAATTTCTAACTACACAAGGTAATATTAACTACTTAAGTTCTTCTGGTTGTTTAACAAATGTGAATTCTTTTGATAGATTTTGCCATTAGCCAGTATTAAGGTGAAATGAAGAAAACTTAGGGAATATAAATGAAACATTTATTAACACCGTCTATTTCTAAAGCATAAATAAAGCAATCAGCATATTTAGCAGTAGGGGAAGAAGGGAAGGAAAATGATGCGAGTTTGCTTGGTAAAGATGGTATTCAATGGTCTTCCACGTCTATGGAAACAAAGGAAAAATGACAATGATTTAACATGTTATTGTAGCGAACTACACTGTTAATGAGATTGGCTGAACTTTTATCTAGTCTGTACTGAGTTGAAAATGTGCGTTTTAAGCTGAGAATGACTTCAGCCTTGTAAAACAAAAATGTTTAGCTTTATAAATATAGAGCTTAGCAATTTTTATAAGTTGAAAAATTAACTATGAGATTAGTATAAGAGACAGATCGTAGGCCAAGATAAATCGATTGCAGTGCACATAAATCTGAGCTTAATAGAAGTTTTACAGCATTTGTTTCTGAAGTTCAGTCCATCGTCCTCACAACATTTCTGTGGAAGTTTGGAGGGAAATTCAGAATGGGAATTGCATCCAGTCCCTGCTGGGAATCAAGTGCTCCATTGAGGTCCATGGATGAAGCTTCTGGTGTTGAAAATGGCCATCTCGCTTACTCAAAGGTTCCAGAAATGCTTGTTGAAAGCTTGACTTCATTGATGGCTTGTTGCAACATTGATCAGACATCTACGCTAAGTCCTTTGTTGTCTGTTTGGAACCAAGTTGAGTTCTTTGTCTTCTAGAGATTTGCTTTGATGTTCAAAGGCTGCACAGAGGAAAAGAATGTGGGGGACTTTTATAACCTTTGAAATAGACCCTGACCCCCCAATATGTGATAGGATGCCTGCTTTGCATTTCTGAAACCAATTGCCACTTTTGGGACACTAGTCATCCAGTTTCTTATGAAATCAAGAGTGTTCAGGCGGCGCCTGTACCATCTTAGACAACTGAGGAGGTTGGGGGTCTCTTCAGGTATCCTCAGGACTTTTTATTCAGGCATCGTGGAGAGCATCCTTACACAGAACATCACTTCCTAGTATGGAATAGTTGTGTTCAGGACCGAAAAGCTCTTCAGAGAGTGATCCGTGCGGCAGAACACTGCTGCAGGTCTATTCTCCCTTCCCTACAGGACATTTACATTTCCAGAGCAGTTCACATATTAAATGACTCATCCCACCCCAGTAATCAGGCAGAAGGTTCCACACCATCAAGGCCAAAACAGAGAGACTCAAGAGAAGTTTCTATCCTCACGCCATTTAAGTCCTGAATCAGAACATGCCCCAACTCCCCTCATAGCATTACCATAAATTACTGAAACAGAACCTTATATCATCCATTGACATATTCCAGAACATTCCACTGTCATATTCCATACAATACCAGATGTATTATATACATCACACGCTGCTACACTGTACATGCTGCTTATTACTCGGGTCACTCTGTTTATATTACTCTGTTCACTGTTTTACATTACTGTTTACATTATTCTGATCATTCTGTTTACAGTACTCTGTTCACATTATTCTGTTCACTATGGTTACAGTACAGTACACATATCACTCTGGCTACTCTGTTAAATTACTCTGTTTAAATGACCTTCTCTAGTTTACATTTCTGTGCTAATTAAATCTCTAGTTTAAATTAAATCTCTAGTTTACATATGGCACAATGCAAATTATGATTCCATTTGCACATGGTACATTTTGCTGCTATTGTATCATTCCATTTGCACATTGCACATATCGCTATACATTTTGCTGCTACATTTATACAAATACATATAAAAAAAACCTAAAATTTTATTAGCTTATATATTTTATCTTAATCTTGTGGTGCTCCTTGTTTAAGTTATTTACTTTTAGATTGGTGTTTTAGAAATGTTCAGATCTGTGTTTAAAAATTATAATTGTACTTACATTTATATTATACCTACTGCACTCATGTCTACTTTAGTGTATTTCAGAGAATTCCAGAGCGGTTCAGGATACATTATCACTGTGTGCTGTACTTGTATGACTATGCATGTGACGAATAAAGAATCTTGAAACTTGAATCTTGAATCTTGAATCATTCAATGCTGTAACACTGCCTTGAGGATTTGATTGCATTTCAGCCACACAAGCATTAGTAAGCTCAGGCATTAATATTGGATTATTAGTTCTAGACACTCCAGATCATCTTAGGCACTGCAATATTTCAGAAAATGCAGTCACACTACTCAACTGCCCAATGTGTTACATCCTTCTGGCCGATGCTTGGTATTGAACATGGTGAATTTAGGCTTTGGTGTGACTGCCACAGAATATGCTATTATACAATTATACAAGCTGTGTGTATGTAATTAATCACCTGTATCAGCAATGGGTGTATATGAAAGTAGCTGAATAAAATCACAAATTGAAGAGTTTGTCTGGATAAGTTTGGAAATGCAGTGCATTTTGATATACCTCTTGTCTTGATTTAGTGAATAACTGATTATATTACAGATCAATCTGTGGGGATTTGAAGTTTTTCCTTATTTACAAACTCCTGTTTCTTGTGGACCGTCTGGTGAGCTTCAATGACAAGGAAAAATACTGGTATAAAATATAACATGAGTCTCCAGCTGTCCCACTTTGCCATGTTCCCATTCAGGGGGTCCTTGAGTGACACAGATTCGTTCCAACAACAGTGATGTAACCTGAATTTTGTGTAAGTAGAATCACATCCTAGCCTAAGTCATTTACCGATCCTAACACAGTTGTAGAAGAGTAAAAACACCCAGTGTTTTTAACAGTCCAATATGTCGTAGGTAAGCCTACTGGGGTGTGGCAGCTCCCTTACTCAGATGCCCCGTTGCTGTGTATTCTGCGTATTTTTCCTCGGCCCGCAACCAAACTAGTTCGTCCACCTAGTCCATAATTACGACGCTAATGGCATATGCTGAAACACTCAAGTCTCAATTTTTAAACATTTTTATGGGAATGAACGCCGTAAACTCGAAACGTTAAAAGACTGTTATAACCTGAGGACCCCCTATATGTTGGGGTTGTCCAGCTGCAATCCTGAAATACAGTTTGGTTGTTCCTCAACAAGTCTTTAGAATAACTGCCAAACTAAATTTTGCAATCAAAATGTGAGATGAACCAGGTGAATATGGGCAGGGAAACTGTACTAAACATTATCCTCCAGGACCAGTTATACCCCTGCTATGTAGGTTTTATACTTATGTTCTTAAAGAATGTTTTTACAGTCTTGATTCCACTTTCTTCAAAGTTTTTTTTTTTTTAAGTATTAGTCTTTCTCAGTCTTTTCTCATTCTCTTCATGTTTCCTGCCACTGGTTTCACCCACATTTCTGGAAGGTGGCTTTGGGAGAATTACTTTTGTGAAAAAAAGTCATTTGATACACAAATAAATTGAAATTTAACTGAACTGAATAATTACCCGCAGCTAAAACCAACACCTGAAAGTCTTCTGCAGAGTCTTTTGTTGAACCAGGTGAAGCAGCTTAGGGCTCAACACCAAGAAGATGATTAGTGACTACTATCATACATATTTAACTGGAAAGAGATGTACCATGGTGTTGCATCAAGTCCAGCTGGTGCTCTAAAATAAAGGGTCAAGGATGATACAAACCCCGACCCATAGCTGCCAGCCCAGTGGCTGCTGTCCTGACCTCCTAACCAGACCAACACTTACAACATCACTGCTGTCTACTTGGGAACTTAAAGGCCTTGTGTTTGACTTTGGGGTTGGTAGAGCTGCCTGACCCTCTGGTTGGGGTCATGTAGTGTACCTAGGAGAGATCGTCAGTGTGGTTTAGTGTGACCTTGCTGAACATGGTTCATTATGCATCATAGGGAACCTGCTCATTGTCTTTTGTTGGCTTTGTGAGGTTCCTTTCACGTTTCTCTCTTTCTGATTGTGGGTAGCATTGCGTGAAATAAACTTTATAGTTCCTCACACCTTTGGGGGTCAATATACATTACAGACCCTCCTTTCTGCAGTCTATTGAATACTAAATGCTGTTACATTGAATAGATGGTTATAGAAGGTCTATACTTTCTAATTATGTATGTCCCTCAGAGGTTTTAACACTGAATATTACTTCAAACATTCATTCCACCACTAAAATAGTCTCAAGTGAAGCAGTTTCTGTCACATGAATTATAGCTGTACATTCTGCTTATTTATCTTATTAATTCCCCAACCATCAACATTTTCTTCATTCTGTAATCTTATAATTTGCTTTATTTAAGCCAAATTGTGTGTAGCGTTCTGATTTACAAAGGTTGGGCACAAGGCTAAAATCAAAGATTAGCTAGTTGATGCCTTTTTGGAATGAAATTTAAAATAAAACCCTGATCATTATAGTTTATTTTATTTTCTCACGGACCATTTGCCAAGAAAATTTGGATACTGATTCACAGCTAAATGTCTTCACAATTAAAAAAACACTTCACAACACTAACCTGCACTATCAAATGTCATGCAGAAGGACTGTTTTAATTTAAAGTTAAAATCAGAAACACAGAGAGGCCGGAGGTTAAGGCTGTCCTTTGATTTATTTTATTAGTAGTCTTACTTTTGGGTGTAAAGAAATTGACTGTCTACTTAAAATAAGCCTTGGATATATATTCCCTTGCCTGTGGCTTACAAAGAGAAACACAGACAGGAAAAGGAGAAAAAATTAAATGCATTATCTCGGCGAGCTGCCAACTGGCTGTGTTTTGCAGCTCCGTCAGTGTCATCATCCGCTCTATCTCCTTCTCTTTTCATGTCTTTTCCTCCCTCCTTCTCCAATCCTGATGCATGTCATTTAATAAAACACGCTCCAACCACTGAATGTTTTGAAACCCTTTTTTCCCCTGACATTCAGGAGCACTTGTAGAGGCAGGGTGCTTATAGTAATTTGGCCTGCTAGTGTTTGCCAGTGTTATGAGGAAGCTGCTCAAATTAAAATCAAAGGGAGATAGAAGAACACTCTCCTCTCAGAGGTCATTCACTACGAGCTTCATTTATTACCCTCACTCTTGTCCCTCATGACTTTGTGTTTTCTATTCTTTGCCTCAGCTCAGATCAATACTGTAATTTACAAGGTTGTCAAAACATTCAAATACAAATGGCCAATGAGGCAGAGGAGTAGAGGTGGACGGAAGGCTTTCCTGCTTTTGTAATATTCTCCTCCGTCCTCCTCCATCTTTAGCTCTGCTACTTTTAACAAGTCATTTCCCTCTTCCTGACATTAGTTTTCATTAGGCCTCTCAGTACTGACAGAAAATCAAAAGCGATCCCGGCCCCCGCCTCCACCGGGAGAGATTACAGTCTGACAGGTGGCTCTCAAGTGTTTGCAGCTGAAGGTGAGAATAATACAATAATCAAAGCATTATGGGTCCATCTATTGTGCCTGGGCCTATGAAGCATGTCCACTTGCCAAGCACACTCCGTCTGACCATAAATAATCTGCATTCCTCTTCCCCGGCCTGTTTGGAGATGCAATTCTGGTCTGATATCTTCAAACATCTCCCATTCTCTCCATCCTGAAACATATCTATGTACCAGTGTCCTGATCCGTCTTCCTTATCACTCATATTATCCTTTTATCACATGCATCCCTCAGGAGAGTCTAATCTCCACTAATATTGATAATGCAGATCTGATTATAAAAGCACAATCCAGTTTGCATTCATCAGATAGCAGGAGCTTCTGAATCATTACAGCAGGCCATTATTCACCACAGAGCCTCCGAATCCCCTGGGAAAGTGCATTAGCCAGCAGGAAGCCAGTCTCAGTAATGTTTCTTTGAGCAAAACATTCAGTCTGTGTCACTGTTACTGTCCCACTGTGAACAGCCACTCTACAAGGTCAAGGTCTCCAATAATATCAAACGATATTTAGTGGTACACCTTTGATATGGGTGTAATGAAACACAGCTTTGGAATGTTAGTATATAAATATAGATAGCGTTATATATGTGGCTTCAGGATGTTTTAGATATGAAAGAAAATATACAAAATATATACTGAAATTCGACAGATTAAGTGACAGAATTTTCCCTTAACTATTTGGAAAATGTCCTGCTACTTTCTTTTTACCCTATACTCTTTTATAACACCTTGTTTTGATAATTGACGATGGTATGAAAGATGTTTGCAATACAGTGAAATTCATATTGGCAATACAGTTTTACATTTTCATGTTTATCGTTATTATTTAAGGCTTATATCTTTTAAATGTTATATTACAATTGTTTAAACCTTTATATTGTTCAACAGTAATAAAATAAATAAGACTATTTAATTATAAGTATTACCATTGCTGGAAAAAAATGAATACAAGTGTAAACAAAGAGGCAGAATTTTAATTGAAAATTAAATTTGTGAACCATTAAAGACTGTCAGTTTACATTTTTCAGGTGATGTATAACCATTAAAAATGCCATTTTCAGGCTTCCTGGGTGGTTGTTCAACCTATCATCCATGGATAGAAGTCCAAAAGTTCCAGTCCTTATCACATATATATGTATGTGGATAAATATGTATTAGTCATATTTATCCTAATGGAACTGGGACATTGTGCACTTCATTACATCTTCATCATGTAAATCACAGTTTGCCAGTCTCGGTTTGTCCAAGCAAGAGTGCATTGAGAGAGTGCATTGTCTCTAATTTACATTATTTGTACTTGTAGTAGACAATAGTAGATGTGAGAGCTGTGCTTATTGAATGAGGTAATTAGAAGCTGTTTCATCAGACTTGTGGGTTCTTTGCATTAGCAAAAAACATGCAAAATAAATGATAAATGATAAATGACATTAACATGTTACTTCTTACATCTGAATGAGACATACAACAAAGAAAATAACGTTTTAAGTTGTTAAGTGATCCAACCGGAAGCAGTAACGAGAACTTAAAATTCCTTGGAAATAAATTTGGACCCATCTGCACATTAGGTCCTATATTTATAAATCTCTTGTGTGGATAAATGTGTCATTTCCATGTGCAGGTATGTGGTAGTGATGAAATTAGAAGGCAGAGGGATCCCATCTGCATCTGCTTCCTCCACATAGATATGCATTCCAATATATCGACACAAATGGTCTCACTCTCACCTGAAATGCAGCTGGAGTACAGTGTCCCATGAGATCGGTTATGGCCTTTAGGAAAGGCCCATGAAAATAAAAAAATAAATAAACATGAAGGAAAATCGAAATTTTACCTTATTAATTGAGGTATCTGGCTTTTCAGAATGTTGCCATGCAACTATAAGTTATAATGTATATAATAAGATGTCTGACGTTACATTCAGAAACTGATGAGAAAGAGGCCTGAAGCTTTTCCCCCTAAGCTGATATGCTAACACACTAACACGCAGATTCCTGGGCCGCTCCTCACTGCAACCCCCACAGTGTTATTAGAGGACAGCTAAAAACACCTGAGCCAAATGAAGTGAAATGCCAATTTCCTTTTAAAATACAAAAAATGTCAAGATTACACACAGTTTGTCTCTTTGTATTCCAGACTTCGCATGCTTTATTAAAATAATTAAGTACTTAAATGCTAAAATTTTAATATCCAAAAACAGAAGTGTGCAAAATGAGATATTTTGTTGTGAGAATCAGTGTACATCCTCAACACTTCTGCACATTGTGACACACAAATACTGTTTATTAGCTGAACTAATAATATTGATGAAAACCGTAGCAAAAAAAAATGCAGCTTGTGAAACTGGTCACCATATCTGCATTGGTCTTCATGTAAAGGATGTGCATTTAATTTCATTTAGAAATGTAATAAGATGTAGATGTTCAAAATTTTTCATTTGACAGTATAGTCCAAAAAACAAGCCAAACCTTATACTGCTCAGGAGAAAAAAACAGATTGAAGCTCCAGAAGAACTGGACTGGATCTTCTTTTCCAAATATGTATGGCCAGTTTTCCAGACCAAGATTAAACATAAAACCTAATCACTGATATTGCTTAAGGCTTGAATTAACCCAGTTCCAAATGAGAGTAGCCTTTATTAACATATCCAATAACCTGCTCATAGTATGTTAACCAGCGTTACACCTACGCATTGATTTCTCATCCAATCCATGTCCTCCTTATTCATTTTACTTCATTATCTGCTTTGTTCCTATCACTTTAGTACTATATTGCTCTTATTTATTTTCCTGAGGCACAGTGTAATGAAATGAAATGATATAATGAACTAGAGTAGGTAGAATAATCTGAGGGAATTCCACACTCAGAAACCAATCATAGAAAAACAAGGTTAACATCCAATTCTAAAGAGACCTAAACACAAGGGTTCAGTTCAGGAATAACGGTAAAACAACTCAGAAATGCTTTTGACAAAGACACTAACAAAAAAAAATAACAACACATACAGGCCATGTAGACATTACAGACCGTTTTCATATAAACGCCGTTGCGAGTGAGTTTTGTACATCCAAGAAAAATTGGTGCAATTATCATTATTAACACTACCTTTGTTACATTAATAACGTGTTTTCCTTCATATGTCAGCTATTATTCTTTTTTAAAAAAATGTTACACATGGATATACAGTATCCATTTTTATTCATAACATTTGTTAGGTGTGTTTTTACAGTTCTGTCATAGTATCTTTTGTTCCATTTGTTTTTGCTGGGCTTTTTATGTGGAAGTAAACATTCAGTGTATCATGATATAGTCAGTGTACCAGTGTATTGTAAAAATCAGAAGCCATGTTTGTTCTGAGAAAGATCTCAGGCAGCATTCCTCTCCTTCCTTGAAATGAGATTTTGCGTCAGCAGCTCCAATATGACCCACTCATAAAACCCTTTAAAATGACAGCAAATACTTTTTCTCTGATTCATTGGTTAGATCAAAGCAATCTCTGAGGGCCTGCTCAGGGCTTATGTGGAAACAAGTTATAACCTGTGTATTGGTTACAAAACTTAAAGTTTGCTTCAGCCTGGCATCAAATTGCAGGGAAATGGTCACCTGGAAAAACAGCAGCAGAATTAGTCTTCTCATTTTGGACAGATTTCGTTTCACTTACAAAATAAACATTCCTTCTAGTCAGTGAAATAACCATCTGGGCATCAACTTCACTCTTAAGAATGAAGATCCCCAAATAATCCACAACTCATTCATCTCACCTGTAATATCATTGATTTATATGTAAAATCCACATTACACCTTCACCCCAATTTTGTATTTTGCGTACACCTTTATATCGTTTTAATCACATTTTGTAATTTAATATTTAATATTTTAATAACGAGAGGGACCATGTTCCTAAGACTTTGAAGGTGCACACACTGTCCAGAAGCACCACCAGAAATGCAAGCACTCCATCAAAGATGGGGGCCGAGTATGTTCAAGGGGGCATAGAATGTCCTCAAAGTAATTTAACCTGAAGTTAGCATCGCCCGCACTCACTCTCAAACACAGTCTGGAACCTGGATGGATGCTGTTAGAGAGGTCTACTTTGTTCCATTTTCTGTATCATGGACAAGGAACAATAATAGGGCTAATTGTTAGCTTCAGCCATCAACAAAGTCAAGCTTGCATGGGTATTCTGCAGCCTGCTGCGTCGGAAACTGCAGAGAAAATAATTCCAGGATTTCAGACGATACTCAGCAGTGACTGGACAGGATATTTTCCCTGACAAGTGGAGTTGCACTTTTTCCTCCAAACTTCTATAGAAATTTTGGTAGGATGCTGAACTGAACTATAGTAAAACTGCCTAATCACAAGAAGTTGAACTCTTTAAATATGGGCTTAGCATATCTTATTTTCAAAATAAATGTTTTTATTCCAGAGCTGTATGTTTTTTAGAGTTTAGGCTTCGATTTATATGTGCAAAACAGGCACTCCAATTTAAAAGTTTATATTTATAAAGCTAAAACACACCAATAGCTTTATCATAAGGCTGAATGGTGAGCATGACACTACAAGCAAAGTGATGGCCGGCCAGATTAACATATTTGCATATCACTACAAAAGCTTCACAAATCTGTGCCATATTGCATTTGTTCTCTAGCCTCCTGAGACTCAATATAATGTTATCACTGATGCCTCCAATATTACACAACTGAAGCTTAAAATGACAATACATGTGATACCACACTTCCTGTATATTTCAAATGGCTGCCGTCACAACAAAAGGGACACAAGAAAAGTAAACATGTTTTTCATCATTAGTTTTTTTCATATTATACTTTGATTGTTTTGAGTAAGTAAACATACATCTAAATGTACTCTTTATATTTGTGTTTGTTTATCAGCTCTGTGACAGAGGCAACAAAGATTCTTAAATCAGGATCATAAATCAGGGAGATGCAGACATAGATCTATCAGAGCATGAAGGTCCAGTGAGTGAGCATGAGACAGGATAAGGCGAAAGCTTTGAGGACGTAGATGAGGTGGCCCAAGATGTAGAGCTGGATGAAGTTTGCTGCTGTTGCTAAAGTCAGCACAGGTTTTTTAAGCATTGAAAAAATAGAAGGGTAACCTCCAGAGATGTGTTCCAGGAAACAGATCCTAACTATTTATTTCCTTTATACCCTAATGACACAAGTAAAAAAGAAATATTTATTACAAAGAGGGACATATAAAACAAATTAGCATTATCATGTGATTTATTCCTTTAACACTTTCATAACATGTTAATTGTGCTAAATTATTATGGGTGCTTTTTCTTTCTCCTGAAGTTCATGTCTGTATTGGAAGAAAGAAGAATTACATATGGTGCCCTAAGCCATAGAGACTGGAGCCAGCTGCAGTAATTCCAGCACCACATTGATGAGCAACTAAATTAGGATCTGTCCATCTTCACCTACCAGATTTCTTGGTATCTCAGTGTACTTTTACATGACATTTACGGCATTTAGCAGACGCTTTGATCCAAAGTGACTTCCATTCCCTAACTACAGGGGGCAGTCTCCCTGGAGCAAATTGGGGTTAAGGGTCTTTTGCTGATATTGGTCATATTGATATTGGTCATATTGGTCATCAAAGAACACTTTCAATGAAGACTAACAAATGAGAAAAGGTGTAAATGCAGTCCTGTGTTTGTTTGAGATGGTTCCTAGAGGAACACTGGTGTACTTTGACTGGTATTTTACCACCATCAAGCAACTGGAGACTCTTCTGGAAAGGAACCCTCTTGCTACATTATCAATTAAAAAGAGTTAAATTCCAAAAGAGTGCCACTTCACTACTTACAATGTCCTGAGTATAACGGAACAGTGCCAACAGAAAATCTCACAGAATCTCACTTATCAAGTGGATGATCCATGAGATCGCACCAGATGGGCAAAAAGGAAAACAAGCAAGTCACAAACCTGAAATGACAGCACAATATAACAGCAACATGTGGGGGAGGAGTTCAAACTCCTTTTGGCTGGGGAACTAATATCCCAGGCACAGGCATGTCAACCATATGACACTGAATCAAGTCACAAAGAATTATCTGAAGAAATCAAAAATAGGAAGCCCCAGCCAGATGAGGAAATATGGTACAAGCAATTTGCCCCAAATGCTCAACATTACAAATCCAGAATCTGAATGTGAATGCAAAACATACATATACATATACATAATTTTTACACATTATATATGCTACCATGGAAAAAATAAGAGATCACGTTTCCTTTTTTGTCTGTTCACTGTTTGTGCAATTTGTGGCAGTGTGTGTGTGTGTGTAAAATGCACAGGTTGTTATTCTTTTATGAACTATTGCAGTGTGAGCTGTATATAAAATAAGAAATCCCTCCATATGTGCTGTAAGTGCAGTAGTGTTTGTAGAGCAGCTTTTCTATGTGCTGTATTCCAGCAGCTTCACTCCTGATTCAGTTTCTGATGGGAAGAAACAGAGTCACACTATGCACTTAACATTACTATTTTATTTCTTGCTGTTGTAAAATAATGTTAGAGTGGTGTGTAGTTTTACATATCCAAGGTATAATAAATAATTATATTTATTTGTATTATTTTAACATTTTGAACCAAGTGTGGTCAATAGTGTATAAAACAATAGTGACATGCACATTTTACACAGACACAAATTGCAAAAGCAATAACCAGAAAAAAAATGATGCAGCCTCCTTTTCCATGGCTGTATATATGTACAATGTCAGCAAATGGCTTAGAGCAGGGGTTCCCAACTTTTTCCAACTCACACAACCGACTATAAAAGATTAAACTGATCCAATTTTATTTTGGGCTCTCTAATGAGATTGCTGATGTTGTTTGGCAGCTACCAAGGACTGGGTGTCAGGCTGAAAAGAGAAAGGTTGCAAATGTAGGTCTGGCTCAGCTGGATAATTTGAGATGCACATAGGGTATGTTTCATTTTATACGACTTCTGAGCAGACATCACTGAGCAGTGGGTTCCATCTTCAGTTTTCAGTTCTCATTTATAAACTGTCTACAGCTAAATAGTCACTATAACCTAGGGATATGTTGAACATGGCTTCATGATGACCTGCAGATTCTCTGTTTTTTATTTAAACTGCAAATTAATTACTTAGCCGATCCATCAAGTATCCAAGTTAACTTTCCTTTTTAAAGGCCCAGATGGCAATCACGTTTGCATTTTATATGAGCAAAAAGAGAAGTGGCTTACATTCATTTCCTTTGAAAGTATAAACATAGTTAGATAAATAAAAAAATAAACAAGATAGATAAATAAAAAAATGTGCTGTGAGAAAGTGCTTGATTTGTACTATAATAATTCCGGCAGATATAAAAAAAAAAAAAAAATATATATATATATATATATATATATATATATGTGTGTGTGTGTGTGGATTATATATATATATATATATATGTTTTATTTATTCTCACCTTCATCAAAATTTGTCTTGATTTCATTCCAGTGCTGGGTTTCTGCCAACGTCTACATCAAAAGCATTTACACGAATTAACACACCTAACAAACTCACATGAATATTATGCAATACTACCAATGTTACTTTCTTCAATTAAAAATTGGAGATTGTAATTTGTATCATTTGATTGTGCAAATGAGACTGAAAAATGAAATAATGAAACTGTGCCACCTGTTTGATTTTAGTTTAATTCCAGGCTTGTATGTAAAAAATTCAATTGACAAAGAATCTTTACACCATATGGGATTCCTAAAAATGTCCTTCACACACAGACATCTCATTTACAAAACAAGTTTAAAAGAATAATCAATTGAAAGATTCAGCTGGTTCTTTTGGGGCTGTACCTTATAAACTCATTACTAGAAGAATTATTTTCTATATTTACTCGCTAGGACAAGTGATATATGAGAAAGTACACAGATTCTCATTTATTTAGTCCTCTCCATGTAAATGACATACCATTTCTTTTCTTCCTTTAATATGCTCCTTGAGGAAATAGAGCTACTGTGTAATCCAGCATTAATTCATTTAATCAAGAGGATTTAGACAGCAGAATGAATTCAGATTTTTCTTTCATGTATGGTACTCACAACCAGTCAGAGTGGCTCCATTCCCCTGAAATTAAAACAAATCCTGATTGCTCGGGTCACAAGCTCTGGATCCTCAGAGACTCTGTATAGACAAAGATACAAAAAGCAATACAGAGTAAATAGAGTAAATAGTTTAAGGCTGAAATCCTCTTGTTTGCTTTATCATTATCCATGGAAATGCCCACACGTTACATTGTACTAACACTTACACTGTGGGAGGATTCATGAATCATTGTGAGCTCATCTAAAGTGAACTGCCTTGATAAGATATTAGATATTATTTAGGGCACATGTTCACAATATGTCTGTTATATGCATTTGAAATACATGTGAAAAGACATACACATCCTCAACAGAAAACACAATACATTTTAATGCACAATTACTGTTTATTTTCTGAATTAAACAGATTAGGGAAAATCATAAAATGCCCTGTAAAAAGATTCTGGTGCTTTATATGTTGTTTTTATTTCCAATGTGTCTATTCTCACAAACAAGTAGAAACTGTACACTCAAATTAATAAAAAAGCTACTAACATGTTTCTCTCCTGTGTAAAATGCATTTACTTGCATGACTGTATGTATCAAATGACAAGGTTTCCAGATCAAGCTTAAAATATTCATATTTTTCCAAAATACTGAAGATACTTAGTAAAACTGTTAGTAAAAACCCTAAACTGTTAAATACGTAAACTGGTGTGTATTTGTCCATCCAGGCATGGGTGGCTTTTAAGCTAATATACATAAACAGATTAGCACATAGTTTGAATTGTTATGATTTTAGGCTGGTGTCAGTTGTTTACAGAATCTGACTTGTTTGCTGCTTCAGTTCAGTAAAGGCAAATTCTTGCTGGGGTTTGGGCAGTTCTTCATTGTGTTTATGAGAGTAAACTGAATTCTATAACTCCAACAGCACATGCCAACACTGTTTTAAAGGGATCAAGTGATTTAGCATCTCTCTTGGAATTAACACCAAACCTTGCCTTTAATTGCCTCCTGAGGTGGCAGGAGAAGAGAGCAGCTTGCTGACTCATGCTGGGGCAATTACCCACCTGGAAAGGTGCATAACCTCATCACACACACACACACACACACACACACACACATAAACACACAGCAGAAAATGTGATTTGTTATTAATATGTATATACAAAATAAAAACAGCTCATTTTTTCACTAATAGCAATTGAAATCTTCCCACTAGTAAAAATTAAAACAAATATTCAGCAGTTAGTGCAACTTGCAGGGACTGTTCTTTTAGTATTTTCTCGGTCAACTGCATGGTAGGTTGAGAAACAGTATCAAACCTCAGTCAAAGCCGCTGTCACAAATATGCTTCTCCAGAGAGTCAGTGTGAGGGACTCCATAGTTGTCCATCAGAAGATCTTGGAAATGTGTAAAATTCTCATATTGGGTCTGCCGTATAAATATGCAACACACCTTCTTAAGTAATTGAATCTAGAGACATTGGCGCTGACAGATGATTTTACCGAAACTTCCTGCAGGTTCAGGTTTAGGATTACAGATCTTAAACATCCCCTGAATCATTCAGGGCTGGGGGGAGTGATTCTTTTCAGGTTACTTTTATTCTTTAAGAATTGCTGCAAAAGTCATCAGCTATTTATTTTAATGTGCTGTATATACGCATCAAATTAAAATATTAAAGGAATGGCACTGTAAGGACATCATGAGGTTTGTGGCATCAAATGAAGAATATTATAGGAAAAAAAATCGGAGAAGGAAATAAATAATACATCAAAAATATGAATAATTGATAACATTGCTTTTTCCATTACACTTTATTTTCTTTCACCATACTTACATTTAGGGTGTACCCACAGTAGGCAATCTGTGGCATGCCCAAACATATGTAAGGCCCAAAGTCCTGTTGGTCTGATCGCTCAGTACTGTGTCCAGGCCCACCTTCTCAAGAGTGCTCAGCTGGACTAATGTGACCGCTAACCATACCTGAGCAGGGAACTTGAATATGACTATGCTATTTAACAAACTGGGTGGAAAAGGAATGATTATGGTCTACAGCAGAGTTTGCTGGAAATTGGGAAGATATGAGTATACAGGAACAACTAGATACAACACTCCAGAACTCGGAACTTGGTATAATTAGGCTCTATCTTCATGCTCGTGGATACCAAAGAACCATTGAACGAGATGAAAAGGCTGTGAGTTCAGTGTCTGAAAGGATCCACTCCATGGCAGCTCTCTGGCCGAAAAGGACAAAGCAGTGAGTAATGTGATAACGTAAGCATGCTCTGGAACATTAAGTGCTATGAGAGCACAAGCACATGAGGGAACAATCATATTCAGGCACGGTACAAGGCAACTGGACTAGTGTGAGTATGCCCTCACATATTGATGTTTTTTCTTCTTCATGAGCTAAGGCGCTGAACTTTCTTCCACTATAGGCGGCTCATCATAAACATCCCACTTTTGTTTAATGTGCAGGGTAACAACAGACGAGTTCAGACCAAGAGAACCCAGGAGGCCATCTTAGAACACTCTGCTGGAGAAAAGGATCTCCTTGTTAAAAGGCCAAAGATTGATCAAACAATCATGACACAGAGGTTGCACACAGAATCCGAGGATGGCTAAAGCCACAAGAAAACATGAATAAAGAAAAAAAAATGGTCTTTACTGTGGTATTACCTTCAAGGGAGCAGACGCTGATGCATTATGAACTGCTTCTCATGAGCACATCAATAAATTAAAAGCATTAGTTCATTACTGAGTTCTGAGGCTCATCTGAAAATCATACAAAAAGGGAGAGAGAGGGAGAGACAGGGAGAGGTAGACAGACATTTGGTACTGTGTGAACACTTTTTATTTTAGATTTGAGACACTTTCATATATGCTTTTAGGTCCCATTTCAGAACTAGGTTACTCCTCAGGATGTGCAACACATCCTGAAATTGACTTGACTTAAACAGATGTAACACACTGGCCAAGTATTTTGGAGCATTAACAAAGATACAAAGGAAACTATAGGCAGCGTTATTAAACATTGGTATAAAGGTGTTAGTTATTTTGTTTTTGTTTGTTTGTTCTTTTTTTTTTTATCAATTATTACGTGGTCCAACTGTCCGGTTAGTCAAGTTGAGATAACAAAGATTGATGGACTGAGTTCATATCACCTCTGATAAACACTCTGATAAAGAACAGAGTATTTTTAATGTGATCATGACAGGAATCACCTTGTTTCAATAATGTATCACTGCATTCTTGTGGTCCTGCCTTACCCGCACTTGTGTTGTGAATTTTCTGGTTTCTTGGGTTGTTTTTTTTTTTTGGGACCCCAATCCTGAAGTGGTTTCATTTCACTGTGTCCTGTGTGTACAGCTGAAATGACAATAAATGCGTAGCTGACTTGACTTCTGAACTAATGTGATTACTGCCTCTTTTTGTACTAACCTTTTTATACTGATTAACTTATGATGTTATATCTACAGTCATACTTGAGCCTGTTTACTTTCTGCTTAGCCTAACAATAAGATGTTTATGCCAAAAACCTCAATCAAATCATAGTAAAATGATCTTAGAATTATACCCATATATCTTCCCTAGCAGTGTGAGCAGAGCAGATTTGCTCTTATGCACCAGATTTATTAATGAATCATGTTACAATTGTAGGCAGTAAGTGGGGTGCACTTACTCAGGGGGAGAATGGTTCGTGGAGGGCAGTGTTGTTACCATACTGATCCCCAGCAATGTTACATGTGTTGCCATTTGAAATCAATAGCAAAAAGTAAAAAGTAAATATTCCTCATTAGATTGAGAAGATTCAGAGAAATTCTAATTCTGAGAGACAATTAGACAAATGTATTTGAGTCAAAAGTCAGTTTAAACGTATCCATCTGTTACACAGCTATCACTCAGTGAGTGCTGTTGCGAAACAGGTAAAAAGAAAAATGATTTTTTTATTATGAAAAACCCAACACCGTGCAGAAAGATTTCTTTTCTTTTCTCTTTTTTTTCCACAGCAGCCCGATGCAGGCAGTTTATGGATTGAAGACCAAAGAAAAGTACGGGTTATTTCACCGCTCTTGTATTTGAGTAAGGCACTTTTGCTTGATATTTTCTCCACCTCCTTCAGACATTTTCTGCAGATGTACAGCTGTGTTCAAAGTGACAACAGTTGTTTGAACAGCGTAAAATGTTTCTACAAAATTGAAAACTGTCAATTTTCCTCATTCCTTTCTTTCGGAGTGAGGGGGACGTGTAGAACTGGCAGTCACAGCGACTCTGATCCAGTCCTGCGGGAATTCTGATGAATTTTGCATGGTCTAACCGTTGAGAAAAAGCTATTAGAGAATTTGAAAAGGGGAGAGCGAATGGTGTATGTGTGTGTGTGTGTGTCTGAGAGAGAGAGAGAGAGAGAGAGAGCTACAGCCATAAAAAGGCTTTCTGGGGGCTTTTAATAACAGGTATATGTCAGATGTGACTGAAGATGGCTTCATTTCTCAGGAGTTTTTTTCATGTCAGTACACCAGGGAAGTGCAATAGAAAGCTATTTTAGTGTGTGTGTGTGTGTGTGTGTCTGAATGTGTGTGTGTGTATGTGTGGGAGAGAGAGAGTGTCTGTGTACATGTGTGTATGGGTGGGTGGGTG
>JBBPCY010000109.1:8398592-8410262 GCA_037974405.1 Brachyalestes nurse
CACACGTACGCACAACCAACACACACACACACACACACAGAACCAACACACACACGCGCAAATAACACACACACACACACACACACACACACACATACAACCAACACACACACGCACGACCAACACACACACACAATCCAGAAACACACACTCACTGTTTGGCACTGTAAAATAAATCTTGTCATCAACTAGTGTGGCACCTGACAACCGCAGGTTTAGAGGAGTGGGGGGGCGAACGAGGTTGAGAACGACTGACAAAAGAGACTGTACTGTATCTGTCACACTGGGTACTTTTAGTACACCATTATGTTGTACCAGTCATACAAAATATGCTTGAACATGCTGAGAAAGTATTATTTCTGCCATTTTTTCTCTCTCTTCTGCTGCTTCTTTTCATGGTTTGAGACTAAGCGTTCTTTTTTCCCACAGCTGGGACAAAACCGTTTCCTTTAATTGGTCGTGCGGTCTTCTACACGGCCAATTAAAGATAGCAGGCTGGTCTAGGCACAACACACACACACACACACACACACAGTTCCATTCACTTACATACAGTTATACTTCCTCTCACACACTCCCTGACCCTCTGAACCCAGCGTTTGGTCATGAGATTTATAACTACAGTTGACAGACAGAAACCCAGCTGCTTCCTCATCGATAATAACATTGAAAGTCATAATTGAGAGGGTCCAAAGAATCAAGAATCACTCTGGCAGGAGCACGATTCAAGATTCTTTATATTTCACATACACAGTTATACAAGAATAGTGTGTAGCGAAATTAGTCCCTGAAACATCCATGAGTCTGTGCAATGTAGAAACAAGTAAAGAAATTAAAGGTTAAAACTAAGTAATAAAAATATGTAGGAAACATAATTTAAATAAATGAAGTATCGAGAAATAACGTGAATGAAGCAGCCAGAAGAAACAACCTAAGGTCATCATGGATTATGGAACGGTTCATTCGGTGCAGTCTGATTGGCTGAGAAGCGTTCTACCGTTGTTTTTATTTGTGAGAACAGTAAAGTCCGCTGAGTATCGTCTCACTTTCCATTGCAGCTCATTTTCATCCTTCATCTTATCATCCAGAACAAAACTAAGCCCTTAGAAATCTTTAATAAGATCAACTGAACTCTGCATTCCATCTGGTCAGATGCTGAAGAAGAGTGTGGCAGCAGCCCTGCATCACATTCCCAACTTATCACAATACAGTCTTGTGTACATAGTCTCTTGTAGTCTCTTGTAATGTTTATTTGAATATATTTGCTATAATCAATATATTCTTTATATCATATTTGTATGTTCTAGCTTTTAATTGTCTCTACTTTATTGTATAACTGTGTACGTGACAAATAAAGGATCTTAAACCTTGAATGTCTCTTGAATCTGTGGTCTTCGATTTGTGTATCGTATTTGGACTCTAACTCGGCCATCAGTTTCAACAAATTCACTCATTAACAATGAGCAACACATGCTAATCGTTGCTAATTTTTAGTCAAATAATACGTAATTAAGTGGATTTTTTCTTTTAAAAGAAAGTAAACCTCCAACCTTAAACTGATTAAGATAATTGAAATTCTAATAGTTAAAATAAAGTTTAATGTAACTGTCTTACAAAAAAATGTGGTGTTCCCATATTTTTGGACCCATCTTCTGTCTTTTCAATCAAGTGCCTGAAAGAGAAACCAGAAAAAGGTCACCTTAATATCCCTGTGGTGCCTCCTAAGATCAGACAGAAAAACAAAGGAGATCCTTTCTTAGGTCTTATGTCTCCTGACCTCAATAATCTCACGTATGTCGCTCTGGCTTTACTAGACATCGTAATAAAGTCTCACATTGTGCTCAGATTTGTGTTTCTCCAGGATCAGGAGCCTTGAAGGCAGCCAGGTTATTTACATTTTGGCGCTGAAATCATTTTTTACGTTGTGGCCATTGTGTGTTCTACAAAGGCTTCATACATGGCTCAGCCAATCAGATTTAAGATCCAGAATAATATGTTTCATATTGTATAAACTCCACTGAACTTCATCCAACATCTTCAGCTCGTTAACTTGCTGGACCTCGGACCACACACACACACACACACTCGCAGTGTGCTGACAGATGTAGCTTGGGGTGAGGCCCTCCGCTGTTTCCTGTTGATAGCACATCACAGCTGGGGGTCAGAGGTCATGTGTGTGCCTCTAGATGCCGATCGCTGACCCCATAAATATCAAGACCTGAAATTCCTTCACGCTTTCAACACGAGTGTGTTCAGGGGTCACAGAGCTACAGTGTGTTTAACAGCACCTTCTTTATCCTGACAACACACCTGAGGGCACCAGCTTACTGTATACAAACTCACACACACACACACACACACACACGCTCACACACACGCGCACACACCGACACGCACACACACCGACACGCACACACACACACACACACACACGCACTCACTCACTCACACAGACACACATACATTCACACACATACACACACACACACACACACACACACACACGCACATACACACACATACACACACACACACACACACCCACACGCACGTACACACACATACATACATACACTCTCACACACACACACACACACACACACACACTCATACATACACACTCACACACACACTCACTCACTCACTCACTCACACAGACACACACACGCACACATACACATACACATTGTTGTCAGTATGAAGTTTCTATTCGTAGATAGTCTTGGGATTTGTCCTGAAATATGAGGAAGTGAAATGCCTTTAGAGTATTTCATTAGAGTTTTAATTTGTCTTATACTATGTTTTATATCATTCTTGTTTTCATTTACAGCTACATTTACATTTACGCCATTCAGCTGACGCTCTTATCCAGAGCGACGTACATCAGTGCTCAAGTCCACATCTGTTCCTCAAACCTGTAAAGCTAAACTTAAATCAGTGTCCGCTATTCAACCAAGTTACTGCACGCTCGGTACACCTAAACAACACCTGTCAAAGAAAGGTCAGAAGTTAAGACAAAATTAAGGAAGGGAAGGGGATAAGAGGGTTTTTTTTTTTAGAAATAAGCAAAGAGAAATGAGAGGCATGGTTAGTCACCAAGGTGCTCCTTGCAGAGGTGGGTCTTCAGACGATGCTTGAAGACAGTGAAGGACTCTGCAGGTCTGATCAGAAGAGGGAGTTCGTTCCACCACTGGGGGGGCCGAGACTGAGAAGAGTCTTGACGCATGTCTTCCTCTTCTTCTGAGCAGCGGAGGCTCAAGACGAGCCATGCTTGAAGCCCTGAGAGGACAAGAAGTGACACGTTGTTTGATCAGTGCTGTTATGTTTTGGGGGTGCAAGTCCATTCTTGGCCTTGAAAGCAAGTGTTAAGGACTTGAACTTAACACGAGCAGCCACAGGGAGCCAGTGAAGGCTCTTTAGTAAAGGTGTGGTGTGAGTGAATGTTGAAGACTAACCTTACAGTTGCATTTTGAATCAGCTGAAGTGGTTTAGTTACCTTCTGTGGAAGTCCAGCCAGTAGGGAGTTGCAGTAGTCCAGTTTGAGATGACCAGAGACTGCACGAGAATCTGTGTGGCTTTTGTGGTGAGGAAGGGTCGGATTCTTCTGATGTTGTAGAGAAGGTATCTGCATGTTCTGGAGATCTGGTCAACCTGTTGCGAGAAAGACAGATCTTCATCTAGTGTAACACCAAGATTTCTTACCTTTGTAGAAGGGACGATCACCGAGTTCCCAACAGAAACGGTGAGATTGTGGCTTGGTGAGGGACTTCCTTTGATGAAGAGGAGCTCATTCTTTCTGGGGTTCAGCTTGAGGTGGTAGGCCGCCATCCAAGAGATGTTGGCCAGACAGTCTGAGATGGAATCTATCTATAATCTATTCTTTCACCAAAAGATTGAGGCCCTTTTGTACCTTTCCTTGATTCCCTTTGTTTGGGCACAAACTGTGTAGTCCACACCTTCACTATACTTGAATGTGACGGCTGTATTAGCTGTCCAAAAATATGCAGCAAGGATAATAAAACGTTATTAGAGAGTATAATAAGGCTACCTGATTTTTGATATACAACTATATACATTTTATAAGAATTATATAGGAGATGTGTAGAGAGCCCACAGAGACATTTATGGAACACCCCAACTTTCTACTCTGCTCTGTACAGATACAGTATCTGTCCTACACTTGCTTTGCCAGGACAAATATAGGTGTAATTTATTGGCCTCCAAGGAGAGTAAAACGAAGGTTAGGCAAGAGCTGCTTTAATTGCACTGTCAAGAGTAGTAACACTGCAGCACTGAGTAGACAGAAGTCCTAAGGAAGGTGATTCTCTCTCTCGCTCTCTCTCTCTCTTGCGCGCTCTCTTTCATTTCCTATAGTGCCCTCTCCTCTCTCTTTCCTCTGTGTCTGGTCTCTAACTTTTTCCCATCCCTGCACCCTGCCCTACTCCTTTTGTTGTTCTTTTTCCCCACTTGTTCTCTCTGTAGCCTCTCTCTGGGCTCTGGATGATTTGATACCTTGTCAAGGTTCCCTTTCTTCATAATGCCAGTGTGTTACCTTTCTGCAGGAGAGGCTCTGCTCATTTCCAAAAAGTCAATAGCTCCAGCCTCCTCTGCTGCCACCCTGTCCTTGCAGTCCTCTGACATGAGCAAGTGAAGCTGCTACTGTAGAGATCAATTAGACCAGCACTGTCACTGCACAAGCCCACCGGATTGTTCTTTTTTTTTTCCTTTTCCTTTTTATTTTTTGTCTGATGACATTTATGTACCCTTGACTGCAGGCTTCCATTTGCAATCCTGCACAATTCTGAAAAGTCACTTTATCATGATAATGTTTGTATCATGATGCCTTTTACACACACAGAAAAAAAACCATATGACACATTCACAAGAAGAAAGCTCAGAATGCGATCAATATGGTCTCTGCTTTGATCAATACTTCAATTACAGTCCGCAGGGTTCTGGCTAGCAGCATCTGCGCCTGTCTCTTTAGACACAGCAGTGTGTGTGATCGGCCTGACCTACGTTTGGAGAGTGAAGTGTGCGGGCTCTGATCCAGAAGCTTGTGTCATCTGTAGGAGAGTGTAACATCTATTGCATTTGAGCGTTCAAACTCCAATGTACTTTGTCAGCAGAGTTTAGAAGTTAACGTGTGAACTACAACAGAACCAAACACTCATTTATGTGTGTTTGCCATGTTGAAACACTAACAGCAACATAGATGCATCAAAAATATCTAAGGGGCGACCTTTTTTTTCTAATTGACCCATGAAGCACAGCAAATGTTTTTGGTTAAAAAATAATTGTCCTAATCAGCCTCAGATAGAAACAAGCTTTTAGTAATTTGTGGCACACAAAGGCACACAAAGCAAGCACAAATCTCTGGTCAAGTTAAATTATCAAATTGATCAGGCATTTTCACACGTTTCATGATGCTGTCTTCTCTTATGCTGTCACATTTCAAGGATTTTGATTTATACTACGAAAATCCATTCAGAAAAATTAGAAAACAATTTCATTCCTTAATTTTCAGTAACCGCTAAATCTGTACTAGGGTCGTGGGTGCCTGAAGCCAACAGGCGCAAGGCAGGGAGTCAACCCAGGGTGCCAGCCCACCACCTAGCCCGCACACACACACACCATTCACTCACACACACACCTATGGTCAATTTAGAGTCCCCAGTTCACCTGACGCGCATGTCTTTGGACTGTGGGTGAAACCAGAGACCCCGGAGGAAACTCACGCCACCACGAGTAGAAATGCAAACTCCACACACGCGCGGCCAGGACCCAAATTCAAACCCCCAACCCTGGAGGTGTGAGCCAATACTGCTACCCACTGCACCAATATGGGGCCCTAAGCAAACAATTTATATTTATAAATGAGTTAAAATAGCTTTCATCCAAAATAGCACTTATTTTTATTACACTATAATGACACAGATTCTATTACTCTCACACAAATATTTTGGTAGGCTTATATTGTTGTAATCTGAGACTCAATTTAGTATGAAGTTTAAAATTTTTAGTGTTTTCTTACTAATTTTAAGATATTTCAGTTGAGGTGAAGAACTGCACCGCAAAGCAAAACAAACGAAACTTTAGTATATATTTATCTATATATCTAGATAAGGTTGCTTATTTAGCTTTTTTCAAGAAATGGTGATTACTCCATTAGCAGATTTGTAGTTTAATATAAGCATTTCCATCTTGTTCTGATAATTCTGATCAGTGCCCTACATATCTCTGCACACAACAACAGTTACCTTTTGCCTTCATTTGAGATGAGAGAATTTTTGGGCCAGTTTTCTCCTGAAGAGAAAAACAGGTGCAGCTAAATCTTCCTGTTGAATGTGGGACTCTCTAATTGGAGGGTAATCTGGCCTGAAGGTGTTGAACTTCCAGCAGGACAGAAATTAACTGGGGAGGAAATAAAGCAGAGAAAGCAGATGGTCATCTCCAGAGGTAGGACAAAAAGTAATCCGGATATTTCAGTAGATATGGATATGTGCGTGTGTGTGTGAGAGACAGAGAGCGAGAGCGAGAGAGTAGTGTGTGTATATGTGCATGTTATGTATATGGATGTGTTCTCTGCTTTTTTATGGTTTGACCTTCAGAATGATCTCTCTGAGGCTTTATTCCTCTCACGCGCTTCATCTTTAAAAGCTGTGTTTACTACAGAAGAAGCGCATTATAAAGGTGGATGATCAGCAGAATCTAAAGGCCACTCTGACCCTGCTGATACTCAGGATGATGCGGTTTGGAGATGAGAAGAGAGGACCCTAGAGAACCTGGAAGAGAAACAAAAGGAAAGCATGGAGATTTGGAAAACACTTTGCTTCTGGAAAGTAACCTTGCAGAAGCAGCAGTTTGCCAATAAATGACCATTAACTATGCAACAGGCAGTCCACTTTTTTTGCAAGCCAGGGAATTTTCATTCATTCAACTAAAAATAACTTATGTATCCTGCACATTTAGGTTATTTCTGGTATTATTTTATTCATTTACTCATTACTAAGACTAAGAATACTAAGACACAATAGACCATTCTGGGTCTAAGGCACCACTGATCCTAGAGAATTTCAGGCACCACTGATCTGACTCATTCTGAGGATTGCATTGAATCTGAGAAGTCCATTACACCTACTGAGTCTGAGGAACCATTGATTATACTGTATCTGAGAAGTCATCCGCCTTACTAAATCAGATGGGCCAAACGCATATGATGTGTAAGACGTACTCATTTACACATGTATCCCCAAAAATATACTTTATTTATTAAGAAGTGATTTAATTTCACACTGAATTACGTTTACATTTACGGGGTTTAGCAGACGCTTTTATCCAGAGAGACTTACATTCCTTAACTACAGAGAGCAGTCTCCCTGGAGCAACTTGGGGTTAAGAGTCTTGCTCAGGAACCCAGTGGTGGTATGCTGAAGGTAGGATTCGAACCCATGACCTCTTGGCCCAGAGGTCCTACTCACTAGGCCACCGCCATCGCACCAAATTGAACCATTCAGGTCAAGTTCTGCAAACGGTGGCAATCTGAGTTCAGATTTAACAAACTGTATGTTTTCTTAGGGTGGTAGTAGCCTAGAGTGTATAACAGTTGCCTGAGAACCCGATGACCACAAAGTCACACGATCAAATTTCTGTCTACCATTTTGTCCTTGAGCAAGACACTTAACCCACAATTGCTCCAGGGGGACTGTCCTTGTAACTAATGATTTTAAATCACTCTGGATAAGAGCGTCAGCCAAATGCCCCCTTTACCTTCTCTTGATATTAGCATATTTAACATGTAACTGCAATGAAACCAGAATGCTATGGAGTCTTTCAATAGCGCTACCAAGCCTGAGGAACCAATGAATTTACTAAATCTGGAGGTCCACTAAAACTACTGAGACTGAATAACCACTAGCCTTATGGAGTGTGAGAAACCATGTATCCAACTGAGTTTAGGGAGCCACTGATTGTAGTCAGGGGCACAGGAAGCCCTTTTAATGTGGTGGGACGCATCTGTCTACATCTGGTGGGGGGTGGGGCAGGCATTGGTGGTGTTGTGGTGCTTGTTTGCATGCGTGCAAAGTCTCCACCGTTGTCAGGGGGTAAGCGGAGGGGGTTGTGGGGGGTGTTGGTGTTGCGCACGTGCAAAGTCTTGGTAGTTGTGGGGGGGGCGGGGGGTGATGGGGGATGGTGGTTGCATGCGAGTCTCGGACGTTGTCCGGGAAACAAAAAGTGGGGGGGGAAAACGAACGATTTTGAAAACTGAGTTTAGGGAGCCATTGATTGTAGTCAGCTGGACGCGTTTTTAATCTCCAAGCCAGTATTCCTGCTATGATGGTTCCGGGCACCCACGACTGTAGTGAATTTGAGAAGCCACTGACGCTACTGAATCTGAGGCACAACTAACTCTATACAGTCTAAAGAACAGTTTCACTCTACTGATGAACATGTGAAACATCTTTGACTGTACTGAGTCTGAGGCACCATTGACCCTACTGAGAAGTAACCACTGAGTCTGAGGCATGACTGCGCTTGATTTTAAGAACCCACTGATTGCAATAAGTCTGGTAAGCCAGTATTCTGACTACTGACCCAACTGACACGAGGCATCATCAACCCTTCTGAGTCTGATGAGCTTCTGAGTCTTTCTGATCCTGGTGAAATATTGATTTTATCAAATTTGAGAAGACACTCAGTTTACTGACTTGAAGAATTGTCCTTTTTACTAAGACCAAGAAAACATGGAACCTGTCTGAGAGACAAAGTGATATTCTGGGTCTAAGGCACCATTGATCCTACTCATTCAGAGGAGCCATTGATTGAACTGAATCTGAGAAGCCCATTAAACCTACTGAGTCTGAGGAACCATTGATTATAATTTATCTGAGAAGCCATCCACTTTACTGCTTTAGACGGGCCAAACACATTTGATGTGTAAGGCGTAATCATTTACACTTGTGTTTTAAAAAAATGCACAACTAAATCACATTCAGTTCTCTTACTCTGTGTGATAACTGTTCTCTTCTTCAGCCTAAGCAGGTGAATCAGAGCTCTCAGTCTAAACCTTGATCACACAGAAACACGAGGAGACGCAGCTGAGGGAATACACGCACTGAAGAATCTTCACACACCTGACAATCAGCACTCTGCACAGAGATATGAAACAGCTGCTAACACTCACTCACTCACTCACTCACACACACACACACACACACGCATGCAAACACAAAAAGCAAAGTGCCTATGCCACTTTGCTTAACACTATATGTTAGTGCATTAGGGAGTTCACCTTAAGATCAGTAGGTCATGGGTTCAAATCCCTGGACTGCTAGTGACACCACTGAGGTATCCTCGAGCAAGATATCGTCCCCACACACTGCTCGCCAGGCACCCCTCATTGGTGGCAGCCCCCTGCTTCACTTAGTGAATGGATTAAATACAGAGAAAGAATTTCAAACTGTTCATACTGTGTGCTATGGTGTGTTCATGCATGACTATAAGGGGCCACATTACTTTCATTGGTAAAACTGTAGTATAACATACTATTATCTAAAAATGAATAGAAGTACGCACCCAAGTTAGGCTTAACTGTTTATAACTATGCAATGCACTTTGACCATTTTTATACAGTCATACAGATTACTTAAGGTTACTTAACAATTTAATACAACTTGAGCTAAGTGTGTTGATGTAGGCAACAGACACAAGAGATGCTAAACGTGTCTTGACTGGCTAAATATTGGGTAAGTTGTGAATAGGGTGTTTATTAATTTATTTCATTAATTATTAATATAACTATTGATAAAAAAACATGCTTTAAAGACAGTGTTGCCTAGAAAAAATGCAATGATGCAAAGTCTGTCTGGGGTTACATTTAGGTTAGGCTTAAACATGCTCTTTAACTATCAACAGTCAATTACCCACAGTTTGGTGCAGCTGCGTATTTTAAATGTATTCGTATTTACACAGCAAGTTTCTAAATGCATACTGCAATGTGCTACTCACTTAGCCATAGTCAAGCACACACACACATACTGCACATACACACAGTGATCCTAGTATGAATCTTCTGTATCACACATTGGCATGTCTACTATTAACTTTTAGAATTCTTGTGTTTTACTGTCATCCCCTTGAGGTCCATTTATAACATCTCTGCATTTTTATGCACCAAAACCATCTTAAAGCTTCTGCTTATATCTTAAAATTAAATCCTTGTGTCTGTTACTGCACCTTTAAGAGATATTTAAATGAGCTGTATTCTGATTGGCTGCCCTATATTGCACTTCATTCAAAAAGCTTCCAGGCTGAAATACTTCGGCTTAAATGGGCAGTGCTAAACTGCTGCAGGCTGGATACATGTACACGTAAAAGCATTTCTCTTTTACTAAAACTCTCTTTAAAAAAAACATCATATGGGTCCTTTAAAGCATAGCATGTCAGCTGCATTTAGTAATTCAATTCACATTCAGTTTAAAAATATAATGTTTGGAGTCCTCGTTCTAAAGGATAAAATACATATGACACATTCGTTACACACAGACCTCAGACTTCTTCATTCAGTGACACACTACACTACAAAACCAAACCTCTTAATTTAACCCTTTAAAATGACCTTAATTTTGACCTTAATTTCCCATAGAGGAAAGTGCACAGAATCAGACCGATTAAGGGGTAAAACTACTGAATTTTCCCCTTACTTTTTCAAATTTATCCCTTAAATAATACAACCTTCTGAATTAAAACCTTACATTTAAGATAAAGGGGTTTCACACTCATGGATTGGTTCACAAATCAACTTAATTTGAATTATGGAGTTTGGTGTATTTACAGGGGTATATTAAGGTAGGGGTAAGCACATTTTAAGTAAATTGTGTAGAGAATGTGTAGAGCTACAACATATTCAGGGCTTCCAAAAATGAGTGCAATAGGCTGGCACCATCAGGATCCTCAACATCAGCTGCTTTCTCATCGGCTCTCATTGGGGTAAAAATGCCATTTGGTCCAAAGTGGATTGGAGAAGCTTCATTTGGGCTTTGTGTTAAGGGAGGAACACCTGATCTCGTTAAAGCTGCAGCAGTGTGTGTGTGTGTGTGTGTGCTTGGTGTGTTTGTGCAGAAGGGAACAGACGCTCAGATGGAACAGAGGGTTGTTTCTCTGTCCAGGTGGATGGGGGGGTTAGCTCTCTCAGGTACACCCCCTCATTCACACACACTTTTAATTGTGTTTTTCACTGCTTCACTGCAATAACACAGCTTTGTCCAGGTGTGGCATTAAAGGGCCCATCATGCAAAGCTGAATTTCGCTTACTTTTCTGACACCAATTCCTGCAAACCCTGAATGTGTTAGAAGGCGTTACTGCAATGTGTTTTTGTAATTGTGTATGTGTTTGTATGTACTAGCTTTATATTTTGTTACTGTAGAGATAAAATCTCATATCTCTAAAGTGGTAGAAGTAAAGCACATTGTTTTGGTCTGTTCATCATTAATTTTTTAAACACACCGTCATTTTCTGTGACCGCTTAGTCCTCACTAAGGTCACGGGCAGTGTTGTGCCTGAACGCGTTCAATAAACGGCTGAACTGAACGAGTTTACAAATTATGAACGTAACCGTGAGTGACGTTCACTCTCGCGAGACTGAACGCAGTTCACGCTGTACGTTCGCA
>JBBPCY010000109.1:8417655-8432803 GCA_037974405.1 Brachyalestes nurse
AGCGTGCCTCCTGTTTTTGTTTTGATTTTGTTCACTGCTTGAAATAAAGCATCACCTTTCGAAATGGATCAGGATCTTGCCTGTCTCTGTGCTTCCTACACGAACACGCCGCGGCAGTTCGTGACAGTAAGTTTACACACACTTCCAACTTTATGTCACACTCCTCTGTTTTCTATTTACTGGTCTGTCTAAGATACACATCCCACTCACATTATTGTTACAGTGCTATATTGTCCAGTTTCTGTCATCCCTTGCACTTTGTTCAATGCTGCTAACTGCCTCCTGTACAATAATAATACTTATGGTGCAATATTCATAATTCCAGAAGTTTTACATAGTGTCCACACTAGTTGGCTATTTATTGTTTGACTATTGCCTACTTTCTGTTGTAAACTTGCACACTGTTGACCATTGTTGATGTTGTATGTTGTTATATGTCACACCTTGGTCCATCAGGAAACGTCTCACACAGCTACTGATGTACACAGTTGCCGATGACAATAAAGTAAACCTTGAACCTTGGGATAATAAGCCTGCCACTAGCATTATGCTTGTTAACTAATGCAACAGACCTATCAGTATTTTCCTCCAAGCATGTTAACAGGTCTTATGGTGTTGCATTATTGGCAGTTTGAAGAGATGCAATGCTGTCTCATGTGATACTGAGGAGACACATGCTGTGTTGGTGTCAGAGCTAGCGGGAGAAATAGCAATGACTAAAAATTGCAGACAAAATGAATTTAAAAAGATGATTATCACCATTTCACAGAAGAATATTAATAACCCAATACTTTTGTCCCACCTCTCTATCTTTGCTTTGATATCAGCTCTTCACAAAACTGTCAAAATCATCCTGGCAGTGGCTTTGTTTCTCGGCCTTGGATCTTTCTTTTTCTTTTTTCACCACAGTCTTCTGTATTGAACATCATTCTTTACTCCAAGTAATCTCTAACTGAAAGATGTTAACTTTTATGTACTAAACATTTTGAGAACATTGACTTGCTCATATGACACAACCACTTGCTCATATGACACAAACACACGCACACACCAACACACACATACATTTTTTTTTGTATGTGTGTGTGTGTGTGTGTTTGAATCAATATGGAGTGATTGGCTCCTGAGGCTGAACTCTGTCATTTCATCTTTTCTGTAGTTCACCTCATCTTTCTCTCCAAATGATCTAATTCATCTTTTTTCCCAAAATAATATTGTCAATAAATTCTTTGAGCCTGCAGAATGCATTCTCTATATAAGAGCAAAATGTGTTATCGTTCATAAAAGGATGCTTTTGCTTAACTTTCCATACAAATCTTATCATGTTGTATTTCAGTGATCACCAATATAAATTTGTTAGTCCAGCATGCAATGCCAATAACTAAATTTTCTGCTGGAGTACTTTTAAAAAGGTTTTTTTTGCATGTATTCTGGATATGGAAGGGGTATACTCTGGTCTGCACAGAGTTTACAAGTAATCGGACAATTTTATATGGAGTACAAGATGAAAGTGTTTTATTCATTTGAAAGATTATGTGAATAATCATTAACTGTGCCTAATAAAAAATCTTTTGGAAGCTCTGAAGGTCTGCCAAGAGCAGTTTTGGACTTTGTGAAGATTTTCTAGGATCATGGTGATGCCTTACACTTTACATTAACAGAGCAAATGCCACACCATGCTAACAACCTTAAAAGTCCTATATTAAAGAAAAATTATTTGAAATATGAGACTGATACAGTATGTAAACACTGTAAAACTCTCACTCCTCAGTTCACACCGGTTCCGCTTTTTCTCTGCATTTCCATTCATCACTCTCGCTGGCAATTAACCTTGTGCTGTAGTTCAGCTCATGCTAATGCAAGGTGGTGGCTTTAGGATACCTGCGTGTTACAGATAAACCCACACTAATGCAGCCGGGTGGACACAGGTGTGAGTAGCGGCAGGTAAACTGCACTAAAGCTTTCATCCACACACACACACACACACATATACACACACACACATCATATTACTGGAAGGCATTAGTCCAAAAACCCGTCCCACTTAATCACTCCAGCTCCTGCCAAAAACATCAACGCACACAATAATAACACTCCGATTTTCGGCCTTTTTTTTTTTAAAATTCAATTATGAAAAGAAAACGGTGCGTCATCATAATTGCAGTGCTGAAATGAAATTAGATGCAAATTAGCCCTGGTGTGCAATTGTGGGTTTTTTGTGTTATGGAATAATGGTGTAAATGTTGATAAGGATGAGACGTGAAATAAATCCTTTCCAGTGGAGCTCAGAATGGGTGGTTCTGGTAGGAACACAAAGGGAAAGGCACACACACACATGCACACACCCACACGCACATGCACACACACACAAACATAAGAATCTGTTGGGGTGAGGACATACAAAAAGGTCTAATAATGAGAAATAAATTACACTCTCCTACCTTACAAAATGTAACTCCTACATTCAGCACTGGAACGACTGCAAACATGTTCCTTCTTCTAAAGGATTATGTTATGAAATCACAAACTGATCTTACAAACAGGCTTTTATTAGAGATATGGCACTTTTGAATCTTGCAAAATGATACAAACTACTAATAAATAGTGCTTAAACCTTGAATTGAATGATTTCTCCTGATGTGAATGTTTAATAAACTTGGAGTATTTTTATTTGTGTACTTGCTGATACTGAGTACCGATACCGATATTTCTTAGAATGAAGGGGTGACTGGGAATTTCATATCGTGGTTCTAGCCCACCAAGATGGTGAAATCCAGCATTATCAACCACCGAAAGTGGCTGGTCATCGAGCGCAATGAAGTGAGTAAGAACCTCTGTTATTTTTTGGCCTGTGAGTTGTCTTTTGACATTTTCTCTCGCTTTTGCAAGATGTGCGTTAAGGTTGGTTGCTGCGGTTTTGCACTAGCAGTAGCAAACTCTGATGTGTCTTCAAATGTTTAATCAAATTGTTAAACGATGTACTTTCCTTTCCGCCCTTCGATACCATAGTAGTACAGATCTTACAGTCTGCCTTACTCCTGTTGTTGTCTTTTATCTTAAAATATTTCCAAATCGCTGACATTGCTTACTCTTCCTATTGAAAAAAATCTACTGGTCCATGGCCCTGATACTTTCTCACTAGCTCAAGGGAGGGTAACTCCGGTCCTAGAGGGCTGTGGTCCAGCACATTTTGGTAATTTCCTTCCTCAGAAACACCTGATTCACCTCACCAGTTAATTGTCAGGTTTAGTGAATGTGTTTGAGAAGAACTACCATCAAACTGTGCTGGACACCAACCCTCTAGGACCAGAGTTGCCCCCACCCTGCACTAGCCCATGAAGAGAATATCTGAGGCCAAGTTTCCGGCTTGTTGTCTCCCTCTAGACATTGAAGTCAGGTAGAACAACAAATCACATCCACCCAGTGTGATCAGTTTGATGTTGTGAAATAGGATATTGTTTAGTGGTATTGGTGCATGGTATCGGCAATTCACTTACGAATATGATAATGAGTATTTTAACAAAGTAGTGGCCCAATACCTAATACTGGTATCGGTATCAGTGCAACCCAGTGTTTTTAACACTGAAGAGTCATTGCGCAAGCAATAAGTCCACTATGCCGTCATTCATGACAGCTAGTAAAATCCATAGCCAGTGAACAATGCTTCAAATAGAAGGAAAGTAATATGCTCAATCAGTTAAAGACCATAAATATGAACTCAAACTGGTTTCAGTATTATAATGCACAGTTATTGAACTGTTACTTCATAGACCATTTTCTAAATAAACTGTATTTATTGCATTTAACTGTGTTTATCAAGTAAGACCACCATCTCTAATCATTGAGAAATACAGAGGAAATTAAAATAAGTGTCACGTCCGTGCAACCTCCATCACGCCCTCATCGGAGTCCGTCACCAGAATTCTGACCTGGGGATTCCCCTCGCGCCCCCTGTCTCCACGTGCTGGTTTGTTTGTGTTTGGAAGTGGCGCATAGCAACACATCTGCAGCGACTGTGAAGAACCGCGAGTTGATTTGCGTTTCCTAGGCACCAGCATAATGGTTTCAGCTGTGTCTCATCTCCCTTGTGTTTAGCCTATGAGGGTGACGTCCTGTGGCTGGATTCCCTCTTTTGTGGCTGCCACATGTAACAGAGCTCTCGTTCCTGAAGTTTCGAGTTTCAAGACTAAAGGTCTAAGGTCTAAGGTGGTACCACTCACAGATATTTTAAAGGGCAAGCCTAAGAAAATCCTTTCAGAAAATTAAGACTGTTTACCACAGCCCCCATATTAAAACCGCCGGACCTGGCCAAACCCTTTGTGGTCGAGGTGGACCCTTCAGAGGTCGGCCTAGAAGAGGTGCTTTCCCAGAGACTGTGCCTTCTTCTCTAGGAAGCTGTCTGATGCAGAGCAGAACAGCGACATTGGGAATAGTACGACATACACAATGACATAGTAGTGCTTCACCGTGTACACAGACCACAGCAACAGGCACACTAGGCTTTGTTTTTCACCCGGTTCCAGTTTCAGATCACCTACCGTCAAGGGTCCAAGAATGGGAAAGCGGGTGCAATAAGAGACAATTTCTGGTTATTGCTTTTGTTATTTGTGAGGGTGTGTTTGTGTAAAATGTGCATGTCACTATTGTTTTATACACTGTTGACCACACTTGTCATTTGACCACAAAATTCCAAATAAAAAATTGTTTGGAGAAAATTGCTAAATAATACACAAATAATTTATTACACCTTGGAAATACAACACTCTTGCATTATTGCAACAATTAAAATAGTAATGTTAAGAGCATAGTGTGTGCATGTGTGAGCTCTGTTTCATCCCATCAGAAACAGAATCAGGAGTGAATCTGCTGGAATACAGCACACAGAATGGCTACTATACAAACACTACTACACTTACAACACATATTCTTTATTTTCTACACAGCTCATATTGTAATAGTTCATGAAAGAATAGCAACTGTGCATTTTACACACACACACACACTGCTGCAAACTGTACAAACAGTGAACAGAAAAAAAAGAAAAGTGGTCTCATTTTTTTCCATGGATGCATGTCTTTTAGGATACAGTACACTCAAACATGTTAATAGTGTTGATGAAGGATGTTAAAAGCCTGTTAGCAATGCACAAAAATGCTAATTGGACCTCACCTGTTGCTCAAACTAGCCTTGAACAGTAGTATTATAACAAACTGGCATAATGGTATGACTTAAATGTCTGTTATTATCTTTACCATACATGTTCGACAATATTTCAATATTATCCAAATGAGAAATGTTACATACTGTATATCAAAGACGATCTTTATTGGCAGCGCAGCTTCCCTGGGAAAAAAAAACAAACACATTTTAAAAAATGTATTTAATTATCTATCTATTTATTTATTTATTTATTTATTTATTTATTACACAAATTGGAGCAGTGGAGCAGAACGTTTTAGAGCTATACAAGCTGTCACTCTTTGGGCTACATTCAATTTATTTAGAAGTAATGTTATTTATTTATTTAATTTATTTATCTAACTATTTAGCACACCCTTTATTTTTTACATGTGTATCTAGGGCATTATTTATTTGTTTATTTATTTACTTACTTATTTAGCTTGCATCCTTTCTGTTTTACAATTCAAACCCAGAGCAAGAAGTCACCACTAAATGCTCAGAAACTGCTTAGCAGGCACCCCCTGCTCCATGTTTGCATCCTGTTGATGTGAGTCCAGATTTCACTCATTAACGTTTGTCCTTTTGTTTGGCAGCTAAAATCATGAAACACTCCATTGATGAGTTGTGATGTGCTCCGGGCCAAAAGCTCGTCCGTCTCTGTCTGTCCTCATTTGGAGAGCCCAGCCGGACGGCCACCCAACCTCAGATGCCAGGGTCGTGCACGGGGTCTTGGGCCCTATGCAGTACCGGCCCTGGCACCTCCACAGGCTTGGCATGGAGTTAGCGGTGCCAGCCGTTCAGTATCTCCATCATCACCACCATGGCCATGTCCACCTGTTGTCTTGGCCATGTATGGTCTGTATGAGTGATGGCAGTGCTGACAGGGTTTGGGCATGGGCACGAGCAAGACTGGCACAGAGTGGCATTCTCCAGCACTTTCCTGTCTGTTATCAGAGATCTTAGGGCTAAGATTCATGAGAAATAATAGTGTGTTTTTTACTTGCACTGATGGCTTGCACTGATGGAGCCAAATTTTAGTTGCTATACATCAAAGTATCAAAGAAGAAATTAGGTTTATTTTGACAGAGGCAAACATTGCATCTTATTTATAAAAATGATTAATTAAAGAAACATACACTGAAAGAAGAATCAAAGGTGAATCTCTGGTAGAGTGCTGAGACACTTGTGTGTGTGTAGGTTCGATCAATATTAATGATTTATAGAGTAATATAATTCAAATAAATTGCATGGCTCTATTCTAGGCTTAATAATACATGTTTAACCTATAGGCATACTGGATGAATAGTACACATATATTTTAATAATCAACCAAGGCAGATGAAGCACAAATGAGTAATTCCACACAATTACCCCAAATCCTGACATTATCCTGATAATACATTTCTGTTTTTATTCTCCGTAAACATTGCATACTGCGAGTAATACTGCCTATAGTGCACATATTACACATATTTTAATAATAACCCAAGGCAGATGAAGCACAAATGAGTAATTAAACACAAATCCTCTCATCATCCAGATAATAAATTTCTGTTTTTATTCTTCTTAAACATTTAACACTGTTTGTGTTCTGTAATGCCTCTGAGCGAGTGAAGTAAGTGATACAGATACAGATAACCTTCCTCATGTCACTACTATAATTAATTTCTTAATATTAATAAAGTATACATTATTTGAGCCTGTAATGAGTTTAGCCAAGTAAACTTTTTTTCAGCTAAATGAAAGAATGTATACACAATCCAACTAATGTTAAATTATATTCAGTTTGATTTTCTGAATATAACACATTTTCAAAGTATTTATCTTTGTCATGATAGCATGGGGTGTTCAGGTAGGTGACGCTCTTGCAGGAGGTACTCACACAGCTTTCATTTAAGCAGTTTTGTCAGTGAATGTAAACAAAGGGAATGCCAAAACACAATGATTTTTAAGCTGCACAGTGAATCACAGTCCAGAGGCCTCTTTGAAGCCTACCGATGTGTAGAGGGGACAAGCCCAGGAAACACCGGGTTCAGCTGCTTTTATTTACCTGGTCAGTGTCTTCGCTTCTGAAAAGGCACTGCCAGGCGTACTACTAGTTGACTCTCTGAAGAGGACCAACAAACAACATAGCACACTAGCCAGTTGTCATGAGGTGAAAGAACACTAGACTCCGGCTCAGGCTGGGTATATATAGGGCGAGAGAGAAATGCAGAACAGGTGCAAAAATTCCAGGTGAGTGGGAGAATCTAAACTGAGAGGGAAAGGAAGGGGAAAGGTGTGATGCCAAGTTCAGTCATCTGGAGACCTGGATGGCCAGAGGCATGTCACGCCCAACACAACCGTGACAATCTTGAACCTGGGGGAAACATTCCAGGCTAAACAATTCTGGCTTATTGAACAGTCTGTATTAGCAAAAATTCCAAAACTTTCAGATGGAGCTTTTACCACTAGGACAAGGAACCCTGCCGTACTGCGAACAAATGTTTTTCCATTACAAATAAAGCGACCCAAGCCATACCCATGCTATCATGGCCCTGCTCGATGGCAGGGCCGGAAGCAAGCCACAGCATAATGCATCATCATTACAATCATTACTTTCTGACTTGTTGAAATTTTGTCATCACAACACAGAAAGACACCTGTTGTTCTTTTTACTTTCCTCGCAAAAAAAGCAACAATGGCGATACAAACGGCACTACTATCTGCTTGGGCTGAAGATAAATTTCAGTGAGAGTTTTCTTTGACACTAACAAATCTATTGGGGGCAACTGTTGGCCTAGTGGTTAAGGAGTTGCCCCTGTGATCAGATGGTCATGGGTTTGAATCCCAGGACGGCTAGTGGCACCTCTGAGGTACACTTGAGCAAGTTACCGCCCCCACACACTGCTCCCCGGGTGCTAGATTCCTGGCTGCCCACTGCTTTACTTGGTGAATGGGTTAAATACAGAAAAAGAATTTCATGCTGTTCACTCTGTGTGCTGTGGTGTGTTTACATATGACAAACTGTTGTCAAAGTTGTGTTAGCATATACAATCAAAATATCTTGAGTAGCACAATGAAATTGAAATTGTGTGGCAAGTGAATACTTTTTATTTGTATCTGTGAAAAAAACACTAAACTAAGCTAAGATTCCTGAGCATTTAATAATAGTACTTGGTGGCAATTTGATGAATTAAATTATGAAAATACAGATGATAAAAATAGCATCTAGTTACTAAGAAATGAACTAAGTGATGAAACATTACACATTATCGTGCAAAACTCCCCTATTTCTTTTTTGCTTTAAATCACCTTGTTGGTGCCAAAATACTATTGTTTGCCCTTCAAACTGTCTCATCATTGGCATATTGCACAGATTAAATTAAAGAAATATAAGAAAATGTTTAACTGTAACAGGCTGTACTTAAAGATACAAAGCACCTAAATAAATTTGTTCCAACATTCATCATTACAATTATACTAGTTTGTGGCATAACAAACAAAGACATACCTCTGAAATTGGCCAGGTACAGGGACTGGACTGAAAATGAGAGCTACATAAAATATGCAAGAAAGTCTGGCTCTTCGGAAGTAATGCTCTAGTGACTGCAATCGTATCCTTACAGCAATGTTCCAACATATTAGAGAAAGCCTTCCCATTACAGCCTGTTAATGCAGCAAAAAGCATTGAATTCCTAAACAAAACTGTTTGGACATTTAATGAATGTGTTTCATTATAAGTGACATTTTCACATTTAGAGAATTAAGCACATTAGTACATGTTTGACCATAACCTTTCTTTTTTACCATCTTTCTGGTGTGTTTTCAAATTGTACATATCAGAGTGAGCCAGCAGGCAGAGATAGAGCATTAGACATTTGTCTAAAAAACTAAGCACATCATCTTGTAGATTTAACCAGGTGAATTCAAAAATGAGGTTAATCCAGCTGAACAAATGCACAGCTATATTTAGGAAAGGGTTATAAATGATGCTGTGTATATTTAATAGGCAAAGGAATAATTGTGCTTCAGAAAACTCCCTGCGAGTGTAAACTCAAGCCCAGATTTTATGTAGTTTCTCTGTTCTCATAGTTCCTCATCTGGGATGGCATATGCTAGCAGGCTGGGTTAGCCTCGCTGCCCAAGATGGATCATGTGCTAAATGAAGGTAAACCATCAGGGGAATTTTTTCCCGTGTTCGCCAGGCCAGAATTCTTTCACACCTGGAGCGCTCAGGTGACTGCCAGCCAGCTGAGACCATGAGAGTTTACTCCGTCTCTCAGAGCTGCACAGCTTTATCATCAGTACCACAGGCAATGCAGACGTGATGAAGGCAAACGACGGCTGCCGGGAAAGGACAGACATTATTGTGCCGTGGTTTTTTATTTCTTTTGTTCAATTTCTTGCTATGCATCATTGCACTACACTGCACCAAAATAGCTCCACAGAGAAAAAATGATAAAATAAAATTGGTCACAACTTCAGGACAACTTTAAATAGGTCATTGTTACATTTAGCCTCCCAACCCATTATGTAGTGTTATTATTCTAATTACTGCTGTGCTTATTCATTTTAATAATGTGTTAATGAGTATGGACAATTATTTTTAAACACACATGCAAAATCTTAACAGAATATTAAAACAATTTAATAGCCTCAGTGTAGATAATGATCTTTAGATGTAAAGGTCTTGAATGAACAGGAGTAAGAACTGTAACAGTTTTCATATTCTCAGATTAGGCGCAGAAAAAAAGACACATGAATGAAGAAGAAATGTAATCAGAAGTTACACATAAAAACAGAGCTACAAATCCCAGTAAGAGAGCTCCAATTGATTTTTCTGATGTTTGGCTCTGCTAGCATAGATTAAATAATGACCACAGGGTAAGACACAGCACTCTCCATACTGCCTCATTAATGAACATGCACAGAAACCTGCTCTGCCCACAAATACACTATTAGCTGACCTAGAGATCCTGCTTTTCCTGAACTTCTACTTAAAGGCCTTCTGCTGGAGCTGTGGAATCCACAGCAGGAGAAATACAAATTTGCATATTTTTGTTCTGTATATATTGACAAACTCTATTCACATTTCAAGTGAAAGCTGTAAAATCAAGTTCTTTTATTGGAGGAATGTTTTTATATGCTCGTCTGATCTGTAAGGTAATTTTGCTGCTGTCATTACAAAATCACACATCTCTAAAATCATGCTTTGCACATGATACAAGTGTGTCACCCTGTTGCTCATGAATAAGTGTTATGCCAGCATAGTTCTTTCCAGAAGAAGTCAAGTAAAGGTAACTGTGGTGTTTCATACAAATTGTACCAATTAACCATAACATTAAAACTACCTGCCTAATATTGTTTACGTTCACCCTTGGCCCTCCAAACATCTGGCACCAAGATGTTAACAACGTCCTTCAGATGTGTTGTTAGGCCTCCCTAGATCAGACTAGATTGCTCAGAACTTCCCACAGATGCTCCACTGGACTAATACTGTAGAAAATACATACAGGTTAGTGAAGTGTTGTCCTAGCACGAAAAAGTGAAGTGTTGTCCTAGCACGAAAAAGTGAAGCGTTGTCCTAGCACGAAAAAAAGCCCTAAATCGTGATCGCAGCACGACGTGATGGCTGCAAGAAGACTTGTGAGACCGGGCTGGGCAGGGCACATTATCCTGCTAAAACAGGCCACTGGCATTTAGAAAATGCATAGCCATGAAGGGGCATACTTGATGTGCAGCAGTGTATAGGTAGGTCCAAGGCCTTCCAGCACAACATTGCCTATGGAATCACACTTCCTCTGTTGGGTTGCTTTCTTCCAATACAGTAGTGTATCCTGATGCCATCCCTGTAAGCAACATACATGCACCTGACCATCCACATGTTCTGAAAGAAAATACGATTAATCAGACCAAAACACCTTCTTCCTGAATGTATGAATGTATGATATGAAATCCTACACAATCCACCAAAGGCTACAGAACCTTTTGCCACATGGAAAAATGAGAGGATGGAAAAGAGGGGTGTGTGGGGTCATGCACAATGCTGGTGGCTTTGCAAATGCAGTATGGGGTATAAATGTCCATTTATAGAGGGGAGAGCGACCCATGATTATATTCTCAGCAGTCCTACATATCCTTTGTACGATCTTGTGATCTGAAATGGAACAATTCTTATAACAAGCAATGATGCAGCTACAGAGAATTCTCTCTATAGTCCCTCTGTAGAATGGGGTGAGGACAGGGGGAAGTGCACTAGGTAAGATGTTGCTGGGCTTTCTTTGTGATAGAGCTGGTGTTGAGGGTCCAGAGTCCAGTTAGAGAGGGAGCTGTTCAGGCCCAGCAGCCTCAACTTTCCAATGAGATGCTCAGGAATGATGATATTGAACACTGAACTGAAGTCCATGGTGAGTAAGGGCTAGGTGAAGGGTGATAAAGATGGCATCATCCATTGAGCGGTTGGGACGACACACAAACTGCATTTGGTCTAGTGTTGGGGCAGCTGTGATTTATGTGTCTCATGACAGGCCTCTTCAACCACTTCATGATGATGAGTGTGAGTATGATGGGACTATAGTCATTAAGGCAAGACACTGATGACTTCTTTGGCAGATGAATGATGGTGGTGACTTTGAAGCATATTGGAACAATGGTGGTTCTTAGAGAGATTTTGAAATGTCTGCACATCCTCTGAGCACATGACTAGGACTGTTGTCTGGTCTGAGTGCCCTCTGTGGGTTGATTCCAAGCAGAGTTTTCCTCAACTTAGCCATGTGAACAAATGATTCAGCACATCTGAATGGGAAGCCACACCAACACAGGCAGGTGGAGATCTCTGAAGTTAGTGATGGCCTGGATGCCATGCCGTAGTCTCCAGGAACTGGCTGTGGTTTTTGTGAGCATGTGTGCGATTTGTTGGTCTGATGGCCTGGGACAGGTTGGCCCTTACTGTTTGCCACCCTTGTCACAAAGTTCCAGTATGAAATTTAAGGAGAAAATACATTTCCGAGATTAAAATATTCTGCAACAATAAACAGCCTATCTGGGTGTGAGGTTTGTTGCTTGCAAATGGCTCCAAAACATTTGGCCAGATGGTTTCAGATGGTGTCAAATCAAACTATTTGGCCTCAACAACATCTGGAGGAAAGCCAGTACAACTCTACAGCCAAAGAACAATTAATCCCAAGACCACCATATCTACAGCAAAGCATGGAGGTGGTAGTATAATGTTATGGGGGTGTTTCTTTGCAGCAGGGACTGGTATACTCCTCAGGATAGAAGGAAAAAATAGAAGGGCAAAATACCATCTAATTTTAGATGAAAACCTGCTGCTCTCTGCAGTCACCATCCAATTTGACTGAGCTTGAACAGTTCTGTAAAGTGGGCAAGCATTGCACAGTTTAGATGTGCAAAGTTGGTAGAGAAGAATCTTAACAGACTCAAGGCAGTAATTAAAGTAAAAGGTTGTTCCACGGAGTACTGGCATCTCAGCGATTCTGTTTTGTTTTATTCATGTATTTATTTATATTTGTATGTATGTATGTATGTATGTATGTCACATCTGCGCCGCCTCTACCACGCCCCCAGTAGTCCAGCTCACTGGAGCTTGAAGATATGTCCCGGCATGTGAAGTAAATCCTGTCAGCCCTCGTGTTCTCCCCAGTGATTACCTGCTTTAGTTCCCTTGTGTTTCCAGTTGTCTCGTTCTGTTTGTTAATTCAACAATGATTGTCCATTGTGATTGGTCCTTGTGTTTGTTTCTGGTTGATTCAGTAGTTGGCGTGGGGTCACTGGCATGCTCTCACCATCTGTTGGGCAAGCTTTCTCACTTGTCTTCGCGTCATGGTCTATGGGTCTCTGATACACTGGCTGGACAAGAACCATGGTCTCTTCTGTTGTAAGAGGTTAGACTCATCTAAGATAGGCCAGTGGACTTTCGACTTCGCTCTTGTGTGTATTACATGTTCCCTATTGTGAACCATCACTTGTAGGCTGGACTAAGTTGCTCTGTAGACTGCAGAGCCTTAGCCCCTTGTGCTCCTTGTGGCTCCTGGACAGGAGCATTCCAAGCAGTCTTTTAGTGTTTTTGCTGTGCCAAGTCCATCACTTTTAAATGACTATTTCTGTTTAACTCCTGCATCTGTGTCCTCCTGAGCTGACATGACAATTTTGTTGTTTGTCTGTTTGTTAGTTTTGGTTCTGTTTATTGGTTTTGTTTCCTCATTTCTAGCTGTTAAACAACTAAATGTAAATATTTTGAAGGGGTGATTGTTTTCTATGCCCATTCTATACCATATTTAAGTAAAACCCCCAGAAAAAACCAGAAAAACAAACACAAAAGGTTTTGATAGGAAATTGAGGATTTCCCACAGAGAAGAAACAAAGGATTTTAAAGTGCAAGAATGTGTACAATGCTCGAAGGGAATTTTGTTGAAGTGAAAAATGTGAATTCTGACACAGCATTAAAGTCAAGCAGAAAGACAACAGTTCATCCTCAATCTTGAACCAGCTCCTGTAATAATTGTGGGCTGTATTATTCAGTATATTTCAATCAGTGCAATAAGTTACATTTTAATAACACAGATAAAAGGCTTTCATATTAGAGTTGTCAAGGGGAGTTCAAAATAACATTTTCTATGTTTTTTTCTGCGGTTTGTTAATCAAAAGTGTGTCAGTCTGGCTGCATGTGATGTATGTGTTCTCATTATAACTGCCTTGCATGAAGCCCACCATTGTTATCAAGGGATTGTGGCACAGAGCTAAGTAATTGATGCTTTATGGAAGATTTTGAAAACATTTCTTTAAAGACATAGAGGAAAACAAAAGTTGTTTATCATTTCAAAGGCAATAAATGTAGAAAATGTCCCTGTTTTCTTTCTATTAATCCACAGAAACATTACATTTTACTCAGTGCCCCCATCACACAGGCCAATTAGTTCACCTTACAAAATGACACGATGTAACGCTGTCGATATAATGACAACAGATCAGAACAATCAGATCCTCCATGCGCCCCAGTAAAGTTTGAGCAAAACCATAAGATAAAACAAATTTTCTGCAAATGGTCATACAGCGGCTCCAGAATTACTGGTACCTGTTATAAAGAAAATAAGACTGCATGTTGTTTATCGGTTTGATCTTACTCTGAAAACAGGATTTAAAAAATCTATTAAAAGAAAAAGCAACATTTGTCGAAAACAAACATAATTCTTAATAAGATGCTCACATATTACTCACATAATTGACCACTTCACAAGCACATCTGGGTCTGAAGCAACAATTAAGGGTTCTTCAATGATTTCCTGTATCCCTGGAGCACAAAGGCCAAACAGTCTTAATAATTTAACAACATACACTTTAAAAAATTAACTAAACCATCAAGCTGAAAACACGCCAAATAATTTGCAGTTCCATTTTATGATTAGGTACAGTTTGTATGATTTGACTCATCACTTTAATCACTTTAGTGTGCGTGGCATTATCAAAAGTGCATATTATCTGGCTACATGTACTCAGTAATCAGTCATAGTGTTAAGTCTGGTACATCTCAGTCGCACATCCGAAGGAGCCTGTCGCCTGAGTATTAATTGGCATCACCCCGGGCATGCGTATGAGAGGTATGTGGTGTGTGTGTGTGTGGTCATTACGAGCCTAGGCAACCTGGGGGGAAAGGAGGAGCATAGTTGCTCATCAGCGGGGGTTGCTAGGCACCTAACGACAAGTCCACCTGTTTCATGTTCTGTGTCAATGAGGAGTGTAATGTTCGCGTCGTGTGATTGGGTGTTGGTGTGAGTGGGTGTAGTATATGAAGAGCTCTTTTCCAAAACGGCATAAATCCATTTTGACAGTTTTCAGGAAAATGACATTTTTACCTAGACCCACACATGCGGTTTAGATAGAAATGGCACCTTGCTGTACATCTTAAACAAGGAAATATAGCGATTTGGCATGAAATGTTGATGGAGCAGTGAATAGGTTCAGTGCA
>JBBPCY010000109.1:8432903-8455835 GCA_037974405.1 Brachyalestes nurse
ATGCTAATGGCCTCACTTAACGATATAACAGGCGTTTCAAGTGAATATATTATAAAATACTATATTTAAAATACTATGAAAAATACTTATCTGTTATGTTCACTCTTCGTAAGAGGACGAAAAAGTTGAAAAAGTTGTTTAGTAGTTCCACGTGTAACTGCAGTCTCTCTCAACAGAGTCCATGAAACAGAGTTACGTTGTCTCTCGTTACGTCACGTTACATCCATGGCAAAGAAGCGGGCAGACTTTTGGTTTAGGGAGTTCCCAGAGTGTCCTCTGACAGGAGGACGCTGTATTTAAGTTCAAGTTTGTGTGTGCTTGTGCATGCCTGCCCGGCGCACTGAAAGTAGCAAGAAACCTTATTAAAAGACACCTTTCTGTGAATCTTCTGTCTCTGTGTGTGTGTTTGTCCCAGACCAGGCATGACACATAGAGTATTTTAAAATAATACTTTATGTTTTGGAGAAATAAATCAACTTTTGACCAAATGACTCTTTTGTCATTAACATTCATAATTTTTTTTTGTTTGTTTTTGTTAACATTGCTGACAGCATCTGTGCTTTTTGTACTTTTTCTCATGCACTTAAGGTTTACTATTTTATTTAAGGCAAAAAGGATCCAAAAACAAGAAAGAGGACAACAAAAAACAGAGAACTTTATTTTCCATACAATTCCAATGCAGGCTTATATGAACTCAATACACATAGTGTTACGACCACATGCTACTGTACTATAATACACAGTGTTGTACACAAGCTATCACTCCCCCAACATGCACCCAGTTTTCTAGACCTTGCCGTACCAGGGAGGATGCGGGCTCTTTTGGGGGGAGGGGGTGTATGAAAATGCCTAATTGGACTCTTGCACTACTTCCATAGCAGCAAACTATTCAGTTTGCCAGTGAAGCCTTAGCCATAAACCATAGACAGTGTGACCTACTAGTACAGTCCTCCTCACAACTGCCTTAGTGTAAAATATAAAACAAACACGAACAGGAGGAGATTATAACTGCCTGCAGGACCTGTACCTGTGAGATGCTCAGGCAGTTTTCTATGGTATTTTATTTCTACTGTATTCTTAGGAATATTGAGCCATGTATTGCTTTTCATAGCTCTCATAGTTCTATGAAATACAATACACTCTTCAAAAAATAAAAGTTAAAAATAAGGGATGCCATAGAATAAGCACTTTCGGTTTCTTGATGGATGGTTCTTTAAAGTGTTGAAAAGGCAGATGCAATATTATTATTAATAATAATAATAATAATCATCATCATCATCATCATCATCAATCATCATAATAATCATAATCATAATAATATCATTGTTGTTGTTTTTGTTGTTGCTATTATTATTATTATTATTATTATTATTATTGATTTATCTCAGCACTGCTCTGTCGGATGCCCTTCTCTGACACATTATAATGGCCATAGGGTAGCCACAGTTTATAATGTACAGCCTCCACATCAGGGCAAGTTCAGTAATTCACTAGCAGGAGAGCTCAACTACCTCTATCAAGCGGCTGTTTATTTCCACATTAACAATGGAGTTAATTAGCTACCTTTTTCCATCCAATACCATAATATGCTATAGAACTGTATATTTAACTGAAAGATCATAATTGGTAAGGATGCTTCACAAAAGCCATATGGCATAGACTTTTCTGGTTAGTAGCCTTGTTTGCAATAGACTATTCAGGGTATTCACCCTTCAAGGGTTTTATTATTATTATTTGTTAATTATTATTTTGATATATTTATTTACAGAAAAAGGTTCAAGGTTCTGCCCAGGCATTTGCTTCAGGCTATTTACTTTATTTAATAACATTTCTGTAAACATGCAAAGCAATGTAGCACAAAACCAACACAAAGCTAAACATGCAATATTCAAATAAGTTCACAATATTTGATTTTTTAAAATCATATATTTATCATACTCCTGCCAACTTTGTGTTAATATACATATAGCAATATTTAATCTAGAAACCTTGCCTTTTTAAGTAGCCCATATTCAGTTGCCACAGCACCTCAATTGGATTTGCACCGTTAACAATGGAATACTCATTTTTTCACAATGGGTTTAATTTGACATATGGGAACATACAGACATCTAAAACTAGAGGCATATATTTACATTACTTTTACATTACAGTTGTTCAAGTTCACTACCAATTACACATCTTTACAAGCTAAGTACAATGTGAAGAAAAGCAGTAAATGGAAGAAGCAGTAGGAGCTTAAAGAAGATAGTATTAGAGCAGTTAGGGAACCTGCCCCAGATATTGGTTTCAGGTAATAGTTTAATCAGTTCTGCTGTTGGCTCTCAGTGTGTGAGTCAGTAAAAGAGGTGCTGCTGTCTGACCCACTTTATCTTCACAATACAACAATACACACATTAATATCACAGCCCTTCTGCACATACTGCCATCAAAATGCAGGGAAGCGCAACATTGTATATTCGCTTCACAAGTAAGCAAATTAAGGAAGAAAGTTGTCAAAAAGACTAGTCCAATCCATGGACGCCTTATAGTCTTATAGGACTAATGTGTTGGTACTATCACACCTTCAGAGAGTCTGTGCTTCAACAGGTCACAATTCTTTTGGTGGCACAACTGAGATCATCTTAGCCACAATCTTGACTTAATATTAGGCAGGTGGTTTTAATGTTATGGCTGATTGGTGTACATACATCTGACTTAAGGCTACAGTTACAAAACCAGCCTGTTTAAGTCTAATGTAAGAAGACACCTGTCATGTAAAAATAAATTAGGACTTTCTTGGTACATAAAATCCTATAGGCAACCTATGAAAAAAATCCAAAAGAGAAGCAATAGACCTTTTTAAATGCTTATACATCCACAACTTTGCTATTCCACATTGTATTCAAACAGAAAAGTGACAATGTTAATCAATGCATTAAAGGTTGCCTTAGAATTATAGTTATAGAGATATAATTATGGTTATAAATGAATGTTTTTAGGTCATTATTCATGGAACCAGCAGAAATTGTGTTTGGTATTTTTTTCTTGCAACCCAAAGTTTCCCTAAAATCCCTAAATCACTATTGTCTTGCTTTAATGAAATAACTACTTTAATGCCATGTAGATTTAAGCTAAAAGTTGGCTAGCTTTTTTATGAAAAATACAAGAAAGCCTTGCTCTTTGGGAGAAAAACACAAAGAAATGAGGGGTGGCTCAAGACTTTTGCCCAGTACTGTATATACATATTATTTTAGCTGTGTAGAAACACATGAAACACCTCCAATTTTTTACTGAGGAAAAAAGTGTTAATGTTTTTTCCTTCAAACATTTCCTAATTACAGGATATTCTAAACTGACAAGGGAATATCCAGCCAATCAGAGCCTGCCTGGTCTCTGAGCTCTGTGAATAATGCTGAAGTGTCGTATTCTCCCCTAAATCCATGAGCAGGTGGTGTCTGAAACTTTGTACAAAATGTTTCCTGTAATTAAAGCGAAGCAGCAGCAGATGAAGGTGAAGAAGAGGAGAGTGTTCAGAGGGCCATCGATCTCTATGACAGAGTCATCCTGCATCTCTAAACCTCCTCATATTACTGCTGTCTGTGCCTGATAAAGGAGAAGAAAATGAAGGTAATTTAATGTAATTTATGGCTCATACACACATGCAAATAAATCAAAATTACATCTCAGCTACTTGTATTTAATTAAGTTCTTTAAAGTTTATGCTTTACTGCAAAGTGCTTTTTTTTTGCAGTGCTGCTCTTTGTTTGAAGAGCCATGAGACAGGTGATATTTTAATGTACCTTCAGCTGTTAGCACAGATGGCTAAAGCTAAAGGAAGAGAAATAATGCTAGAGGCTTTTATAAATATGTCTGTTTATTCGTACTTTAATATGTGTGCCTACAAAGTCCAAAATAGTCATGGCACTATGAAAGATAAACATAATTACGTTAATTATAACAAATGTTATATTTAAGGAAGAAATAAGGAGGCGGGCTAATAATGCTGGATTTTCCGGGTTAAAAAAAAATGTGTGAGGTTACTTTTATTGAATAGTATAAAAGCTAAATCAAATTACAATGAAAAAAGAATAACGAAATACTATAAAATAAAATGGCATTCAGTGACTTATTTCTTAGTGTTTTCAGACCATAATGAGATATTAAATAGGCTTAATGTAACTATCAATATAAGCCATTTATCAGCAGATTCTGACTGAAGTAGGGGCCCAAGTAAAGTCAAGTAGGCTTACTATCCTTTCAGTCATATACACATCACACAGTCAAATGAAACAATGTTTCATTGGTACAGTACAAACGAAAACAAAAGCACCTCAAGACTACAAAAATGCACACGGTGCAAAGAAAGCAGTAAATAGAATGCAATACAAACCTTTAGTATAGCTACAGTGCTAGTTTAAATGAATACAGTATAATGACAGATATTCTAGGGAAGTTAGTTGTTTGTTAATGGCAAAGCAGAGGTCCGAGCACATGGCTATAGGAGGCGCCTGTGTTCAGTGGGGTGGGGCTGGAGATGTTGCTCCTGATCCTGATGAACTGAGGTCTCCCAGTCAGGAAGTCCAAGATCCAGTTGCAGAGGAAGGCGTTCAGACCCTGAGCTTTCCAATCAGATTCTGAGCTTTCCAATCAGATGCTGAAAAATGATGGCATTGAATGCTGAACTCAAGTCTATGAATGATTAAGGCAGGACACTGACAATGTCTTTGGCATGGTGATGATGGTGGTGGCTTTGGTGGCAGGTTGGAATGACAGTAGTGCTCATAGATATATTCAAGATGTCTGTGAGAACATCTGCCAGCTAGTCTGCACATCCTCTGAGCACATGACCAGGAATGTTGTCTGGTCTGGCAGTCTTCCATGGGTAGACTCTGCGCAGTTTTCCACAAATCTGCCAAGGTCAGACACAGCACCGGGAGGGGAGGTATTCCTTGCTGCCATGTCATTTTGTGTTTCAACCCATGTGTAGAAGTGACTCAGCACATATAAAAGGGAGGTTTCACCATGACATTCAGGTGAAAATATCCTTTAGTTGGTGATGGCCTGGATGCCCTGCTACATGTGTCTTGCATCCTCAGTGTCCTGGAGGTGGTCATGGATTTTCTGAGCATGTGAGTGCGTGATGGTCCAGGGGAGGTTGACCCTTGCTGTTCTTAGGGTAGACTTATCACCTGATCTGAAGGGCGTGTCTCCGCAGATTACTTAACTTAAGCAGAGTCTGATGGTGATAGACATGTGTATGAGTTGTCCTGATGCACATGAAAAACACTATCATTGTGCCAGTGTGTCACAAGTAGCCATAACTACTGATAGGTGGTCAAGTATCACACAGGATCACTATCACAGTCCCAGTACACTATGTAAATGAAAATCAGCTGAGGCAGTCCTAAATTTCAAGGAGGCTACTATAATGGACCATAGATTTGAAGGAAAAGTAAAAAATATGAATTCTTGGTATGACTCTAGAAGGCAGCAGCAAGGATGGTAATGATCAAATGGAAGTTTCTTGAAAATGTGTAATGTTTATTACAAAATGTATGTTCATTTTGAATATGAATTCAGCTGTCAGAAAAGGATGATAAGGTGAGAGTACATGCTCAGATTGAGGAAAACGAATGAAGAAAAGGAAAGTTTTATATTTGATATGTTGTACATAATATTGTGTATAAGTATTATCATATACTATATTATTTTCCCAGTATTTTTTATATTTCAGGTACATGTTCCAGCCCTCTGTTGGTGGGATAAGAAAGTCACTCTTATTATATTAGCGATATTAATTGCTAATATAAAGAAAAAATAATTTAGTACCTCTAGCAGCCTTTACAAAAATACACCACAATAATACATTGCAAGATTTCCATAGTGCTGACTACTATTTTTATACTAATCTATAAAGCCTTCAACTTCATATAATATTCCTGTAACACTATCACATAATAATTTATAAAACATGTAGTGTATCCCAGTAAACCATATTATAATTCCTTTAATACTAGAAATGAAGCATATAGCCATTTCTGTAGCTCTGCATCAATACACAATGTGTCTGAAAATATCTGGACATCCTTTCAAATTAGCAAATGCAGCTACTTCAAGTGTGCCCATTACTGATACAGCCATTCAGTTGTGGGCACATAGCTTATATAATCTCCAAAGAAAAATATTATTTATAGAATGGGACGCTTTGGAGCCAAGTGTTGACTAGAGAGATATAAAGCCCACACCACTGGGATGAAGGGCAGTGAAACTGGGTTCTCTGGAATGAACCTTTGGTCTTTGAGATCACAAACTAATCATCCAGCATCAGCCCCTGATCAGCTATTACTGCAGCAACAAAAGGGGGTGGGGGAGCTAAAGCTGTATGCAAATAGTTTTGATTTCTTGGATGTGTAGATTTTTAGTCACATTGTTTCACTCTGAGTGGCTGCTTTTAAAGGGTTGTTTTGGGATCATAACACTACTGGTAATCAGAAGCCAGCTTGAAAGCATTCTCACTTTACGATACATGTAGCTCTCAAAAGTTTGGAATTGCATAACTGCTTGAATTTCCATTGATGGGAAAATGAACAACAAATTTTAATGCTGATCATTTATCATTGTTAATCATTTAATCCACAACCGGTACAAGTACTATACAACACAGGGTATATCAGAAACATGAACTATATTTTCCTGTAAGAAAAGCAGTAGAAATAAAATTAAAAACATGTAATAAAATATTAGTTTTAAATATTAGTATTGTTTTAATGACGTTGTTGTTTTTTATGCTACTGTGCAGTGGAAATTTTACTATATATGTATAGCATATATAATAAATATAATATATAATAAATAAATTATTTTTTTGCACAATGCTGAGCCCAGTCATTCTGACCCAGTCAGAGTCTCCTATAACAAATACTGGCCATCTTCTTACCCTAGTTTTCATTAATTATTTTGATCTGTCATCTATAATAAATGTAAAGGCCAGGGCCTTTTGCCAAGAGGTTTGGACATGAAAGGCTAAGACTTCCTTTAAACCTGCTTTGGCATGGAAGAAAAAAAGATGTTTGGGCTTCTTCAAAGGAGCCTGAATCTTATTTATTTCATCTGCAGTAAGGTTTACCTGGCAACCCTCAACATCAAAGCTTAGAGATTAACATTTTAGAGGCGCCTGCTATGGATCAAACGCTTCCACTGAAGACATGACATGTTTTGCTGAGTCACTGAAAATAAATTATTAGAATACATGTTACTCAATTACCATCGCTAATTTAATACGATTTATAGATGAGGGAATGCATTATTCAACACCTCAGACAAACGTCTGATTTTCCACTGAAAAGGGAGGTGAATAGATGTTCAACCTTGACTGATAACTTTGACTTTTTAACATTATTTTTGGGTGTTTACCTTGGGGATAAGCATGCCTACCTTTTGCCCTTCAGTATAAAGTTTCCTTTCAGTTTAAAGGAAACGCTGGTAAAAAAAAAAAAAATGAACATAACAAATATGACAAACACACAAAAGAAAACATACACAGCACATGCATAACTTTTTACTTTTGGTTCTTTTGGGTAGTTATTTTATGACTGTTTTTAATTCTGTTTATATTCTTTCAGTTATGTTATGAGTTCCGTTATGACTTCCATTCATTTTCTGTTATGATTGTTCTTTTTACTGTCTTCTATTATGACTTTTTCTTTTCTTTTATGACTGTACATCTCTTCTTATTTGTTATGACTCTTCTTTTCTTGTTTTTTCTTCTTTCTGTTTGTTTCTTGTCTTTTGTAATGACTGAATGCTCTTTTTTAGATCTGTAATGTCTTCCCATTTTTGACTCACTGTTCTTTTTAAGGACTGTTCTTTTCGTTTCTGTTATGGCTATGCTATTAGATTTGCCATGACAGATCCTGCTCTTTTTCATGTTATGACTGACTGTTCATTTCTGTTATTTCCTTGTCTAAGACCGACTGAACCAGGTATGTTTTTTTTTATCTTATTCCCTTACAACCTGGAATGTAAAAGGAATTTGCGGGGGTTGTTATTTTTGAATTTACACAATACAGCGACCGCTTTGCAGATGCAAATTAATTGTTTTATTGTGAAACAAGCAATAAATAAAACAAAAAAAAGAAAACCTGAGCATGCATAACTATTCACCCCCTTTCAGATTTAATACTTTGTACAAACACCGTTTGCAGCGATTACAGCGACAAGACTCTTCGCGTACATCTCCAGAAGCTTGGCGCATCTAGACGCTGGTATTTTTGTCCATGCTTCATGGCAAAACTGCTCCAGCTCCTTCAAGTTAGATGGACACTGCTTGTGTACAGCAATCTTTAAATCATCCCAGAGATTCTTAATTGGATCGATATCTGGACTTTGACTGTGCCATTCCAGGACATTTACCTGTTTCTCTTTCCTCGGTCTTCATGCTGTCACTTGCTTGATGGTAGCCCTTAGTGGTGTTGCACTGGTGTTCACTCTGGGGGCTATCAGAACAAGCGTATATATACTGAGATCATTTGACACTTAGATTGCTCACAGGTGGATCTTATTTAACTTATTTAATTAAGTGGCTTTTGAAGGTAGTGGTTGGGGCTTCAAAAGTAACAAAATAGAGAGAATGCCAAGGGGGGTAAATACTTTTGCAAAGCACTGTATCAGCTAAAAACCGCTATAATGTATCATACCTTCTGTGTAATAGAGCATTATACCTGCTGTAAAATTCTGGAGAACATTGTAGAGTAGTGATTATGGTTAGCTTTAATAGTTAATGACTGGATCTAAGTCTGGAGATCATGCTCCAGGGACAACTTCTGTTTCAACTTTGAGCTTGGAATTTGTTTCACATTATCACAGAGTGCTCAACTTCAACGAGGACCCAGTCCACCTGTTTCCATTACTGCCTGTGATCCTCAGGGGAAATTTGGCTGATAATGGTGGATATACTCTCTGAACTGTAACACCAACGTCCCAGTCAGAGCTGAGGCAGCACTGTGGATACACACTCTGGCAGTATTATCACCGCTTCGTTTACACACATTTGATGTGATACTTCAACCAACTTTGGGAGGTATATGTCACTGCTGTCATGTCATTGTTCAACATCATTACCACAAACATCACAAATATGACAAAGACACAAAAGACAACACACACAGCATATGTATAATATTTGCTTTTGGGGGTTTTTTGGTTGTTTTTTGTGACTAACTGTTGTTTTTAATTTTGTTCATATTCTTTCAGTTCTGTTATGACTTTTGTGTTCTGCTCATTTTTCTGTTACAAATTAAATTCATGAGGTCCTGGCCTCAATTCCTGTCTAGGCCAGCCTGGGTCTATTCTGCATGGATTTGTCATGTTCCCCACATGTCTGCAAGGGTTTCATTGTGCATTTCAGGTGACTTGGAGATCCTAAATTGTCCCTAGGTGTGTCTGTGTGTGTAAATGAATGAATGTGTCTCTGTATGTGATTTTAATGACTAGTGACCTGTACGTGAGGTTTCTCTGCATTTCACCAAATGAACAGCAGGATAGGCTCCAGCACCCCCTGTGGCCTTGGTTAGGACAAGAATGAATAAATGAAAGAATGAATGGCTAAATTCTAGGTTTTGTTTGTCTGTGACAGATGCTGCATTACAGATAGAGCTGGATTGCATTTGTTTGTTTGTTCTCTTTCCACTGGAACTTTTCCCCATGTCTGTTTTTGTAGTCAGTTGAGGCCCTCTGGTTTAAAAGACAGTCAAATGTGTACAAAGCAAATTAAATAATGAAGGTTTCAGCCTGAAGAAGGGCAGAGCATGCTCTAGTCTCAAGGTCAGTGCTGGGTCGTGTGTGTGTGTATGTGTGTGTGCGCATGTGTCTGTGTTTCTGTGTAGATCTGGTGGGTTTTCCTCTGAGACTGAGTGGAGAAATGAATAAATATCATTTAGCAAATCTAAACAAATGTGCCCATTAACTCTTGTACACCTACACACACACACACACACACACACACACACACACACACACACACACACACACATATACAGAAATATATCTGCAGTAAGGCCAAATCGAGCCTGTATTCAGCGCAAAGTAAAGTGAATAATTGAAGCTTGTTACAGGAGCACATCGCCACAGTTCATTTTCAGTCCTAAACTGATTAGAATATTCCAGCTGTAGCTCATGGATCATTCTTCCTTCTCCAGAATTCTGGGAATAATGAAGCTGAGAGGCGAGAACAGCGCTAAACACCAAACAATTTCACTCTGACATTGCAATCAGTTACAGCAGGATACATGTTTTTTTTCTCTTTTTTTTTTAAGTGAGGCCCGAAAACGAATGCTGTTGCATACCCGGCAGATCCATCAGGTTTCAGTGTACCTCATGACAGGTGTTTCAGAGAAAAGTAAAAAAAAAGTATTTTCTTGGCTGTAGGTTGTGACAGAAATATTTATGGCAACATGAAAAGTCTTCAAATCATTTCACCATTACTGTCACACAAATAAATCCAGTTAATATTTATTGATGTTTCCCTCCTGATAATTTCATGCCTTATTAAAGCAATTTATTTTTTGAAAAATCAGTTTCCCTCAATTACTTCAAATGTGGCCAGTAGGCAAAGACATGTTCAGTGTCTCAAGTATGTTTTCTTCAGTTTTGAACTGAAGCAACAAGGCTAATGTAGCTTACATGTGGTAGAATCTTATACCCCACCGATTAAAAGTATACACTGCAGTCATTATCCACTTGCCAGAGTGTTCCAAATAACAATTCTCAAAACTGATGATATTTAAAGTCAGACAAGTACATTTCAAAATCCCAGTTCAGTCATTTCAACTTTTAATACCTTTTAACATCACTGAGTATTCTGAAAGGTTCATCGTGACACAGTGTGTAGAGCAGGATAGTTCTTGCTTACTACTGCTGGCTAGCTAAATATACTCTCCAAAAGTTTGTAGACATCTGATGAAACATTGCTGTGAGGATTTTATTATATTGAGCCACAATAGCATTGGGGAGAACAGGTATTGATGCTGGATGATTAGTTCTGGATCACAAACTGTACTCTAGCTCATCCTAAAAACATTGGATGATACTCTGTTGCTCCAGAGAATACAGCTGTAACACTCCACACCAGGCATGATGACGTTTGGGTCATGCATGGCTCAAGAGCCTCACTGGTTTTACTATAAGATTATGTAAACTATGTGCACACAATTGATCACCTGTTTCAGCATTAGGTGCACCTTGAAGAGGGGATTCACCAATTAGAAAAGATGTCTGGATACTTTTGGACATGTAATAGTGTCATAACTAATGGTCCTGGGTTGCTGTAAAATCTTACACCATTTAGCTTTTTTTTGCTGCTGTTACTACAGCCATGTGCCACAAGACACACCATGGCTATATTTTATCTGTCAGGATGCTTTATTAACTAATGGTTTACAAACGGTGGCTCTATGAGCACAGCTGTCGCTGCTGTCACTGCTGTGCTAACCGGTGATATGTCAACAACATGGCAGCACCAACAAATGTGAGATGAGTTGAATACTATGGATGCCTGAAATTTAAACTTCCTTGGGCTTGTGAAATCTTTAGTATTTAAATCTTAACATGTTCAAATCCAGCCCATAGGTTTTTAAAGTCATAAGGGTCATTATAGGTCTGTGTAAAAGTCAGTCAAGACAAATCCCAAAGGGAATAGCATCAGCACCTGTGGTATTTGTGTCCATCCTGTACTCTCCTTTCTGGAGAAAAGTCCTGTATCTGTCGTGTCCTTGGCCAATTCCATGTCAGATGTTGCCTGTTGGTTCAGATTAAATGCTTCACTTCCTTCGGAGCACATTTGTCTGTTGCTGTAAGCCTACTTCATTAATGATCACCTAAAAAAATCTGTTGAACTCCTCCTGAGCATAAATTAGTCTCTGTATGAATCATAAGATAGGTCATGACCTTAAACAAATAGAAAGGAAATTAGATATGCGATGCCAGGAAGGCGATGGGAGCACACTATGGGGGTGCACTGAATAATAATGTATAGAAAAAAGTTACATTTTCAGAATATTAAATGTGTGCATTGGTCTAAAATGAATATATACATATATGATATAGTATTTACTTTATTACTAACACTTAAAAAACAATGTGTACTGACTGTATCAGTACCATTATGTGTAATTACACTGTTGTTGGAGAACCGATTGTGTTCCATTGTTTTAAGTTTATAGGGGGGCATGTAAAAACACTTGATGTTGGTTTGACACTGATTTGTCCTCCCTTACCACCTCCATTACTCCCTACATGTCAACCTCTCCTGCTCCCAGTCTGCTTCTTTGTCTGTTTTTCCATACACTTCACCCACCTCTCTTTAATTTCCTCTCCTCTCCTCTCCCTCCATTTCATCATCCTCTGCATACACTAGGAATCCATCCTTCTGGTTCAGCTCTGCCACCATTTGTCCAGCAGTTTCCTCTCAATCTCCTTCTACATTTTTTAAAGTGTGTGTGGGGGGGGTACCTTAGAATGTTGAAAGTTCTCTTCATTTGATTTGAACCTTCCAGTTCCATACAACAAATTATATACAAGGGCTCATCAAATATGACAGGGAAAATGGACGCTGGAATTATAACAACTGTGATGTGTTAAATTAATGGTTTCAGGATTGAAATAAATATTTAACACTGGCAGCGCTAACTACTCATGTGACTCATGCAATTTATTTGTGCCCATGTTGGTATAAATGAAGTCAACAAGGAACTGAATATGCAGAGTACAGCTGGTTCACTGTGAAAATGATAACAACCATCATTATGCAAATTTTACACTTGTGTAAGCTAATTCTAGATAGCATTCACATAGAGGGATGTTTCTGCAGTTTCTATAGTTAGATAAGCAAAGTCAAAATTAATATAATAACTCCTGCTGTGCACTACTCACCTACATTCAACGCAAAGTTGCTTATATTTTTCATTTTAAATGTTACGTTAGATATGTAAGTTGTCTTCAATACTGTGTTTAACTTCTAACTGAGCTGAGTACAGTAAAAAACGCAGCAAGTTGCGTTGAACAAAACCTGTTGAACTGTTGGTTATTACATTAAATATTTTCTGGCTTCTTCCAATTTTCATCTAAACATTTTTTTACATTGTGTTAACACTGAGAAAAATATGTTACTAAATCATTTATAAATTCTCAACAGGTTTAGATAATAACAGCATAAAGCTTTTAGTCATGGTTACATTTGTAAAAATGTAGGTTTTATTCCTACATTTCCATCAGACCAATTAATTATTCATTTCAGAGTTATAGTCCTAATAGAAATTATTTCTCCCCATTCAATGGACAGCCGCCTCTGTGACTATTCGTCTGTATGGAAGTAAAGAGTGTTGTAACAGAGATTTGAAATGAACTTTTCTAATCTGGAAAAATTCTTGTTTGGAGCCCTGCTCCATGTCAAGGGTTGAACTGACATTCAAAGAAATCTAATTGGCTGTTAGAAAACAAAAGCAGCACTAAATGCTTTAAAGATATTTCTTGCAAATTTAAACTGTGACATGATTCTTCTACAAAGGAAAAAATGCTCATGGTATAGAATCCTTGATCTCTAATTTCAAAGAAAGACTATGCTCACTCCAATCAACCTGACGATTATTTTGCAGACTTTATACATAATTTTGTTGTTTGTCTGAATTAATTTAATTTTTATCTAATAAGTAAAATAGACGTATAGACAAGGCACCTAAATACAACCAAGAAAATAATTATTTGTTATCACATTATTTATTACACATTATTTCATGTGAAATGGTATTTATAAATTATTGCTATTTACTAAAACAATTTCTGATTATAAAACAACCACCCACAGTTGAACATTGTGTGTCTATGCCCTAACCCAAAAATGTGGTCTGGAAACTGATGCAACCGATGGCATATTTCACCTGTAAAGAACGATCTGTCTTTTTACCTTGCATTTTATATATTCCAGGTTGTTTTTTTGTTTCAAGGCAAGTGCTGGTATGTTCTTATGCAGCTAAAATGCATGTTGGAAAAAGCTATGCAAAAAAATGCTGGCAACCTCAGAGGAGCGAATTGCGCACAGTTTCAATCATCTGAATGCGAAGGTCGTCTTAAGCATTTATATGCAATCCTTTTCCTGAGCATCTATTGATGCGGCCAACTTAAGCCATCTCTGAATATGGCTATTCCCCATTTTCACATTTTTATGCACAATAACACAATTGTGTATAAAATGTACAGTGTACTCCAGATAATCACCTTTTCTTCAAGTCACCATAAAACCAAAGCTCCGAATCTCTCTCTATCTTTCTCCCTCTCCACTTCTTGAGATGATGCTGAATCTCGCCGAATGCTAACACTAATGCCTTTAATACAGACACCCTGACTGTAACTGACTATAAAAGTGTGTGAAATTGTGTGTGTGTGTCAATTTGTGTTTCTATACTGTGACGTTAAGGAGTTTGTGAAGATAGCTCTCACTTCTGCACTCCTCTTCCTCTTCTTTCTCTTTCTTCCTTTTTTCCTTAAGCTCTTTCTAAATCTCATTAGGGCCAACAGCACTTGTTGCTGACAGTTTGGAGAAACACACTCACACTCACACGCAGACACACACACACACACACACACACATACACACACACAGGAAAAGCTCAGGCCGTGTAATATTGCAGGCAGTCTAATTTAATTAGCTCTCTGTGTGCGCGCTGGGGAAAAGCAGCCGATAGTCACTTTATTACTGCAGCGTGGTGTTCGGGCCTCAGAGACGAATTAATTACTGGCTTTCCCTCCTTACCTCATCCAATGTTTGATTGGAGTTTGGACACTTAAAAGCACCAAGAAATATGTTTTATTTACTCTAAAGTTTAAGTGGGAAGTGTATGTGTGTGCGTGGCATAAAGCATATAAGTTCAGCTAACATTGCAAAGTTTTAATGGGAAACATAATTGAATACGAGTTGTAGGAGCTATTGACCATGAGCTCTTTTTTGCTTATGTGTATTATTTAAAGGAAGTGTACCAAAGTTGAGAATGTAACATTCTTGGCCTCAGATATCTAATAAATATTGACTATGCGAATGCTTTTGTGTTATGAAGGGAGTGGAGAGTTTTCTTAACAATTTGAAAGGCTATACATTTTGCAGTCCTGAGAGGCTTTCTCTGAATCTTCTTTATAAAGTTTGCTATAGTGCTTTTTGACTCCTCCCTCACTGCTTCAGCGCCTCCTGTCTCCATCCATTTACCTGTTTGTAAGCTTCTGTCTCCATCTGTGTTAAAGTGATATTACAATAGCGGGCATGCTTGGGCAGCTCAGAAGATCACCCCCCCCCCCCTTAAAATCCTAACTTTACATCCTAAGGCTTCTATTCAGTTAATACATGAACTACAGTGCAAACTGGCTTATTGTGTCATAAATGTTTGGACCCTACAACAGGTTCTGACTATTTAGGGCATTAAATAATAAGGCAGTTCATTGACATCAATAATTAATTAAATCTTCTTCCACCATGTTGGCCTAACTTCGAATCTGTTTCCAAAAATAAAAAATCACAATGTAAAACACAGATTGCTGCTCTGTAGCTTTACTTCAGATTATTACAGTTTATGTAAACTTGTATCTGCTGATGTCCTGTTTGTAAAGGTATGTTTCTGCCAGTTATCTGTCCCAACTTGTTTCTCTATAATGGGCTGGATAAAGCACCTCTAAAAAGTTTACTTTTTTTAAAATAAATAAATGGGGGAAAAAAAATTCATTCATTCATTCGTTTTCTGTGACCGTTTATTCCTCCGGTCGCGGATACCCGGAGCCTATCCCGGGGCCGATGGGCGTGAGGCAGGGGTTCATCCTGGGCAGGGTGCCAGCCCACCATGCACACACACACACAATTTACTAAAAATCATGTTTGCATCATTGGTTTGCATCATCAGTGTGTATAATTACAACAGCAAGTATACATACAACAGTATGTAGAATTAGAATTAGATGTAGTTGTTTGTGTTAGCTTAAATATGCATAGTTTATTTAAGTAATATTTTTACAGCAAATAATGTAAATAAGTAAAGTGAAATTAATTACTCATTTATCAAATCAACCGGCTGAAAAAATCAACCACACATTCGAATACTCAAATGTGGATTAAAAGGCCAACAAATTCGGCTTGGTTAGATTAACCTATTGTGTGTCCAGTAGTGACCCAGTCAATCCAAAATGCCTACCCCAGGACCTTTTTAGACTGTAATTTATTATTATTATTATTATTATTATTATTATTAGTAGTAGTAGTAGTAGTAGTAGTAGTAGTAGTACACCAATCAATTTGTGGGCATGCAATTTGTAAAAAGCACTATGCAAATTAAATCTGAATTAAACCCCGAATTCAATTTTAATACAATCAAACTGCCATAGTAATGTTACATTTTATGATTTAAGAAATAAAATACAAATATTACCAAAAATAACTATTGATGTCTAATGTCTAGCAGTGTAGAATGTCTGTGCAGATATGTTCATGATTTTCCTCTAGGCTGGTAAAGAAGGGATGTAATGGCTTTCTTTCAGTGAAGTATAAGCTGAGAAAAATATAGATTTAAGGCCTAAATTTGACAAGTGCCTGAGACCCCCTCACCCCCAGTGTGCTACATTATTATTCTTTCATGAGCATTCAGCTTTATTTTGATGCTTCACTAAAATCCACCTACCGCTCAATCTAAAGCTAGAATTTACCAGAGCTATATTTGTTTCTCGTTCTGTTTCTCCCTTATATACATGAATGTACTGGGCGTGATGGAGACTGCCTGTGTGTGAGTGTATGCATATTAGTTCATGTTTACATGTTTATCATCTCTAAGAAACAACATGAGCCCCATCCAAAAAAAGCAGAGGAATGATGAAGGGAGGAGAGAGGAGGCAAAACATGTTCATTCAGATTTTTATTCTCTGAGATATTCTCCAGGGTCTGGTAGGGGAAAATCATTACTGTTGTGAATGCTACAGCATTCAAATCTGCTCTCTCACACACACACACAAAAACACACACACTGGGCTTGGCCTCTGCCAAACAGTGTTAGAGTGATACATAACAGAGCAAGAAAGAGCCATTTATGTCTGCATAATCTGTGCGTTCTTTCATTTGCTCACAGTTGGTGGGGAGAGGAGTTTCTTCTGAAATCAAATCAGCCTGGCTGCTTTTCCATAAACACCATCCTTCAAATTTCTGCTTGACTTTGTTTTCTGCTTGTCTACTTCTACCTTCTGCTTCAGGTAAAGTCCAAAGGCAAACAGAGACTAAAGCAGACCTCCATGCATCTTTCAACATGTCTTGTTTATTTCCCTTTGCTGTTTGAATGGCAAGAAGCATAATAATAATTAGACATCATAGCTGGGTGGAGTCATCTATAATCTGTAATTCTGCCTTTAAAGCGACAGTTCAGCGAACAGTCATATTCGCCATTCCTTTTTTCTTTTATTGCTTTAGATGTCCACATGTGCTTTTGATGATACACCTGGGTTAGCATGGGCACTCTGGATGGTCTGTGGCTACACAGTCCCATACTCAACATGTGTTTTGTTGACCCCTTTTCTTTGTGCCACTGACTACTTTCCATCAAACAGTACAGTCACACCGGTGTGTTTGGAAATGTCCAACAGTGAACAAAGGCTGATAGAACAAGGCAAGCCGAAGGTGATTCAAGATTACAGCTGATATGACATCATCATTATACTTAGAGCTTTATATTTATATTTTTAACATTTAACCGCTGATTTATAATTAAATCACACCAAACTTGGGCTGCATCTGAACAGCTGAAGGATCAACTGACTAACGGAGTGAGTGCAATGAAGTACACTCAGAAACACATGCAACAAAAAATGCATGTTACGAGCAGCGCTGCATAATAAATCACAATTGCGCTACTAGTGTGCATACTTAACATATGTCAAAACAATACCTGCCTTCAGAAACCAACTATATTGAGTATTTTCCCTTATGGTACTGTAACCATAGCAACCACAGCTCGTGTTGTTGTACAATAAACATCATCATCCTGTCAATGAATCATTAGTCAAAATTAAAAAAGTGACGCTAGCATACAAGCTAACATCATCTTACTGACAAGGACATTTAAACAAATTAACGTTTTTGTTTTATAAAATGGGGAGACTTGCAACATCGAAGAAAGGTTCGACACACTCTGTCTATATCTTGACAAAGAAGATAGATGCTGGGTTTAAGGTAATTAACTGTTACAAGGCAAACTGGGAAACTGGCCAGTACTTTGGACATTCTTGGCCCTTGTCAATATTCCTTAACCCTCTTTGTCTATTTTCTTGATATGTGCAGTTTTAATGATAGAATCAATCCCTTTTGCTACAGCTGAGAATTTCTGATGCTGCCACATAAAATTGTGTTTTTAAATGAAATGAATATTTGCAAGAAAGAAATAAATTACAGTTGAAACATGTTTTAAATTTTATGTTAACTCTGTTGTGGGTGCTAGGTTATTGAAATGCATCCGTTTTGCTAAAATCCAAGTTTTATACAGGAGACCAAAATCCATTTGCCTTGTACTGAATTCTTTTATGAACCATGATGGTGATGCAAAGGGCAGCACTTCTGGGGCAGAGAATGCATATCCTGGTTGCTTGTGGCAGAGAGAAAAGTGACGAAGGAAGAAGGAGGCCCATAGAAATATAAAAATGGCAGTGTGAGAGTGGAGGGAAAGTGGTGTGTTTGGGAGAGAAAACACTGTTGCTCAAAGAATCAAGCTTAGCCCAATAAGGAAAGTCAACTTCAAGAGAATCTAAAAAGTGGAAAAATCAGGACTGCACTTGCCAGTGTACTTTTTGTCAGTCATTATGATTTGATTCTATGCATTCTGAAACTAGGATAAATCTTGTTTATGTTGGTATTGTTAGTTGGTATTGTATACATAGTGGGGGTTGGGCTTGGGCTTGTTTTTGTCATTGCTATTACCAGAGAACCATTTAGTGCTGTTCCCACTGTGGTGTGTTTACGTATGACAAATGGACACTTGCTCAGAAGTGTCACATGATCAGAACTGTTATCAGAAGCTTGTAGGTTCAAGTCCCAAGACTGCTAGTGGCCCCACTGAGGTACCCTTGCGCAAGGTACCATCCCCACACACTGCTCCCCGGGTGCTCTTTACATTGTGTTCTGTGGTGTGCTAATGTATGACAAATGGTCACTTTACTATAAATTTGAATAGTATATTTTCTCAAACAATAACACATAACTGATAAGAGAATCAGGCATATTGTTACAAGTGGTCCTTATGTTTTGGCTCATTGATGTATACCAGCTCATACTTTTTCCATTTAGCATAGTGCTAAATGCTTCAAATAACCAAAAAGTCAACCAAGTCATTTCTTATCAACTTGATTACACTGTATGACACCCAGTTACATATAAACATGGACATAAGGACAAAATTCAGGGTACGAGATGACTTCTGAGCATGTCTCCTGCTGATATGTATTTTAGGTGCTGATTTAGACCAAAATATAAATTCCCAACACAAGCTGCCCATACACTATAAGCACACTGACAGACAGCTTCTCCAGCCTAAAGCAGCTCTACCAGCCCACCAGATTAACAGCTATAATGGAAATCACTAATTTTAGCCAAAAAAAAGATCTGTGAGGGCACTCTGCTTCTTTTTTTTGGCACATTCTCTCTTTCTTCCCTCGGTGCAAATTTCTCTCTGACACTAAACCCCCCTAGCTGTGAGATCTGTGCTGTGTTAAATCTGACGGACCCCACAGACCGCAGAAAGCAGCGCATAATCACTACAGCCGTCATATTTGCATCCACAGATGCTACAGTCAGTAATAATTTAAAACTTAATTTCAGCCTTCCAGCAGAAGAGCAGGCTGAGCTTCATCAGCATCGATACTGCTGAGAGAATACAGTACAGTTTAACTCACATTAACCCCACAGGACAAATATAAACCCTTAGTCTTATGAACAGGTTTAACCCCTTTAACCTCTTAAAATGTCTCTAAGGCCTTGCAAACTTGCACATTACTTTCACTGACACTTTCATAGAAAGTAAATAACAGCTAACAACAATGCATTTCTGTGAGACAATGCAGAATGTGATTGTTCGTTTGCTATGGTGCTACTTTGATTGTTGCTAGGTGTTTGCTGCAGTGTTGCCTGGTGGTTACTAATGGTTGCTTTGGTGTTGCTAGGTGGTTACTAATGTTACAGCATTTTACAGCATCTTTAACTTCTAATTTTCTGTGATTGTGTTTTTAAAGGCGGTCTTCTGTTTCCATTCACATTTTGCAATTCCCACTTCATTATGAGGGTATTTTAGAAATGAAGTGGAGTTCCCCTTTAAAGTGTGAATGTGGGGGGCGGTGGGCGTGGCTGTGACAGATTAAAACAGTACAGTGATTAAAACAGTACGGAGAAAAAGTTGCCATCCAGCAAAACTGGCTCTCGCTCTCAAACTAATGCACTTTAGTCTCATTAAAGCTCATTTTAAATCTGCTAACTGAGCTGGCAAGCAGCTAGCTGCTAAAACAGCAGAGAAAAAGTCCAGCTTATTATCCAACATGCACGACGGGGGGTTGGTGGGAGTGGGGGGGTGTGCATGCAAGGCAGCAGGACAAAAAAAATCTCAGAGCTCAGAGAAATTAGATCCTTTCAGCACGAAAACTTACACTGTTACACTACTGCACTTCAGTGTCATTATTATGAACACATTTATCACCCAAAACAGAGAAGATATGGCTTCAGATTGGTCAACTAGCAGACCTTGAACTGCCGACTCCGATTCTCTCGCTGTGCAGCGTGTTAACCACTAAACCAGGTGCCCATTAAGAAGCGGACACAGGTGAAAACAGGTGGAGGGAAGGGGGGCTCACATCATAGCATTCTAAGTAATGCCAATAGTTAGTTTCCTAATTAATTATGTTTTTTGAACAGAAATTGAGTCATTCCAGTCTCTCCAAAAGTCTGCCTCTTTAGTGCAGCAGTCGGCTCAGCCTGGCTCACAGAGTTAGGTGATATTACAATGGCTAAACATTTCACCTTTACAAGTCTAAGAGGGAAATTACCAAATTATTGGGGGGGGGGATTCAGGTGGACGTGAAGTCACAAAAATGCAGTCACCCAGAAAAGTAAAGGTGTTGCAAATCAGCTTTTTAAAATAAACAACAACAAACAAAGGACGGTCATTCATTTCATAACTGACCTGTACCCACTGAAAGGAGGGGGATAGGGCCTGTGTTGGACGATGTGGCACTTGCTGGGGAGGAGAGAGATGAGTTTTGTGTGATATCAGGGCATAAAACATTCACAAGCTTATTTTTTAATAAACCACAACAACGACAAAAATTGAAAATGGGGGACTGTTACAGACTGATTATTAACAAAACAAAGTTTGTGTTAAAGAAATAGTCTACTCAGAGCAAGATTTGAACCTTGCAATCCTGCATCTTGCACCACAGAGCGTTAACCAGAAGGGAGAGGTTAAATCTGCACACATTTAAAGAACCTATAAATCGGCTGAAAACTGGTGGAGCAAATATAAAACTTCTGCAAAACTGATGTGATCACTCTGATTACTGTGAACTTCACCTTCTTATGTTCTGCAACAAGAAAGAGTACAGTAGACTACTGTAAGATTAAGCTGTAATCTAATCAGCGAGTTTACAGTAATAAGATGTAATTTCCAATGCAAACTGGGAAAGGGGCCGGTTCTTTATGCATTCTTGAGTAGCCTCTAAATAAAGTTACTTGCCTTTATGTTTTCATATACATGTTTTGTTTTCATATACATATTGTTTTTTATCCCATATACAGAAGTGAATGCATTATATTTTTTCATATTTCCAACATGATAATGCTGTTGACCATTTCATCCCATAGAGATGCATTAATATAGACATCAGCTCTATGAGGTTTAGAAAAGTCTTCACAATATATCAGAATTCAAAGTGATCAAGCACTAGCTAGACAGGTGGGGTTTGTTTATGTCCCTACTGTCTCAGACAGAAGTGGGTGCTAATAGGAGCTGTACACTAGAAAGAGAGGGGTAGAGAGAATAAATTGTGTAAAGAAATACAGTACAGTATATGTTTATAATATAGTACGCATAATGTAAGAATTGTAAATCACTGGAGAAATTGCTCCTGGTAAACTGTGTAGTCAATAAATGATTCATAGCAGATACTGAACAAAAATGTTTGCGGTTTAACGGATGTTAAGGGTATTTTTCATAGTGCCAATTTTAGGTATGACATGGTTTTATTTAACGTGAGATTTAGAGACTTTTTTAAAACTAACAATAACAAAATTAGAAATGTAAACCAGAGACTGTAAATAAAATCTTATTTAATACATAACTAACTACGTAATAATTACATATGAACTGATAGTAATAACTTTGGATGTCTAAGCAATAAGGCCCACAGTAGAAAACATTTTAAGATGATATGCTTATATATTCAGTAGTGGCTCAACAGTTGTCAGCAAGCTATTCAACACCATCACTTAAAGGCCTGAAGGTCAGAGACTTTTATATCATTCTTTTATATCATTCTGAACTTTACAAGCCAAGTTTAAAGGAGTTCTTTTTTCTTTCCTTTAACAAACCAAACTTTTAACAGGGCAAAAAAGAGTTCAAAATAAATTCAGACAGCCTGATAAAACTGTCCAATTTCAGTATTTCTAGTAGATGTGGTCTTGTTATGTTTTGGCTGGAAATGCACATCAATAACGTGAATCGCCCCTTCCTTCTGAAGTTCAAAGCAGAGCCCACTGCTGCAGAAATTGCAGTTTTCAAAAGACCAGCCACATTTTCTGTCCCATTTACAACATGTTTCTAACACACATACACAGAGATAGAGAGAGAGAGAGAGAGAGAGAGAGAGAGTTGCATTGGACAAGATGAACATTAACAAGTGACCTTT